>CM075479.1:572500-652500 GCA_037950665.1 Hypophthalmichthys nobilis
TGTGTGCACTAACTTGGATGGGACAAATTCAGAGTATGGGTTACCTTCACTTCACAAACACACTCACACACACTCAACGCAAAAGACTGATTGTTTCTCCTTCAGTCTCGAATACAGTTTCATGGACAGAACGGTGTGTGTGTAACAATCTGTCATCACGTCTGTCCTCCTGCTCTGCAGTTTTCCAGATTTCCGGAACATTCTTCAGGAGAGAGAGACAGAGAGAGAGAGAGATGACCCAGAGTTTTTCTCACCCACACAGCAAAGTCCAGCTCCACGTCAGTTCCCATGACAACATAGACGTGTGATTAGACACAAACACACACACACCAACACACACACACACATGTTGGGTTTCCATGTTTTATGGGGATTTTCCCTCGGTGTAATGATTTTTATACTGTACTAACTACATATTCTGTCCCCCTACACTATGAAAACAAAAGTTATTAAAAGTCTAATGCGACCTCTAATATATATTTATATATATGCAGTTGCAAGAAAAAGTATGTGAACCACTTGCAGAATCTGTGAATTATCTTAAAGGGTTAGTTCACCCAAAAATGAAAATAATGTCATTAATTCCAAAAAAAAAAAAATCCCCTTGATTCTTAATCCTGTGTGGTTACCTGGATGATCCACGACAGTTTTTATGTTTTGTGATGGTTGTTCATGAGTCTCTTGTTTGTCCTGAGCAGTCAAACTGAGCTCTGTTCTTCAGAAAAATCCTCCAGCTCCTGCAGATTCTTCAGATTTCCAGCTTCTTCTGCATATTTGATTTTGAGATCCATCTTTTCACACTGAGGACAACTGAGGTATTCAAACACAACTATAAAAAAGGTTCAAACATTCACTGATGCTCCAGAAGGAAACATGATGCATTAAGAGTCGGGGAATGAAAACTTTTTGAATTTGAATATCAACACACTCAGTGAAGGCTGCTGGGGAAAATATTTTTCTAACTTGATCCAAAGACTCTGTTTAGTACAACACATAATCTACTATATCCCACTATGCTTTCATTTCCTGATGCTACACCAACAATTTGTGATAAATTTTTAGTTAATAAAATTAAAAATATTCGATCTTGCATCTCTAAATTTGTTATTGACCCATGTTCAGCCTGTTTAACTGAGTTTGAGCCTGTGCCATCTTCCTCTCTTGTGGAGGTTTTCCATAATATGAAGCTTTCCTCCTGCTCCCTGGATGTGGTACTTCCTCGTCTCTTCATGGAAGAGCTGAGAGTCGCTGAACCTTTTGTTTTAACAATAATAAATAGTAGCCTATCTCAAAGCACTGTTCCGTGAATCCACTCCGAAAAAAGGTCTGTTCTGATCCTTATATTTTGGACAACTATCGCCCCATTTCAAAATTACCATTTTTATCAAAAGTAATGGAAAAGGTTGTCTTCCATCAGTTGACTGTATTTTTAAGTGAGAATAACTTATTAGACAAGTTTCAGTCTGGTTTTAGTACAGAGTGAGCTTTGCTGAAGGTGTTGAACGATCTTTTGTTAGCTGTGGATTCAGGTACCTGTGCAATTCTGGTCCTCTTGGACCTCAGTGCAGCTTTTGACACCATTGATCATGCTATCTTGCTTGAACGGTTGAGTATATATGTAGGAATTCAAGGCACTGCATTAAATTGATTTAAATCCTATTTCTGTGATTGAACATTTTCAGTGGAGGTTGGCAATTTCTCTTCCTCTTCTGTATCATTCACTTATGGTGTACCACAGGGATCAATTCTGGGCCCGCTTTTGTTTTCACTCTATTTGCTCCCTTTAGGCTTGATTTTTCGGAAGCATACCATTCCCTATCATTTTTATGCAGATGATACTCAGGTGTACTTCCCTTTGAAACACGAAGATAATTATGATGTACACGCTTCTTTGAACTGTCTCACGGCAGCCAAATTTTTAACACTAAATGACTCAAAAACTTAAATTGTAGTTTTTGGACCACCTGTGAATTCCCATCCTTATGCAAAAATTTTGGGAGTGTTTCTTGATAACAGCCTTAAATTTGACAAACAAATAAATTCAGTGGTGAAGAATAGCTTTTACCATCTTAGATCCATCGCTAAATTGAAAGCATTTTAACAGTCAAGGACTTGGAGACAGTAATCCATGCTTTTACATCCTCCAGGCTGGATTACTGTAACTCACTATACCTAGGTGTGGCTAAATCCTCTCTGTGCCGCCTGTAACTAGTACAAAACGCTGCTGCAGGCTTCTTACTGGAACCAGAAAGAGGGAACATGTGTCTTCTGTTGCTTCCAAAGGGCAGTACTCAATGACAAAAAAAAAAGATATTTATACAAAAGAAAACTTTTGGACATCTTCATCCTGTTCAAAAGTTTTCTCCCCCCGGCTCTTAATGCATCGTGTTTCCTTCTGGAGCATCAGTGAATGTTTGCAGCTTTTTTAATAGTTGTGTTTGAGTCCCTCAGTTGTCCTCAGTGTGAAAAGATGGACCTCAGAATCATTCAGTCACTGCTGGAAAGGATTCAAATATGCAGAAGATGCTTGAAATCTGAAGAATCTGCAGGAGCTGGAGGATTTTTCTGAAGAACAGAGCTCAGTTTAACTGTTCAGGACAAACAAGAGGCTCACGAACAACCATCACAAAACATAAAAACAGTCGTGGATCATCCAGATAACCACACAGGATTAAGAATCAAGGGTTCACATACTTTTGCACAGGGTTATTTTAATATTTGTTTTTTTGTCTTGTGGACTAAATGTAAACATCTTTTATGTAAAATATCTTACTCAGGACAGTACTAAATAAAAAATAACATGCATTTTGTGTGATCTCTCTTATTTTGTTAAAATTATTCACATGTGTATGTGTACCTCTCTATTTTGTCAATTTCTCTTGTGTCTCTAGAAACTACAGCTTCTATATTGAAATGCTGGTCCGTTTGTAAACAGCTTACACTTGTTCTCTCACATCAGCGCAGTAAAACCATGATTTGCACCTTGTTTTACCATCAGTGACAGGTGGTAGTTAAGCTGCGCTCCACTCGACTGCAAAAGTCCAACTTCCTATTTGGAAAATTGCAATAGAGCGGTGCTGGAAATCAGAATTACTGGAAACTCACAAACAAACGACATGAAGATCAAACCACACAGACGAGTTACACGTTAACCGTTTAAAGAATGAAATGCATGAAAAATAAAATGCATCAAGGTTTCCACAGAAATATGACTGTTTTCAACATTGATAATAATCATAAATGTTTCTTGAGCAGCAGATCATCATATTAGAATGATTTCTGAAGGATCATGTGACACTGAAGACTGGAGTAATGATGCTGAAAATTCAGCTTTGATCACAGGAATAAATTACATTTTACTATATATTCACATAGAAAACACTGGAATAATATTTCACAATTTAACAGTAATGTACATCATCATCTGATCATCAGACATGTTTATTGCTGAAAGTTATGTGGGAAAATCCCACATCTGACTTTAGAGACAAAGAATGAAAGAAATTCAACTTTGAAATAGTATGTGAGTAAATGATAACTTATGAGTGTAATACTGTTTTAATATCTCCTCCGATCATTGACAAATAATGATCAGCTGGTTGATGACATCAGATTCACCTGTCTGTCTGTCTCTTTCATGTTTCCGCTCTTTCTCTCTCTGGTTTCATGTAAATGTGTTTTTTCTCATGCTAATGTCTGATGAAAGCAGTTCTAGTGTTGTGTTTGTGATAAATGGCTTTACTCTGCACACCTGCACACAACACACATCTAATGGCATTCAAATGCTCACATCTCTATTATTCTGTGCTTCTCTTTTTATTCTGTATGATAACACACACACACACACACACACACACACACACTGATCAATGAGGGTTAAATGTGTTTTTCCTCTCTGAATGTTACTGCACACAAAATAACTGCAATCAAAGGTGTCGCCTCGTTTCAATCGCATTATTATAACACGACAACAAACGCATTTCAATGCCAAGTACATTAAGCCTGTGTGAGGTCTGAATAATGAGCAGATATCGTGTGAATAAAACAAATCCCTGAGATGATAGAACACATGTAGAGTTTCATTTCTACACTCTTATCTGCTGCAGAGGTCTTTTAAACTCCTTCTGCAGGGAATTAACACACAAACACACACCGAATAATGCAATTCCACACGTGTTCCTCACTCTTTTCCATACAGATGTGCCGTTCAGTTGAAGCGTGACAGATTATCTGTAGTAAATTGCAAATATTCATGGCATTTTCACAGTGTTACCACAGTAACTGGCTACAGGTCGCTATTTCAGGGTGTTTCAAATCTATAGATTGAATTTTGTGCTGCGAGTCTCAGGTGATTTACAAAACCTTCTTCTTTAGAAGTGAAATTCATGTACTGTTGAATATTTTTATGTTGAAATTAGCAGGTCGGTTCAACGCTTGATCGATGCAAATGTTGAAAATAAAACTACACAGAAAATAAATTAGTGTAGAATTGATTCTGAAACAATTTTTTACTCAGAAATTGCTAAATTTCACAAATAATTACAAAGAAAATCAAGAGACACAATTGAATTTCGAAGTAAAAAGAATGAAATAGTATTTTCTTGAAAAACGTGCACAAAAAATTTGGTGTAGAATATTTTTTGAAACAATTTTTACTTAAATTTCACAAATAATTACAAAGAAACTCAATGAAGTTTTGAAGTAGAAATAATGAAATAGTATTTTCTTGAAAAACGTACAGTAAAAAAAATTGGTGTAGAATTTTCTTTGAAAATTTTTACTTAGAAAATGCAAAATTTCACAAATATTTACAAAGAAACTCAAGTAACAGTAAATTTTTGAATTAAAAAGACGTAAATAGTATTTTCTTGAAAAACGTACACTAAAAAATTTGGTGTCGAATTTTTTTGGAACAATTTTCAATCAAAAATTGTTACATTTCACAAATAACTACAAAGAAACTCAAGTGACACAATGGAATTTTGAAGTAGAAAAACTAAAAAAGCATTTTCCCAAAAAACATACACTGAAAAAATTTGGTGTAGAATTTTCTTTGAAACAATTTTCACTAGAAATTGCAAAGAAACTGCTAAGAAACAGCAAGTAACACATTGAATTAAACATGAAATGTTGAAGTAAGAAGACTGAAATAGTATTTTAGTGTAAAGCCTATTCCAATAATCTTTGCTTTATTTACAACTTTGAAAAATCATGTTAACAGTGCAGTCTAATAATCTTCATTTACAATTTGTAAAAATCATTTTTTTCAGTATACTCAAAGCTTTTGCAAACAATCCAGAGAATTTCCTCATCTGATCTCATCATCTGGACTCTCTGAGGGAAATTCTTTCCTAATATCTCCGTCTGCACACCAAATTGTTCATCCAGATTTTGTTGGGTGATTCTCAGGAAACAGTCATTTATGTGCCGCGTGTGCTCCCGACTTAATCCTGATATAATTAACAGGATAGTTACAGTACTGACTTTACTCGAGTTAGTGTATCATGAAAAAATGTAATTACATATTAAATATAATTATATAAACTACTATTAATAATATGATACTTAAAATATTTTATATATACTTTTAAATACACTGAAAAATGATAACCTAACATGATGACATCTAAATTAACTGGTAAATATTATTTATTATCACTGAATCAACCTTAAAACATTAATTTATACCAGCAAAACTGGGTTAAATCAGGTAGAAATAACTCTTTAATTTAACAACACTTTTTACAGTGTATTAGTTTTACTGTCATGGCTAATAATAAATAATAAAAATTAATTTTTAAATTAATAAACTAGGGCTGTCATTAACGATTACTTTGGTAATCGAATAATCGGTCGATTATTTTAACGATTAATCAACTAATCGGTTCATTTTTTTTGTAGACCTAAGTGAACAATAGCCTTTAAAATGACTTAAAATACACATATAATAACAATAAGCCAATAAACCGTCTGTGGAATTCATTACATCTGGTATTTTGCCAGTTAATCGACACTCGAGTACTCAAATTTAATCGAGGAATCATGGCAGCCCTAGAAAAAATATGAAAAAAAGCTCCTAAAATTTTCAGACACAAACTGCAATGTTTCCTGAGGCTGCTGATGTGAAACACAGCCCGTGTGCATGGATAAAAATAGAATTAAGATCCGTGTCACACTAGAGTGAAGATCTCGACCTTCCGCATGCATTAGAAACGCTCTTGACTTCAAACATCACATATTTACATTTGAAAGACACACAAGACGGAGAATAGAGTCAGCGAGTGACAGCAGAGCTCAAGTACTCGCTGAAGATGGACGGATCAGACGGATAATCCCTCCGTTTGGTTGGGAATCTCGCTGAGAAGGTCGACGCTCACCGCAGGAGTGAATTGAGCGATCTCTCTTTGAGCCCGGACGCTCATCTCTGAGATATCGTCTCGATTTCCCCTCGTCGATCGCTCAAGAACAGCTGTTTATCTAGAGAAGTGTGTGTGTGTGCGTTTGTGTGTTTCTAAACCCACTTTAATGAGAGCCACGGACTCGCTTTATTAAAGCTCTTGTGTGTTATTTCTGTGAGCAGCTCCAAATGCAAAGGCAAAAATAACTACATTTTTACATTCTCAATAGAAAATGTGATGTTTGCCCAGTGCAAACTTGTTTTTCTAAGCAGAACTGTCATGAAATTGCACAAAATGTCATTGTGGGGCCGTTTCGGTCTGATAAGTTACAGCTCTATATATATCTATGATGTAATGCTCACTCTCAAACTGGCTGACACTCGGATCTGGTTTCCCCGGGCAACCTGGAATATAACTGTCAATCACTGCAAGAGGCCAATTAATTAGAGAGGGGGAGAAGTGGGCGGATCTCTCTTCCTTGTGGAGGGCGTGTGCTGTAGATTTGATTGACAGCTTGACATCAGAACCATTAGCAGAATGAAAAAAGAGTCATGGTGAGGTCAGAAAAACAGCGGATAAAAGAGAAACGTCATTCACTATTAATGATATGAGCGTAAGACTGCATCATTTTTCAACATGTTGTTACACATTTCTATTAGCTGCCTCTCGACGACCGATTTATGGAATTTATATAAATATAAACTTAAGATTGTGAGAAAAAAATCAGAATTGTGAGTTAAAAAGTTGCAATTACATTTTTTTATTTTCATACGAATTTGAGCACACAAACACAGAAGAAACTGCTTTGATCTGGTTGACCCTAAAAACTTTTAATACAAAACCAGGAGCAGAGGTCAGAGGTCAGATGTGATTGACGCGTGTCACTATTCAGAGAGAAAAGAGAAAAGGTGAGCGCTCGATTCTGACATTTCTCACAAAACACAAATCAGTGGGATCATCAGGGTTGAGAGTGAAATCTACCACACGATCACAACTCCGCTTCATCTGTCACCAGAAGAAAGAGACTGAGGCGCGGCGCAGAGGAGAGCAAACCTTATTAAAACTGACACAAAACAGGCCTGACCGCGGCAGAGCATCAAGTGTCACTCACTCAGAAAACAGCCGAACAACTGACCATCGGCCTCAGACGCTCGTCCACGGACCGACGGCTGACCATCTTTCTCAAAACTACAAGCTCCAGGACAAGTGAAGAACAGACCCAAAGTCATCACTCACAACAAATCATCAAATTTCATACACTTGGTGTGAATTTTGTACATTCATATCTTGTCTATTGTGTACATAAACATGTTATTACAGTATAATTGAGAAACTGTCATAGTTTCAACCCGATCTCACGGCAATTCGTACGTATTTTATGAGGTGGCTAATTCGTACAAATTCTCGTATGTGTTTTGCTAAATCGTACTTGTTGCCAAATTCGTACCAATGACCTACCCCTAACCCCGCCCCTAAACCTACTCGACACTGGGGTTTAGACAAATCACATGAATTCGTACGAATTAGCCACCTCATAAAATATGAATACGAATTGGTCATGAGATAGCGTTGCATAGTTTTTAGTAATATTTTTAAAAAAATATTCTGTTTTCACTTTCATTTGAGTGAATTTTGTTGTGTTTTTGTCATTTTTAAAATGTCTCTAAGTAGTGCTGTCAAATCGATTAATCGCGATTAATCACATCTAACATAAAAGTTTGTGTTTACATAAAATATGTATATATATTATTACATTTATATATTTTAAACACATGTCTGTGTGTTTACACATATTATGTAAACAAACTTTTATGTTAGATGCGATTAATCACGATTAATCGATTTGACAGCACTACAAGTATAACGTTTTGGTAACACTTTAGTTTAGGGTTCAATTCTCATTTTTAACGAGTTGCTTATTATCATGCATATTACTAGTATATTGGCTGTTTATTAGTACTTATAAAGCACATATTAATGCCTTATTCTGCATGATCATATTCTTCATCCCTTAATCCAACCCAATACCTAAACTTAAATGCTACAAAAACTACTTTACTAACTATTAATAAGCAGTAAATTAAAAGTTTATTGAGGGAAAACTTGTAGTTAATTGTTCCCCATACTAAAGTGTTACCAAAGTTTTTATTAATTTTTAGTTCAGTTTTTTTTTTTATTATTATTATTATTTTAGTACATCAGTTTAAACTAAATGAGAAATGTCGGCATGACAACTACCTAAAAAAAATAATTGTGTTTTCAACAAAAGATCAGGGTTATTATCGTTAACTAAAACAAACAATAAAAAAATATTTGTATTACTTGAAACAAAAACAGTTTATATTGAAGCACTAAAAAAACTAATAAATAAAACTTAAACTTAATAAAAACTTATTAGACATATTTAAAAAAAAAAATAAATAAAACAAAACTTGACTAAAACTTCAATAATTCAATAAAATAACTTCTAAATATTAATCAAAACTATACTTTACATACTATAATATTAACAAAAACTATATAACTTTAACTAGTTTTCTGTAATTTAATGCCAATATATAACTCAAAATATAGTGTTATAAATGTACATTAAAAAAGAAAACATACAAAACCGCTAGATTACGACACCCACCCACAGGTGATTAGCATAAGCCCCGCCCCTTACCTGAGCTTCCCCTCTGTCGGCACCTCATGGGGCGGGTCTTCACATCGCAGCCGAGACTCCGCCTCCAACAGGTACACGTACACACACTCCTGCAGAACACAGAGAGACACTTGAGAACACAGTCAGACCCTGGAGCCCGAGTCATTACAGTCCTGATCCATCATAATTGTGTTTACACACGCCGCTGACGACCCACTGGATTATCAGCGTTTATAAACACGAGCGGCTGTCAAGAGCGAGTCCTCAATCTCTCCGCGTGTCAGTCTGGCCTCCGTGAGGTTAATCAAATGCAAAGTACTGTCGTCATGCCGCGGGCTCCGTTAATCGCCATGCTGACAGAGCAGCGCAACCCTAATTAGACTCCGGCGAACTTCAGCGGTACTTACAGAATGTCACAGCCCGGGGCTGTCGGTGCGAGGAGAGCTTTCCTGCCGGTTTCCGTGGCGATCGGAAGTGGATTGGCCCTGTTAATTTGTCAGAAATGTCAAGGGAAGTTTTGGAAATGGTTCCGCTTTAAACCTGTCTGGCTGTCTACATGGGCAGCTGTCTTCTGAGGGAGCGTCTGAAATGAACCTCATAACTGATGCTCTATATAGCTCCATACAAAAACGGCTCTCGGTGTCAAGAACATGTGCTGGACTTGTGCCTGGAATTATTCAAGGTTGACTTCTTACATGATGCTGAGCCATAATCACACATAAAATGCATAAAATAATACAATAGCTCATGTTTAATGAATTACTATTTATCAATAATCTTCAGGAATTTAATTAAATTTATGTTTCTTTCACTCCATCCACCCTTTTCATTAATGCATTCTGGGATTGTGTTTTTTTATCATTAACTAAAACTAAAACCATACTTGAATAAAATATTTAAAAACAAAATTATTTCAGCTAATTGCCAACATTTCTCATTTTCATTTAGTTTATGTTGAAGTAAAATAAAGCTAAAATACTAAATAAATTAAACTAAAATGTAATAGAAACTATAACATATATATTAATACTATATAATATAACAATAAAATAATAATAATAATAATACAAATGACAATAAACTAAAACATTAAACAAAAAAATATACAGAAACATTTTTTAAAAAATATGACAAACAATAAAATCACTAAAACTTTAACTAAAATTAAAATAAAATAAATTCAAATTATTAACAAAAACTATAATATTAATGCTACTAAAATACCACTGAAAAAGATATATGTGATGCATGCTTAAGTTTATCTAAACTACATTGAATCTGCGAATAATAACTGAAATTTAGCTTTATTTCTCACAAAAAGCATCATATGACTTGAGTCGACATTGAGTATAGTGAACAAGTTATTAAAATCACAAAAAAACCCCAGCATAAAATAGTGATTTTAAGTGATTTTGTGCTGGTGTTATGCTGTGTATTTTAAATTAGTTTTAAATCTCAAAAAGCCAGAAAGCTTGTTTGCATGTGTGAATATGAATGCTTGCCAGAATGCTATTTTTGCAAAGGATCAGAAATCTGCTGCAATAAAAGCGGATAATAATTCAGAACATGTGAAGACTGCAAACAGACGGAGCTTCTGAGATCAAACGTGTCCGTGCACCTCACGCTAAAGCCAATAAAGTGCTCTAACGGTTGATTTCATTTATTGATGAATGTTAAAAACATAACAGGCCACTAAATATGCATAAATTAAACATAAAATGTAACACATTGCATATTTAATATGACATTAAATAAATATGTATGGAAGTCCTCCAAAAATCATGCTCTGGTAAGTTATAATTATGACATAAATCGAAATTATGGGATAAAAATTTTAAATTATGACATACTAAGTCATAATTATGAGATAAAGTCGAAATTATGAGATGAAAAGTTAAAATTAGAACATAAGTCATAATTACGACAAAAAGTCAAAATCATGACAATTATGAGATAAAGTCAAAACTGACATCATCATTTTAACTTTTCATCTCATAATTTCAACTTAATATGTAATAATTTTGACTTTATCTCATAATTATGGCTTTTTGTTATAATTTCAACTTTTTAAATCATAATTTCCACTTTTTAATTTCCAGTTTCGACTTTTTAATCACATATATCAATTTAGTATTTCATAATTTCAACTTTTAAAGTCATAATTTCCACTTTTTGTCATAATTTCTACTTAGTATGTCAAACTTTTGATTTGGTATGTCATAAATTAGACTTTTTATGCCAACATTTTAAAGTCATTTTGACTTTCATTTTCACTTTTCATCTCAAAATTATGATTTATATGTCAAAATTTCTACTTCTTATGTAATAATTATAACTTTTAATGTCATAATTTTGAATTTTCATCTAATGATTATGATTTACTATCATAATTTCTACTTTTTGTAATAATTATGACTTTTCATCTCATAATTCCCACCCTAAACAATAAGCCCCAGCCTTAATTTCAAGTCACTAAGTCCCACCCACCCATATGACTAAGTCCCACCCACTTAATTTCTACATTTTATGTCATAATTATGACTTTTAATGTCATATTTTGACTTTTCATCTCATAATTATGATTTAGTATGCCATAACTTCTACTTTTTATGTCATAATTATGACTTTATTGTCATAATTTTAAAGTTTCATCTAATAATTATGAATTACTGTCATAATTTCTACTTTTTGTCATAATTATAACTTTTAATGTCATCATTTTGACTTTTCATCTCATAATTATGATTTAGTATGTCATAATTTCTACTTTTTATGTCATAATTATCCGGAGCCCCTAAAGGGACCTTTGCAAAAATAAAAAATTGACAGAGTTTCGCGTGCGCACAAGAAACAATTTCTGGTTTGTGTATACTATAACCTATTTCATTTGTGCGTCACTGCCTATGAAGAAAGCGAGAGTATGCATGCACATGAACTAATAAAGATCTATTTGCTCAAAATCTGGCTTTCTTAGACCAGTTCGTCTAGGATGAATCCAGCTAATTATTCATATTCATTTTTTTAAACGTGTGCCTTCCTTTATATCTAAAGTCCTTAATGTCTATGGCTCTGCTCGCAATAAGCGCTGTTAGAACTGAATGAAGAAAATAAGCGTTTTTCTGCCACCTGTAAGGATGCGTTAAATCCGACATAGTGGTTTAATAAAGGGGCTTTTGATCTTGTTTTATCATTTTTACTGTACCAATGTTTTTTCATGAACCATCAAACGTGGCATTATGACATGCACACTGAGCCCATTTCCCAGCACGATTTCTTGGCCGACAGAGTTAAATTTGTTAAAATGGACATGAGTCCTTGAAATACGACGCACTGCCCTAACGAAAGCCACATTTTGAGCACTTTTTACTGTATCAGCCTTTTTTTTTAACTTGGCAAAAAGAACAATGCACAGCCATTCATGTTGCAGTTTCCCGGCCGTCACAGAGAATGCTTTAGAGCAGACATAAGGCCGTGATATAAACTGCCCTACGAAAGCCACATTTCAATAAAAAGATCGTTATTAATTCATACTCTCTTTTTCTTTATAATTTTGAGCCAATAGATATTTAATTATTTATGCGCGTCCATACTCTCTTCTTCTTTATAATTTTGAGCAAATAGATCATTATTAATTCATCCATAGGCTACTCGCATTTTCTTCATAATTTTAAGCAAATAGATCTTTATTAATGCATGCACATCCATACTCGCATTTTCTGTATAATGTTGAGCAAGTAGATCTTTATTAATCCATCCATACTCAAATTTTCTTAATAATTTTGAGCAAATAGATCTTTATTAGTTCATGTGCATGCATACTCTCGCTTTCTTCATAGGCAGTGACGCACAAATGAAATAGGTTATAGTATACACAAACCGGAAATTGTAACGCGTGCACACATGAAAGTTTCTCATGCGTACGCGAAACTCTCGTCAATTTTTATTTTTGCAAAGGTCCCTTTAGGGGCTCCGTATAATTATGACTTTTATTGTCATAATATTAAAGTTTCATCTAATAATTATGATTTACTGTCATAATTTCTACTTTTTATGTCATAATTATGACTTTTATTGTCATAATATTAAAGTTTCATCTAATAATTATGATTTACTGTCATAATTTCTACTTTTTATGTCATAATTATGACTTTTATTGTCATAATTTCAAAGTTTCATCTAATAATTATGATTTACTGTCATAATTTCTACTTTTTATGTCATAATTATGACTTTTATTGTCATAATTTTAAAGATTCATCTAATAATTATGATTTACTGTCATAATTTTTACTTTTTATGTCATAATTATGACTTTTATTGTCATAGTATTAAAGTTTCATCTAATAATTATGATTTACTGTCATAATTTCTGACAAGATAACTGTACATGCTATTCTTGTCATGAGCATCAAGTTGTGGGGGCGCTGCGGTGCAAATTTCACTCATGTTTAGTACGTGTTAATCATGGTGTTAACTCAAAGATTCATAGAAAAAATATAAACATCGGAGTTGTGGTCGATTCTGTGTTAAGGTAAGGCATGTTATTCTCAATGATGTGTTGTGGCTGGGTTTTTATAGGTCTGTGTGACTCTAGGCCTAATTGAACGGAGAAATTATGGTATTCTTCTGTAGCCTGACGAGTAACTTTAACCGTTGTTCATGTGAACTCAAAGACAGCCTGATGCTTTGTTTATAGACTAGTTGTGGGTGTCTGTTCACCTATCAATTCGTGTCGATAAAGTATAATAGGGTAAATCCTGTATAGTGATTTATCCTATATAGTGCTTGAATAAAGCAAGTAGTGCATTCACTTGTAGCTGTAACGTATTTTTGTAAGTCATTGTAAGTCCTCTTTTGAGGCACACGCAAGTGCAAACCCCTGCCTCCCGTTATAAAAAAAAAGGCCTCCCCCAAAGTCCACGGTATAGTTCGAACACTGCTTATGTGGTAGAAAAAGGGCTTCTATAAATATGAAACAGAAACACAGGATGAAATGAGTGTGTGTGTGTGTGAGAGAGAGAGAGAGAGAGAGATGCTGTCATCTGTTTGAAGCGTCCTTGAGTGTGTATTGCTGTTGGAAAAATAATCAATAAAAGAAACAGCACTCAGATATGACTGCGTCAGTGTGTGTGTGTGTGTGTGTGTGTGTGTGTGTGTTTTCTCAGCACTCTAAGCAAAAGCACTCCTGAGACTGCTGCAAATGCAACATCAATAAACCCTACAGGAGAATCTATTTCTCTCTCAGAAGACTCTCAGAATGCTGATGAAGTTTGGAGCAGCGTCTCAGCCCAAACCTCCAGGTGAATCTGAATGAGATTTGACCCTGCTGTCTCACCGTACGCACACTGAACATCTGAATCTGATCAGAAGCGTTCTGACGGCGCTGAATGATTTCTTACAGTGAAATACTGTCAAATGATCATGTGTTTCCTGTCTGTTCATATTTCAGCTCTACATCTGCCTTTACAGAGAATCTGCAGGATTTTTAAAATCAAATTTTAAGAATTGTGTGTGTGTGTGTGTGTGTGTCGTACCACGTTTGGCAGGACGACTCTGAGCACATCTTTGATGGTCGTCCGAAGGCTCCTGACATCAACAATGGAGGCCAACTGCAGCAATGCATCCTGGGAAAATAAAAACACAGACATACAGATAAATAATCACAAATAAATAAATCGTTTATACTGTCTGCACAGCATCGGAAAGGTCAAAGGTTAATGAATCTTCTGGAAATATAGCTATGATGAGTTTAACCCCGAGCCTCCGGAAATGTCACGCCATTAAGGAAATTAATGTTGTCGTTCTCCGCTCTCTCGTTTCCCACTTTCTGTCTTTGATGATTCTGGAACTCGTCTCTCTTTGAAGCTGTGACGGGGTTTGACCTTTGACCTCCAGCACACTGACCTCGTCAGCACGGCTCATTAGCGCATCCACTTAACCCGGGAAATCGATAAGGGAAAGAGCCATTAACCGGTGACGAGAGCGAGACACAGAAAGAGAAACGCTTTTAGCAAATTAGCAGTGAACATGCGGATGGATTCAGAGAAGAAAAACTAACTAGAAGAAACAACTTGACATTCATAGATGTTACTGTCACTTTTCATGGAACACATTATATCCAAAAAAACTCACAAGAAAGTCAGATTTCAGCAAATCACAGACTCAAAAAACTGAATCAAACGAACTGACTCAAAGACTCATTTGAATCTTCACTCTAAAAGACGAATGTTGTCAATCGAACTGAGATCCTCATGTACTGTATAAAATCAGATATGCAAATATAGGTTAGGTGTATTTAAACAGAGAGTGCTGCCTGGATCAGTTAAAGTGCTTTGTGTTAGGAGCTTTAGAGTGGTTAACTGCTTTATTAAAAGGGCGGCTTGAGTTCAACTCATTTAATTTATGAGGAGCTTGTAGCAGAGTTATTATCATTAACTTTAAATAAAACATAATAAAATGTTGATACTCAAAATAAAATATACACTAACTGAAATAGAATACCAACTTAATTTTGTTGACTATGGAAGGATAGATGGATGGATGGATGGATGGATTATGGGATAATTGATGGATGGATGGATGATGGATGGAGAGATGGATGAAGGGAGGGAGGGAGGGAGGGAGGGAGGGAGGGAAGGCGGGATGGATGGAGGGATGATGGGATAATTGATGGAGGGAGGGAGGGATGAGGAATGAATTATGGGATAATTGATGGATGGATGGATGGATGGATGATGGATGGATGGATGGAGGGATGATGGATGGATGGATGGATGGATGGAGGGATGAATTATGGGATAATTGATGGATGGATGGATGATGGATGGAGAGATGGATGAAGGGAGGGATGGATGGAGGAGGGAGGGATGGAGGAGGGATGATGGGATAATTGATGGAGGGAGGGAGGGATGGAGGGATGAATTATGGGATAATTGATGGATGGATGGATGGAGGGATGATGGATGGATGGATGGAAGGATGATGGATGGATGGATGGATGGATGGATGGATGGAGGGATGAATTATGGGATAATTGATGGATGGAGGGAGGGAGGAGGAGGAAGGAGGGATGGATGATGGGATGATTGATGGATGGATGGAGGGATGAATTATGGGATAACTGATGGATGGATGGATGGATGGATGGAGGGATGATGGATGGATGGATGGATGGATGGAGGGAGGGAGGGAGGGAGGGAGGGAGGGAGGGATGAATGAATGAATGAATGAATGAATGAATGAATGAATGGAGGGAGGGAGGAGGGATGGATGATGGATGGAGGGATGGATGATGGGATAATTGATGGATGGAGGGATGGATGATGGGATAATTGATGGATGGAGGGATGATGGATGGATGGATGGAGGGATGGAGGGATGGATGATGGGATAATTGATGGATGGATGGATGGATGGATGGATGGATGGATGGATGGAGGGATGAATTATGGGATAATTGATGGATGGATGGATGATGGATGGAGAGATGGATGAAGGGAGGGATGGATGGAGGAGGGATGGATGGATGGATGATGGGATAATTGATGGAGGGAGGAGGAGGGATGAATTATGGGATAATTGATGGATGGATGGATGGATGGATGGATGGAGGGATGATGGATGGATGGATGGATGGATGGATGGAAGGATGATGGATGGATGGATGGATGGAGGGATGAATTATGGGATAATTGATGGATGGAGGGAGGGAGGAGGAAGGAGGGATGGATGATGGGATAATTGATGGATGGATGGATGGATGGAGGGATGAATTATGGATAACTGATGGATGGATGGATGGATGGAGGGATGATGGATGGATGGATGGATGGATGGAGGAGGAATGAATGAATGAATGAATGAATGAATGAATGAATGGAGGGAGGGAGGGAGGGAGGAGGGATGGATGGAGAGATGGATGATGGGATAATTGATGGATGGAGGGATGATGGATGGATGGATGGAGGGATGGATGATGGGATAATTGATGGATGGAGGGATTGATGGATGGATGGATGGAGGGATGGATGATAGGATAATTGATGGATCGATGGATGGATGGATGGAGGGATGATAGGATGATAGGATAATTGATGGATGGATGGATGGATGGATGGAGGGATGGATGGAGAGATGGATGATGGGATAATTGATGGATGATGGAGGGATGGATGGATGATAGGATAATTGATGGATGGAGGGAGCAGGTGGTCGGCCTCTTTAAACTCATCTCTCCATCACTGAACTGATGAAAGGAAAACTGCACTCAACCAATTAGTCAGTCAGTATTGTGTGTGTGAGTGTGTGTGTGAGTGTGTGTGTGTGTGTGAGTGTGTGTGTGAGTGTGTGTGTGTGTGTGTGTGTGTGAGTGTGTGTGAGTGTGTGTGTGTGTGTTTGAGTGTGTTTGAGTGTGTGTGTGTGTGTGAGTGTGTGTGTGAGTGTGTGTGTGAGTGTGTGTGTGTGTGTGTGTGTGTGTGAGTGTGTGTGTGTGTGTGTGTGTGTGAGTGTGTGAGTGTGTGTGTGTGTGTGTGAGTGTGTGTGAGTGTGTGTGAGTGTGTGTGTGTGTGTGTGTGTGTGAGTGTGTGTGTGTGTGTGTGTGTGTGTGTGTGAGTGTGTGTGTGTGTGTGTGTGTGTGTGTGTGTGTGAGTGTGTGTGTGTGTGTGTGAGTGTGTGTGAGTGTGTGTGAGTGTGTGTGAGTGTGTGTGTGTGTGTGTGTGTGTGTGAGTGTGTGAGTGTGTGTGTGAGAGTGTGTGAGTGTGTGTGTGTGTGAGTGTGTGTGTGTGTGTGTGTGTGTGTGTGTGTGTGTGAGTGTGTGTGTGAGTGTGTGTGTGTGTGTGTGTGTGTGTGTGTGTGTGTGTGAGTGTGTGTGTGTGTGTGTGAGTGTGTGTGTGAGTGTGTGAGTGTGTGTGTGTGTGAGTGTGTGTGTGAGTGTGTGCATTTACTACAGCTGTTTTTTATAGATAATTACAAATAATTGTTGCCAATTACGTTCAGACCTTTCCAAAAAAAAAAAAAAAAAAAGAGGAAAAAAGAAAGAAAATGAGTTTGAACTCAACATCAAAATCTCAATTATAGAACAAAAAATATGTTTGGAAGAAGAGGTGAAGAGATTTTCAGATGCAGGTGCATCATTCTGACACTCATCCTACTCTTCCATCTCTCTCACACACACACACACACACACACACACTCGTGCTGAAGAAGAGACGCTTCCCTGCAGTTTCTCTCTCTTGTTGGATCATCATTGACGGAAGCAGCAGGGCTCAATCCCACAGCACTGATCCCACTTTCAATTTTCTGAAGAGGAAACAGTGGAGAGCTTTGGAAAACACACACACACACACACACACACTCCAGACACTTCACACTCGTGTTCGTGTGTCAGCTGGAATACACACAACTAGTGTCAGATTTCTCATGATCTCCACAGAATCACAAGCTGAGTCCATTTTAAGACAGTCCAATTAAATGATTCATTTTCAGTACTGAATGGTAGAGTTTAAATTTAAATTAAGTGTAAGTTTGTGATCAAACAGCTTTGTTATCATTAAATAATTTTAGTTTTGGTTTTGTTTTTTTTTAATCTAATGTGTATATTTGATCTAGTATACAAAGTTTTTTAAATTGGAAATGTTTCCTTGGCAACTAACTGAAATAAAAAATTGAAATAAAAAAGAAATGAACCTAAATAAACAGAAACATAAATTAACTAATAAAAATGACAAAAGCACATAACAAAATTACAAAAAATGAAACTTTTTTTATATTTTCAGTTTTAATTTTAATTTTAAAGGCTAATAATTAGAAATATCAATAAATACTATAATAATATATAAATAATACTAAAATAATACTGTGATCACAGAGACAGACGAGAGATTCACACACACAGATGCAGGATTAAACTGAAGTTCACCTGTGCTGTGAGAACCAGTGTGTGTGTGTGTGTGTGTGTGTTTTATACTCTGCTCACAAACGTCTTACAAACACCAGCACACACTGATCAGTGATTACAGAGGTACAATCTCTCTCACACACACACACACACACACACACACACACGTTTACCCAGTTTCTCTAAATGATGGTAAATGTCAATTGCCTCATTTTTATCAATATGAAGTGCTCAAATATAGGAATGTATGCATTAAAGGAATTTTAGGTACTGTTACTAATCACCATATTTTAATCACTTTTGCTTCACAAAAGTTCGTTCTGTCTGATCTGTTCGTGTTTCTCAGCGTAACGTTTCCTTCAGAGCATCACATGGGATCTCGGCATCTGATATCCGTCCATCCACTCTTTCTGTGTCAGAAATGTCAAGCGCTTCCCGAGAGACTTTCATCATGAAACCCCATCAGCCTGTGACATGTTAACATCGCTCCATCTCTACCTGCCTCTCTCTCTGCAGGCCAAACACACACACACACACACACACACAAAGAGCAGACCAAGGATTATATAATCAGTGTGTAAGACAGTGTGTGTGTGAGAGAGAGAGAGTGTGTGCGTGAATGTGTGTTTGTGTGTGTGTGTTTGTGTGTATATGTTAGCCAGTGTTATTTTAGTATCATCCAGATACTATTATAGTTTCTATTAATATTTAGAATTATTTTTATATATTTTGTTTTCTTTTTAATTTTATAATTTTTTTAAATAATTTCTGTAAGTTTTAGATTTTTTATAAATATATATATATATATATATATATACACACACACACATACACACATATAGTTTATATTTATATTATATTTATTTTAAATATTATTAAAAATGTATTATTTTTATAATTTATTTATATTATATTTATACTATATAGTTTATATTTATTTTTATTTCAGTTTTAGTTTTAGTTCATCAAGTTAAACTAAATGAAAATGAGAAATGTTGCCTTGGCAACTAGCTGAAATAAAATAAGTTTATTTTTTATGTTAGTTAATGTTTATTTTATTTAAAGCAAACTTTTTTTTATGGTTTCAGTTTTAGTTTCAGTTAACTATAATAACCCTGATGATGGCTTTACTACAGACAGGTTTTTATAGATAATTACAAATAATTATCGCCAATTATCTTCAGAACATTCCAAAAAACGAAAATGAGTTTGAACTCAACATCAAAATCTCAATTATAGAACAAAAAGTATGTTTGGAAGAAGAGGTGAAGAGATTTTCAGATGCAGGTGCATCATTCTGACACTCATCCTACTCTTCCTCTCTCAACAGCTCCATCTCACACACACACACACACACTTAAAGACGAAGACTATTTACGCTAATGCTGCTGTAGGAAGCCTTGCGGCAATGCTGAGAATGTGTTGCATTGTGAATTCGCACTCATTTTTGTAATGCAGCATTTTGTAACGCAACGGCACGTGAAATTGAGCTTGTGTAGCTGTAATTGTCCGTGTTCATGTACCTGAGGCAAGACACTACAGGAAATAAACTGTGTTCTTTTTCATATTGAGATTTTAGGCTATTTGGCTGTTCATATAATGTTTCAGACTAATGGAAAGAAAACATCCAAAATACACTTTTTATTGCACTTTATCTATTTGTGTCTGTAGATTTTCATTATGATACATATCTTTAAAAGCCATTTTCTCAAAATGACTTTTTTTCTCCACTTCAGCAGAACTTACATTCACCAAAAGTTACAGTTTTATTCACATCTATATTCTGAAGGTTTTTACTGTGGGGTTTGTTCATAACATCATTCGCCTGATTTTTACATTTTATTTCTTAAAAAATTGTGAAAATATTTTTTTTCTGTCTATTGACAGTGTTTTCTGATTTATGGAGTGATAAAAAGAAAAATCCAAAATCCCCTCTGTAAAAACCCTTAACTCTAATATGTTAACAAAATTAAACAAGAATTTTGAACCTGGCTTTATCCCATGTTCAGATGTATTTTCAGGAATTGTATGTAAATTAGTGCACATGTAATTAGACAACACTCACTGGCTAATTTAAACGAAAAACAAAAAATGACGAAAACTTGTAAAACCAAAAATGTTTGTAATACTTAATGTTATCAATAAACTTGGTATGTATGGTGATCTTCACCCCCAACCCCCACCTTTATGTGGTGACTTGCCTTGAGTGTGTTTCATAAAATGAAGAGTGTTTATTAAAGGTATTTGAGTGTTTTTACTCAAACATCCTCTAGAATAAAACCCGTCTTGTCTGTTTAATCCAGAGTCTAAATAACTTTCCTCTCCTCCAGAAGCAGGATAAATCTCTCCGCCACAGACGCCCGGCAGCAGAGCATGATGGGACTTTAAGACGACACTGATCTCACTGTGTGGTCTCACAGCTTTATTACCCACAAGTCCTCTGGGACCGAGGTCAAGTTGTGTGATTTTAACTTTTCAAATTAACCAAAAGAATAAAATCAGGGGCGCAGTGAGACCTTTAACATTTAAATACTGCAGTGCTTCATAAATCCTGCCGCTTTAAATATCAGCCACTGATATTAACACCAGACCAGAGAGAAATCCAACACTTTAAATAAAACAGGTCAATATAATGAAGTGTTTGTAATGTATTGAAATGCCTTATAATATAATTATTAAACATAGTTGTATATTCTTATGAATAAGCATGAAAAAATATAATTATTTATTTATTAATTTTATTATAAGACTCATTATATTATATACTTTAAGTATAAATAAAATATTATAATATTTGAAACACTTTAACTCTCTCTCTCTCTCTCTATATTATTCATAGTTTCACCTTTAAACCAAATTTTATATTTTATATATGCCATATAAAACAGAAGGTCCTAGATGTAATACATCAGTGAATTCATATCTTTATAATGCCATTTCTAAGAAAGAAAAAGCAACTTTTACTACATCTGTTTGAAATGCTCATCAAGCATGCATAAAGGGAATTAATAAATTATGAAACCGAATTCCAATTTCCACATACATGATAAAGTGCATGTACATTGAATTAGCATATATATTAAGCTCATGCATCAAACTGTGAATATTTCTGCCTGAGCGAAAAAACACGATGAGTTACTGTTCAAACGTTTTAATGAACTTTAGAAACAGAAAGAGAATTTTTAGATTCTGATAAGCTGATGTTTGTGTGAAACGGTTCGAGCTCGTCTGATTGGTCTGATTAATTTGAGCATATTAAACGTGTCATGACTCAGGGACGATAAATGAACGTGAGCGGTGAATCAGAGTGACGGCAGATGAAGGTCACCGTCAGGATTTACCGCCAGTGTCTGCGATCATCAGAAGGGCTGAGAGTTCGGTCGAAGGTTTTCACTTCTGATTTTTCTATTTCTGAAGCTCAACATGAGAGATGTGAGAAACAGCGGCTCTCGTCTGTCTGCTTTACTGGTCTCATTTTCAAATCTCCTTCTCAGCGAGCACTTTGTCGACGAGACGTTATTAAAACATGATTCACACTTTAAATTTAATATGAGACTCATAAGATACTGAAAGCCTGAGGGTCCCATAAACACCCCCTTGTATCTGCATCTGTCATCAGGCTGCAAAAAGACAATTTCAAATGAATGCTTTTATTAGACAATACAATTATTATTCTACATACATAGGCTAATTATCATATCAAATGATTAAATAAATATTAAACAAACAGTACAATGTTACATCTCAAAATGAATAAACAAAATATAAAAATACAAGGCTAATTATATGTCAAATGTATAAATAAATATTTTACATAAATATTACAGAGTACAATATTAAATATAAAAATGAAAAACAATTTAAAAATATTTTATATGAAGAAATAAATATTTAATACTATTTCTAGTGATTAACGGCAACAAGTTAAAGTTAATGTTCATATCTAGCTACTTGAATAATGACCAGTGTTATTTTGGTATAACTGAGATACTATTATAGCATTTATTAATATTTTGAATTATTTTGTATTTTTACGTTTTCCATTTTCATTTCAATTTAGTAAATGTTTTAATAATTTTGTTTTTGTCATTTTTATTTAAATATTTTTAATATGTTTATATAGTTTTTATTCATTTTAGTTATTTTAGTATATAAAATTTAACTAAATGAAATTGAGAAAACATTCTTATGCAGCTAGCTGAAATAATTAAGTATTTTATATATATTTCATTGCGTTTCAGGTAATATATTTAATGTTTTTAGTTGTACTTAACTATAATAACCCTGATAATGACACATGGTTTACTGACATCTGAAGGAAACTCTTGACAAAGTAACACAAGAACATGTTAAGTACATACAATAGGACTGTTTGCTCAAGCATTTTCATCTAAACTAGTGTAATGGTTCTGGCTTTAACAGCAACATTTCACCAAGCTGGAAACAAAGAAAAATCATTTCCTCAAGTGGCCATTTAGTTGAAGCAGGTCAGAAAACGAAGCTGATCTGAGAACAGCACTCACAATCACAGGGCACGGGGTTGCCAGATTCCCTGCTGCGGAAAATCCCTCATAAGAGGCGGATTAACAGTGTTTGTGACAGGAGGAGAGAGTGAGGGGGAGTCCGGCCAGAGGAGGAGAGAAATAAAGGATGAAACGGACAACAAGATGAAAGGGTGGAAGAGAGAATCTCAAGACACATGCTAATAAAGCAGTGAGTGGACGATTACTGCCGCTGAGATGATGAAAACCAGTAAAGCTGTTTAACATTTGTCTTGCACTTGATGTGCAATACAGGAGTGTAAATATGAGGATATCAGTGCCACAGGTGTGTTTGTGTGTGCGTGTGCGTGTGTGTGTGTGTGTGTTACTGGAGGTCCATTATTAAGTCCAGCTGAGTTCATTAACCTTTCTAACTCATTTACATTACAGAAATGTCAAGGGAAAGACCAAACAAACACACAGACAATCACATCACACCTGTGACCACACACACAGTACAGTCCGCATTTTCCCTTTATCCTGTAAAATGACCAGGCAAAATGCTAAGAAAAATGGAAATGTGCTTGTGTGTAATTGCTCAGAGAAAATATAATGTGCTTTTCATCAGAATCATATTTCAGATCTATAATCTGTGGCGTACAGCTGCTCCGATCATGTGCAACATTTCTCATAAAACACCTGACAACAGCATGTATTTTTATACCCTAACGAACAGAGAAGAATGAGAGATAGAGAGAAAGAGAGAGAGAGAGAGCGTGCTAATCACAGTTTCTTGTGCCTACACAACCCACACACTCAGATGAGAATAACACACACACACACACACACAAGCGCACAGCAAACAAGCCTCGTTTACATGTGTACTACATATTCAAATTTTCATTTTGTATGGCAAGAGCTTTAGTGTAGTTGACAAAACATTTAAAAAAATATATAATATACAGTAGTAATATAATGAAACCAACTAACTTGACATTTAAATGTTCAGAGTCAGTTTTTTTCTCACTTGTTTTATGCATCAGCATTTATCCTGTTGTGTTAGGGTGTTAGGGTTGTATCCTGGGTGTAGTTTGACTTGTGTTGGCGATTGTTAGTTGTTCGCTGCGGCCGGTTGGTGTTCAGAGGTTCTGGTTGTTATTCCAACAGCGCTGCCTCCCCAGTCGCCATAGAAACACTGGAGACACATGCACTGTAGAATACAGCCAGACCAAACTACAGCCGTACTACTGACGTCATTCACATACAGCCTGACTACTGACGTGTTAAACTACAGCCGCACCACTGAGGTCATTCACGTACAGCCTGACTACTGACAAGTTAAACTACAGCCGCACTACTGACATCACTCACGTACAGCCTGACTACTGACGTGTTAAACTACAGCCGCACTACTGAGGTCATTCACATACAGCCTGACTACTGACATGTTAAACTACAGCCGCACTACTGACGTCATTCACATACAGCCTGACTACTGACGTGTTAAACTACAGCCGCACTACTGAGGTCATTCACATACAGCCTGACTACTGACATGTTAAACTACAGCCGCACTACTGAGGTCATTCACATACAGCCTGACTACTGACGTGTTAAACTACAGCCGCACTACTGAGGTCATTCACGTACAGCCTGACTACTGACGTGTTAAACTACAGCTGCACTATTACTGACATTATTCACGTACAGCCTGACTACTGACGTGTTAAACTACAGCCGCACTACTGACGCCACTCACGCACAGCCTGACTACTGACATGTTAAACTACAGCCGCACCACTGACGCCACTCACTTACAGCCTGACTACTGACATGTTAAACTACAGCCGCACTACTGAGGTCATTCACATACAGCCTGACTACTGACGTGTTAAACTACAGCTGCACTATTACTGACATTATTCACGTACAGCCTGACTACTGACATGTTAAACTACAGCCACACTACTGAGGTCATTCACATACAGCCTGACTACTGACGTGTTAAACTACAGCCGCACTACTGAGGTCATTCACGTACAGCCTGACTACTGACGTGTTAAAATACAGCCGCACTACTGACGTCACTCACGTACAGCCTGACTACTGACGTGTTAAACTACAGCCGCACTACTGAGGTCATTCACGTACAGCCTGACTACTGACGTGTTAAACTACAGCCGCACTACTGAGGTCATTCACGTACAGCCTGACTACTGACGTGTTAAACTACAGCCGCACTACTGACGTCACTCACGTACAGCCTGACTACTGACGTGTTAAACTACAGCTGCACTACTGACGTCACTCACGTACAGCCTGACTACTGACGTGTTAAACTACAGCCGCACTACTGACGTCATTCACATACAGCCTGACTACTGACATGTTAAACTACAGCCACACTACTGACATTATTCACTTACAGCCTGACTACTGACGTGTTAAACTACAGCCGCACTACTGAGGTCATTCACGTACAGCCTGACTACTGACGTGTTAAACTACAGCCGCACTACTGAGGTCATTCACGTACAGCCTGACTACTGGCGTGTTAAACTACAGCTGCACTATTACTGACATTATTCACGTACAGCCTGACTACTGGACGTGTTAAACTACAGCCGCACTACTGACGCCACCACGCATTACAGCCCTGACTACTGACATGTTAAACTACAGCCGCACCACTGACGCCACTCACTTACAGCCTGACTACTGACATGTTAAACTACAGCCGCACTACTGAGGTCATTCACATACAGCCTGACTACTGACGTGTTAAACTACAGCTGCACTATTACTGACATTATTCACGCACAGCCTGACTACTGACATGTTAAACTACAGCCACACTACTGAGGTCATTCACATACAGCCTGACTACTGACGTGTTAAACTACAGCCGCACTACTGAGGTCATTCACGCATAGCCTGACTACTGACGTGTTAAAATACAGCCGCACTACTGACGTCACTCACGTACAGCCTGACTACTGACGTGTTAAACTACAGCCGCACTACTGAGGTCATTCACGTACAGCCTGACTACTGACGTGTTAAACTACAGCCGCACTACTGAGGTCATTCACGACAGCCTGACTACTGACGTGTTAAACTACAGCCGCACTACTGACGCCACCACGCATAGCCTGACTACTGACGCGTGTTAAACTACAGCTGCACTACTGACGCCACTCACGTACAGCCCGACTACTGACGCGTGTTAAACTACAGCCGCGACTACTGACGCCATTCACATACAGCCTGACTACTGACATGTTAAACTACAGCCACACTACTGACATTATTCACTTACAGCCTGACTACTGACGTGTTAAACTACAGCCGCACTACTGAGGTCATTCACGTACAGCCTGACTACTGACGTGTTAAACTACAGCCGCACTACTGAGGTCATTCACGTACAGCCTGACTACTGACGTGTTAAACTACAGCCGCACTACTGAGGTCATTCACATACAGCCTGACTACTGACATGTTAAACTACAGCCACACTACTGACATTATTCACTTACAGCCTGACTACTGACATGTTAAACTACAGCCGCACCACTGACGTCACTCACTTACAGCCTGACTACTGACATGTTAAACTACAGCCGCACTACTGAGGTCATTCACATACAGCCTGACTACTGACGTGTTAAACTACAGCTGCACTATTACTGACATTATTCACGTACAGCCTGACTACTGACATGTTAAACTACAGCCACACTACTGAGGTCATTCACATACAGCCTGACTACTGACGTGTTAAACTACAGCCGCACTACTGAGGTCATTCACTTACAGCCTGACTACTGACGTGTTAAAATACAGCCGCACTACTGACGCCATTCACGCATACAGCCTGACTACTGACGTGTTAAACTACAGCCGCACTACTGAGGTCATTCACGCACAGCCTGACTACTGACGCGTGTTAAACTACAGCCGCACTACTGAGGTCATTCACGTACAGCCTGACTACTGACATGTTAAACTACAGCCGCACTACTGACGCCATTCACGTACAGCCTGACTACTGACGCGTGTTAAACTACAGCCGCACTACTGACGCCACTCACGCACAGCCTGACTACTGACATGTTAAACTACAGCCGCACTACTGACGCCATTCACATACAGCCTGACTACTGACTTGATAAACTACAGCCGCACTACTGACGTCATTCACTTACAGCCTGACTACTGACATGTTAAACTACAGCCGCACTACTGAGGTCATTCACGTACAGCCTGACTACTGACGTGTTAAACTACAGCCGCACTACTGAGGTCATTCACGTACAGCCTGACTACTGACGTGTTAAACTACAGCCGCACTACTGACGTCATTCACTTACAGCCTGACTACTGACATGTTAAACTACAGCCGCACTACTGACGTCACTCACTTACAGCCTGAGTACTGACATGTTAAACTACAGCCGCACTACTGACGTCATTCACTTACAGCCTGACTACTGACTTGATAAACTACAGCCGCACTACTGACGTCATTCACGTACAGCCTGACTACAGACATGGTAAACTACAGCCACACTACTGACATCACTCAGGTACGCCTGACTACTGACATGTTAAACTACAGCTGCACTACTGACAGCGTTAACGTACATGTGGACTTCTGATGACATTAATTACAGCAGAACTATTTATGCCACTGAATTACAGCCCAAATACTGACAACATTAATCTACAGACAAACTACTAACACTGTTAATGTATACCTGGACTTCTGATTACAATAATCTACAACCAAACTACAGTGTTCATAATTAACTTAATCAATAATTAACTTACATATTTTGCACACACACCATATACTAATGTATTCTGCTTATTTTGTATATATATATATATATATATATATATAGTAAATATTATTATATTAAATATTATACACTGCTCAAAAAATTTAAAGGAACACTTTGAAAACATCAGATCTCAATGGGGAAAAACATCATGCTGGATATCTATACTGATATGGACTGGGTAATGTGGTAGGAATGAAAGGATGCCACATTGTTTGATGGAAATGAAAATTATCAACCTACAGAGGACTGACTTCAAAGACACCCCAAAAATCAAACTGAAAAAATGATGCAGCAGGCTAGTCTAGTTTGCTGAAATTTCATTGTAGCAACTCAGAATGGTACTCAGTAGTTTGTATGGCCCTCACGTGCTTGTATGCCTGCCTGACAACGTCGGGACATGCTCCTTATAAGATGACGGATGGTGTCCTGGGGTATTTCCTCCCAGATCTGGACCAGGGCATCACTGAGCTCCGGGACAGAGGTGCAACCTAGTGGCGTCGGATGGACCGCCAGTGGGGAACCTGCCAATTCTGGTGTTGAATGGCACGGTGCCAGGCAATGAGCACAGGGCCCACTAGAGGACGTCGGGCCCTCAGGCCACCCACATGAAGTCTGTTTCTGATTGTTTGGTCACACAAGTGGCCTGCTGGAGGTCATTTTGTAGGTCTCTGGCAGTGCTCATCCTCTTCTTCCTCCTTGCACAAAGGAGCAGAAACCGGTCCTGCTGATGGGTTAAGGACCTTCTTCAGCCCTGTCCAGCTCTCCTAGAGTAACTGCCTGTCTCCTGGAATCTCCTCCATGTCCTTGAGACTGTGCTGGGAGACACAGCAAACCTTCTGGCAATGGCACGTATTGATGTGCCATCCTGGAGGAGTTGGACTGCCTGTGCAACCTCTGTAGGATCCAGGTGAAACTGACCCTAGCCAAATACAAAACTAGTGAAAAGATGAGTAGGGAAAAAATGTCAGTGTCCTTCACCTGTAAAACCATTCCTGTTTTGGGGGTCGTCTCATTGTTGCCCATCTAGTGCACCTGTTGTTAATTTCATTAACACCAAAGCACCTGAAACTGATCAACAACCCCCTCTGCTACTGAACTGACCAGATCAATATCCGAAGAGTTTAACTGACTTGATGCTATTCTCTGATTAAAAAGTGTTCCTTTATTTTTTTTGAGCAGTGTATTATAAATATTATTCCTCTCCTTATATATTATCTTTTTTTTTATTATCTCTTCCCCTCATACCTGATATATACCCCTGTATTACTACAAGTATTTCAATGTACAATTTGTCACTGACTTTTTGTGTCCGGACAAATAAAGTTTAAACTTGAAATTAAAGCAGACTCACAAGTACTGCACAACAGAGGACATGGAAATCAGAAAATCACCTTGAAACACACAAATAATACCTGAATAAGTAACTTTACTGCATATCCTTTAGTTTGAAGGACACACAGACTGAGATAAAGACTCTGAGAGATGATAGACACACCAGTATAAAGACAACTAATATTACAATTTGAATTAAAGCCAGAGAGCTCAACTGAAACCAAATTTGGATTAAAATCAGCAAGAAACACAGAGATTATAAAACACAGAAGCATTTCTCCATCTGTCTCCCTTCATCACAAACACACACAATCACACGGAGACATTGAGTTTGCAGTTTTAAAATATCAAATCATGCTCACATAAAGGTCAAAGACTGACATTTGCTTTAACTCAAATAATATATATATATATATATATATATATATATATGCACACATATATATATATATACATGTGTGTGTGTTCCTTCATTTTAAAGACCACACATAACAGAGTGAGACATCTGATTCTCCTTCCATTACACACACAAACACACCTGTCTCTATTCATCTGTCACTCTGTGTCTGTCTGTCCTGCAGCGGCCCTCCGGCGCATTTCAAGCACGCTCACGTATATGTGTGTGTGTGTTTAACTGAAAGTTCCTGTGGTGCATCAAACAAAGAAAACGAACTATTCAAACCCTCCATAAGTTTGTGTAGCTGCACTGGTGTGAAAATAGCGTGTCGAGGCGGGAATGTAATGTGTAGTTGCCATGGCGATGAAGGACATGACGCGTGTGTGGCAGGACCTTCGCCTCTCGTTAGAGAGCACAGAACAAACGCTAATTAATGAAACGAGCGAGAAACCGACAGATCCTGACAGCAGAACAGACAAAAACACTCAGAGAAACAATAAATAATTGGATTTTACAAAGTTTTCTCTTTCATTTCTCTGAGAAATCTAAGAGAAAAGGTGCAGCGCTCAAGGTGTGAAAAGACAGACAGACAGAGAGAGAGAGAGAGAGAGAGAGAGACAGGCAGACAGCATGGAGAGAAAGAGAAAGGATATTTCAATTAAGTTTAACAGCGTATCTAAATTGTTCTGGAATGACAGAGCAGAATTCAATCTCTGATAAATGAGAGAGCAGACGTGAAGAGAATGTGAACGGAAGAGAGACAAAAGACTCTGACCGAACAAACGGACAGAAAAAGAGACAGAGAAACAAATACAGAGTCTCTTCTGCTCACCAAGGCTGCATTTATTTGATCAAAAATACAGTAAAAATCTGAAATATTATTCCAGTGTAAATCAGCTGTTTTCTATGTGAATATATAGTAAAGTGTAATTTATTTCTGTGATCAAAGCTGAATTTTCAGCATCATTACTCCAGTCTTCAGTGTCACATGATCCTTCAGAAATCATTCTGATATGCTGATCTGCTGCTCAAGAAACATTTATGATTATCATCAAGGTTTTTCTAATAAACACTAGACTTCATCACGACACACAATGTCCTGAGCAGAAGTCCAATTGGATTTTTACCGCACATCTGATCACATCTACACGCTCTACACTTTAATTAAAAAATGTTATCCAAGATAATATGCATGCTTTATTGATTTAAAAAAAGCATTTGACTCAATCCAGCACCAAGGATCATTTTACAAACTTACTGAAAGTGGTGTAGGAGGTAAAACCTCATCAAATCAATGTACACCGAAAGTAAATGCAGCATGAAAATCAACACAAACAGAACGATAAATCTCTCTCAGGAGTGTGGAGAGAGACAGAGCCTTCTGTGCATTAAACTCCTATAGAGATTCCCGTTAGTATTTGGCTGAAAATATTAGGATCTGTGCCGGTGTGTAAGTGACCAAATCCAATGACCAAATCCAAATCAACAATTCAGTGAATGGGAAAAACATCCAATTGAGTCACAACAAATACTGCATGCAGGGCAGAATTAGGCAAACATACTCTCATTATAAAAGTGCAAAAAAGGGCAGTCGAAATCTGGAAATGTCCCTCATACCATTATAAACACACACTTTCTCAAAACATAAAGACATTCAGACAATGTTCTATCAAAAAATAAAGTGCATGCACCACACTTATATTATTTCTTTATTCTGTTATTTGCATTTCTTAATATTTTATTTCTATTTTAATCATTTATTTAATTTTGCACTACTTTTTCTTTGTAAACATATTACACGTACACAGCCTAGTACAAATATACAGTTTTTGTCATAGAGAGAGAGAGAGAGAGAGAGTCTTGTGCAGTAATATCATCAGTCTGTGTGGGAGGTTTTGGTTGGTGTGGGTGGTTAAAAAAAACTTTTTCTTTCTGTGCCTTTCATCGCTATGGCAACCAAAGCGGTTTTGTGGTGCTCTTGTACAGGTGCGCGCACACACACACACACAGTAAAGGTGTGAGTGAGTTCACTGAGTGAAACTCAACAGTCGATTCCTGCATCTTCAGCCTGATAAAAACATCAAGTGTGAATTAAATGTGATGAGATACAAATAATAATATACAAATATAATAAATACACAACACAGTGATTTATGAACGAATGAAGCGGAGCTCACTAATGAGTTATTTGAACGAGTAAATGAATCACTTGTTGAATCTGTCTTAATTAACACGTGACTGACAGACTGGTGATTAATATGACATACGGTCATTAAAGTTGCACATTTCTGCTGTAAAATACGTTTTAAAAAAATAATGTTTTTTTCACTAATAAAATATAATTATTAGGGCGAAGCCACTGCAAAAACAACACGTGTGTAAAACTGACATCAAATCATTTCTCTGTCTGTGATTGATGTGTGTCTCACTAAACACTGTGATTGTTTTAATGAGCTCGTTATGAAGATCAAAGAGTTCTGGACTGAAGATGCTTCAAAGATGGTGATAAACGAACACACACACACACACACACACACTCACATGGTTCTTCTGCATCTTCCTCAAAAAGACCATCATCATCATCATCATCAATCTTACTAAAACATTACTACAGTCCAACAAAACCTTCAAGGACAAACACCAGTGTGTGTGTGTGTGTTTGTTTGTTTGTTTGTTGTGTGTGAAAGGTCATTACTATCTTCATTGACTTCTAGCTTTTAAGCTAATTGGAAGACCACACACACACACACACACACACAAACTGTATATCTCTGAAGACTGATGTCCACCACTGTGGAGAAAAACGGAGCTGAGAAAACATCTTCTGACTGGGATAATGGATGACCTGTGTGTGTGTGTGTGTGTGTGTGTGTGTGTGTGTTCTTGGGGCTAAGAGTGACCTTGGTGTGTTCTTACAGATGAAAATACATTGTCTGGCAAACAAACACACACGCATTTCTCTTTCAGTTCTTCTAATGACACTGAAATAACCTGCAGAACAAACACATCTATATATACAGCACATTTATATTCCAGATAGCAGTGGTTTTCCTGTTACTTTACCAAGTGATCAGATGAACCATTTTTACCTGCTGGACCAGAAAATAGCTGAAAAAAACCCACTTGAGGGCCATCTCGGACACCATCATCACAAAAAAATGTGCCGAAAACAACATGTGTTTTTGGATATGTACCTCAGTAATACTATTTGAAGCACATAAACATCACGGTGCATGAATATGGTATAACTTCATTTTAAGGTATTTGCATTTAGATTTGTTAGACACTTTAATCCAAAGCAATTTACATTGCATTCAATGTACACATTTGATCAGTTCAAGCATTTCTGGGAACTGAACCCATGACTGGGTTTTACTCTGAAATAAGGTACATCAGATGGTGACTGTCTTCTGTAAGCACATTCGCTTTAAAAACTCCAGATATACAAAAAGACAAAGAGAGAAAATCAACAGACGGTGTGTTTGCGAGGTCGGCAGTAACTCATCCTGTCTCTCGCATCTGGAAAACGCTGTGATATAAATCCCGCTGAAGTATCTCTGGATCAGAGAGGGATCTTCACATCATAAATTACTACGTTAAACACTCGCAGAAAAACAGTGTCGCTCTGAACCAGATCTTTTGGAAAAGACCCTGAAATAAGAAACTCAATGTTCTGAGTCTGACTGCAAACAACGAGCCGCGATCTCCAGAGAAATATCGTCTTCCCGTATGTTTTTCAGACTAAATCCCATCTGTTCTCCAGAAAATAAAGTGGGAACACTTTCTTAATCAGTATTTCTGTGTTGTTTTCCAGCACAATTATTTACATTTACTGGAGAAGCAAAATGACTGAAGATATTAAGAAAAATGAAGTGAGTTTGTGCTTAAAACAAGAACAAATATCTGCCAATGAACTTAATTCAAAGGGAAAACAAGATTATTTTTGGCAGATATTTGTTCTTGTTTTAAGCATAAATTCACTTAATTGTATATATATTTTTCAGAACTCAATTCTTAATATCTTGTCATTTTTCTTCTCCAGTAAATGTTTCTTGATTTAAGAATGTTTAGATAGTTGTGCTGGAAAACAAGACAGAAACACTGAGGAAGAACTTTTTTTGCAGTGTAAGTAAACAATTCATGTGATGAAGAACTGGTGATTTTTCTTTACTAAGATTTTTAAAAGTTACAGCAATAAAAACCATCTGTTTTATTGTAAAGCTCAGAGATATGGTGGGAAATACTTATGAAGAATAAATTATGTTTTTTTGGTGCGGGACGTGGCCTGTTTAAAATGTCTGGCTGTCGGACGGCATGATGTGATTTAATTCTCTGGATCGGATCAGTTCTGGACACAAAAACCATCCGTCTGTCCAAGATTTCCTCACCTGATGTCCAGTGGAATTAAACAACTGCATCCTTTCCAAGCAATCTCACATTTACAGGTAAATCAGCATCATTTCTGTTCTCCTCATAAATCTAGTTCTGGTTTTATTTGGTATCTGCTGAAATACTGATCAAGACATATAGTTTGTCAAGAAGACCGATAACATTTTATGATCGTTAATAAATAAAAACTAATTCAAACCAACAGAGCTGATGCTGCGGATTCTACGTGTATGTGATTTTTCTTGAAATATCACTGACAAAATGTCACTTCTAGCAGAGAAACCAGTGTGATGAGAAACACACACAACTACTGTCTGAAAACAGATTAGAAAGAATCAGGGGTTAGGCCCGAACCCAATCAGAAACGCTCTCTGCCTGTCAATCATTTACAGTTGCACATGTATTGAATTAAATGTGAAAATTACTACTAAACACACACACACACTCACACACAGAGACGGATGCAGCTCCTCTCAGTGTGAGCTCAGCGCAGGATTTGTGTTTCCTGTTGATGTCACTGAGCAAACGACCCAAAACAATACGAGAACATCCGCACATGGAGCATTAGGAAATCCTGTTCAATACGACACACACACAGAATGAAGCACTTTACTTTCACTTCTCACCTACAGACATATGAATATCACAATGATGAACGTCACTCAAATACACACTTCATGTTCCTGTAGGCGTCACATTAATTATTCAGATTTATGTACATCTTATGACTAAGAAAGCAACATCTGCCACCTGTAAATCCCCTGGGAAATAAAGTTCACCCCCCAGGATACTATTAAATATTTAATATAGTATATAAATAGTACTTTTTTAAGAGAACTGTTATTAAATCTGATTCAAAGAGGTGAACTACATTCACTGGTGTCCTATGGGTACTACATTTCCCACAATCCTTTGCTTATGCTGTGAGTTAAAAAGCCTCTGAAAGAGAACCAACACAGGAGGTGTAATTCCAGGTGTCAATCTCCGTCGTTCGCAGGTGTCTCTGTTTACAGCGCAGAGATGAATCCAGATGGCACTTTACATCACGTCCAGCGCACGCGGCCCTGCTATGCAAATCTTTCATTCAGTATTCAAAGAGAAATGACATTCTATGTAAATAAACTCCTCCATATTCAAGAGATATGACCCTTCGCTCCATAAATATTCCACTCAAAGAACGGCAGCCATTCCACATGCAAATAGTGGCACATTGAAACACAAAGACGGAGGAGACGGACAAGCATCAATCTCACGTTCATGAACACACGCGCTCTTAAAGAGGAAATGCAGAATATGACAGACATTGATCAGCTAATCCAGACTGTGGAGGAATGACTCGTTTACTTGACTAATGAGTGAACGTTTTATCTCACTATTCAAACTTTATTTGTGCCATGTTCCTGTCATGGTTATGGACTCTTATGTTGAAATTCTGTTGTTTCCTTTTGTTCCTGTTTCCCTGCTGTGTTTAGTTTCAGTTTCCTGGGTTACTGATTATGTCCTCATTTGTTCCTATGGTTAATTATGATTTGCACCTGTCTTTCATTATGTTCTCCTCGTATTTATACTGTTTTGTTCAATCGCTTGTCGGTTCTCATTTATGATTTATGTAGATACCGTTTCTCCTGTGTTGTTCCTGTGATCCAGAGTATTTTACATCATTAATAAAGTGTTGTTATTGTTTAATAAAACTAAAAATATGAACAATAAATTAATTGAAATAAAGCTGAAATAAAATCAAATAAAATACTGGATGAAAACTTGCATTTAAAAAACTTGATGAAAATTAGAACTGAAATAAATAAGTTGAAGTATTAAAATTATTTTTTTTAAAAACTTAAACTTCAATGAAAATTATAAATAAAATATAAGTTGAAGTATTAAAATTACTAAAACTAAAACTTAAAAAATAAAACTTAAAAACTTCAATTAAAATTAGAACTGAAATAAATAAGTTGAAGTATTAAAATTAATAAATCTAAAACTGAAAAACAAAAACAAAAAAAAACAAAACTTCAATGAAAATTAAATCTTAAAAATGTCGAAATATTAGCATTACTAAAACTGAAAAAAAAAATTAAACTTAAAAAAACTTAAGAACTTAGAACTGAAATAAACAAGTTGAAGTTAAAGTATCAAAATTACTAAAAATAAAAAATATAAAAATGCCAAAAAGCACGAAATTACTAAAACTTACACTAAAATTATCACTTAAAATATAAAAATCGAAGCTATAAATACTATAAATACAAAATAATAATAATAAATACTATAATAGTATATAAATTATACTAAACACTGGTACACATCACAATTACTCTCTGCTTCATATATGAAATATCTATATTTGCATAAATACTTCACAAATTAAAGATGCTTCATGTCATTGGAATCTTGATGAACACAATGCAACATTTCTGAGGATTTATATCAAAATGAATGAATCAGTCTGAAAAAAGATTCCCATATAGTAAAACTACACCAAACATACCACAGTATAAACATCAGATCTGGTCACTGTACCACAGTGTTTTACAGTAAACACTGAAGAACCCATAATGAAACACCAAGAACTTCTGAATCTGACAAGAACCATATAATCATATCCAGAAGCCTTTACAGCCACAAAAGAACCTTTATTTTCAGCAGGAGACGCATCATTTGGTCCAGGAGTCACTGGTGTTTGAAGGTGTGACGGTTCAGAGAGATCAGATGCTTCCTTTAAAGTGACAAGCCGGTTTCACAAGATCAACAGAGCGAAAGAAGAGGGGAAAAAGTGTGAGAAGAAGGAAACAAGCATCGATGGCCTGACGTCACAATCGTGCAAAAAACCATTTAAAGTGTCAAAAGATTTTCCAGCTTTTTTTCTGTTCATAACGTCTTTTGATTCCGTGCGCCACGGCGATAAGAAAGAGGGATGGGGAGGCGGGGTTGCCACGGATACGGAGCAGAACATGACGGAGGAAGACAGCGGGAACGTCTGTTTCCTTTTTCATTTTGCCAGTGGGAGGAACAAGACAAACTTTGCTTTTTGTGTCTTGCGACAGAAGAACGAACTTCTGCAGCAACACCTCGATTCTGTGAGGGTGAAACTCTGAGACGCACGCGGGAGGTTGAGATGCTTCACCCCAGAAATCCCTTTCATTGCTGACACACACACACACCATTGAGTTTTACAGCCCCAAACACTTTAGTGTGTTTCCTTATAAAGCATCATTTCCACTTGAATCACACTGAGAGCTTCTGCTTCAGGAATCAGATTCTACATCGGAAGTAAACAAAAACATCTTTAAAATAAAACATGAATCTTAATATCACCATTAGGAATATGTTTAACATTAATAAGTGGAATTATACATGTAGAAATGCAACAGCAGAAGCGATTTACCAGTTTAACACAATGAACAAACATTACGCTGCAATAACGATGTTCTTCCTCAGTGTTTCTGTCTTGTTTTCCAGCACAAACATCTAAACATTCTTACATCAAGAAACATTTACTGGAGAAGAGAAATGACTGAAGATATTAAGACTGAAAATGAATCAAAATGAAGTGAGTTTGTGCTTAAAACAAGAAGAAATACCCCGAACCCAGACCTGCGTAGTTCATCTTACATTTCATATTAATATTGTTATATTTTAGACACAATATTGTCTGCTTTTGATACATTTTTCCAAAGAAAATAAAACTGTTGTGCATCTCCGAGCAACACACAGCGGTGCTTCGTTTTCTGAATGAAGCTGCGTTTTGAGCGAATCAATGGGGTGACACAATGATTCAATGACTCATTCATAAAGAGAGCCATTTACTTGATTCCTGAATGAATCAGTTGTTTGAATGAATCAATGACTAACTCATTTAGACATCTACCACGACCTAATGGCAGTTTTAGTTTCTTATTTAGAGTACCATTTCATGAAAAAAAAAAAATTAATATTTCCATATATATATATAAAAAAAACAAACATTAAAGGTATAGTTCATCATTTACTCATCCTCATGGCCGTTGAAGCCTATAAGTTTATGTGAAATAAATTCTATGTTGAATCAAATAAAATGTTTGGGTTTTTTTAAGCTACTTTTTTATGTCTATTTGATGCTTTTCACATTTAACACAATAATGACTTTAAATTATCTTTTGGGGCTAATTTCTCAGCCAAATTTGATGTGCGATTAATTAATTAATTAAAAAATGTAATATATATATAATTTGTTTATCTTGGTGCAAGCATAATTGCATTTTGTGACTAATTCGAATGTAAGTAATACTTTTGTCTGATTTTATCTCTGTTAAAGGGATAGTTCACCCAAAACTGAAAAGTCTGTCATCATTTAATCACCCTCTGGTCGTTACAAACCTGTATACATTTCTTTGTTCTGTTGAATACAAAGGAAGATATTTTGAAGAATGTGGGAAACTGAACAGTTCTGGGGCACCATTGACTTCCATAGTATTTTTTTCCTACTATGGAAGTCAATGGTGCCCCAAAGTGGCCTGGTTACAAACTGGTTACAAAATATCTTCCTCTGTGTCCAGCAGAACAAAGAAAGGTTTGGAACACCAGAGGGTGAGTAAATGATGACAGAATTTTCACTTTTGGGTGAACTATCCCTTTAACATGTCGCAACAAATGTTGATTTATTATCTTTTCCTTTTTTATCTCCTTTTGTTTAAAAGAGTTCAACTAGAGACACTATTAAATCAGAAGTGGAGTCTGAGGCATTACAGTATAACGGTGTGTAAACACACTCCAGTCAGGTTCAGTCTGAGAGGAGGAAGAGGCCGCGTGTGCGTTCACGTGTCTCACCTCTTCAGAGTGAATCTCTGCACATTTTCGGTTACGTAATCAGACAAAATCCCAAAAGGTCAAAGAGAAGCGTTCATCTGCGGCAGCCGGCAGCTCGATTGTGTTTTTACACTCGGGTAAGTGCTGATGAGCCTTCGCTCCTGGGCGCCATCGCTGTGACCCGCTGCAGGATGAAGAATCGTGGATGAGAGCATCAGCGAGGTCAAACGTCTCCAAACACTCGCCACAGAGCTTTTAAAAAGAGCCAGGGGCTTTAAAACCCATCTCAGGTGGAGAGACGCGAGCATCATCTGGTCTGACGCACCAGTTTTATATCGCCGTAAAACGCACGGCGTAATTTTGAGTGTGAATAAATGAGGTTACGAGTTTCCACTCCAGACAAGAGCACACGGAGCAATTTAGGGATTTTATAGAGCAGATCGTATCAAAATCGAGATTTACTGGAGAGACAAATATGGACATAAAAGTTAAAGCAGAAAAGAAATGAGAAAAAACTTAAGGATATTAAATCATTTAAAGTATCACATCATGTTGTTTTCCAGCACAAATATCTCAACATTCTTAAACTAAGATTTACTTGAGAAGAAATTAAGTCTTGTTTACTGAAAAATTGATCAAAATTAAGTGAGTTTATGCTTAAGTTAGAAAAATTAACATAATTCAAAGGGAAACAAGATTATTTCTCTGACCACATTGGCAGATATTTGTTCTTGTTTTAAGCACAAACTCGCTTAATTTTTTCAGAAAACAACAACTAATATCTCAAGTCATTTTCCTACAGAAGTAACAGGTCTTGATTTAAGAATTTGCAGATATTTGTAATTAAAAACAAGACCAAATTTGGTGACCTGATGGCTCTGTTCTGATAGATAGAAACAATGAAAACAGTGATAAACGCCTACATAATAAATGCATCTAATCATAAAATCATTAAAAGAGCAAAATGAAACACTTCCCATAAATTTTCTGCTCATTTGAAAGGTCGTGTCCAATCAAACTACAGTATTTCTGCACTAATTCATCTGACGCCTGGTCAAATCTAGTCAAAATCTGCTAATATATTAAACCATACTGCATTAAAATACAGATTTACAGTGAGAATAAACATGGCTTGTGCTGAACGCAATAAAAACACTGAAAAAAAACAAAACTAACTATAAAGACAAACATGTAGAACTTCTCATTTCAATATTAATTGATGTCCACTTGAAACACTTGATGTCCAATATAAAATCTCAAAACCAGTTAAGAATCACTGAACTAAAAACACACACACACACACACACACACACACACACTGCAGTTACATTCCAACAGGCACTGTGTGTGAACCACACACACACACACACACACACACACACACTGCAGTTACATTCCAACAGGCACTGTGTGTGAACCACACACACACACACACACACACACACACATATGTGCTGCCACCTCCGGCTCTGTTCCCGTGGCTACCGAAGAAACGCATCTCGACAGCGCAGCAAATCTCCACAAGCAGCCCGGCAACCGTCACCAGGGAGCCTGTCGCCGCGGTAACGAGAAGATGACAGGTGGATAGGAGCACAATCTCCGAGCCGACGGCTTCGGCCGCAGGGAAATGAAAGCTAATGCGGCAGAGATTCCTGCGGCGACACTCGTTTGGCCTTCGGGTCGACGACGAGCACTTATTCAGTAAACACACACTCAAATAACACACATAATCAAGCCCACTACCTGGACTGCATTTTAAGGCTTTTTCCAGACAGTAATCACCTGTAAGAATGTCTCATATCTCAGAAGAAACCACCATGAAACATGTCGTAGGTCTCGGGCTGATCTATTCAACATGCTTTTACTTCTCTTGGTTTCTAGCGTCCAACAGTCCAGATGGAAAACATGCTGAGAGCGAGTGTGTGAATTCACTGCTCATCTAGTGTTTGTGTCAAATAATAACAGGCGGAGAGGACAAGAATATTACAGAGATCAACTGCAAAATATCATTTTGTATTTTCTCTTGTTATCCAGTAAAATAAACACAAAAATCTGGAAAACAAGATATATTTATCTAAAAATCTACAGCTTGTTTTCAGAGAACATAGCTTGCATAAAAGTAGATTTTGTGTTTTATTACACACTGTAAAATGATTAATGAAGTATATTTTACAAGAAAATCCTCTTTTTGTCTGTTTTGCTTGAGAATTTCACGTTTTATTCAGTGCGTTACTTGCCATTTATTTGTAGTTATTTGTGAAATTTACAAGCAATTTCTGAGTGAAATTGTTTCAAAGTATGTACAAAATACATGATTACAATTTCGTTTACATTTAGCGACATTTATGCTGAAAATAAGCAAAGAAAAATCAGCCAATTGAACGAACATAAACATTTCAAATTAGATGAATATCTTCTGAAATGTTGCTCCTTGTTTTGAGGATGTTTTGATTGTGTAGAACTAGAGACTTTATGAAGATGTGTGTTGATTCTCAGCCAGCAGGAGTTTGATTCATTCTGACTGTGTGTTTGTAGCGAAAAATGAGTTTTATTTCTCAGTAACAATATCTGAGTTCTCCTGTCGCCTCCTGTTGAGTGTGTAATTCTCCAGGAGAACCATCGTGCTCTTGTACACCTCTACTTTCACCACACACACACACACACACACACACACACTGAAATGAATCTTTCGACATAACTGAGAAAATGAAACACTGAAAGTGTGTAATACACTGTAAACCCTAACGCTCAGCTTACACTTAATTGGTTTGAGTAGGACAAACTTAAATTGAACAAATTAACTGCTATGAGTATTTAGAACTTTCTTTTCTTCTGCGTTCACAGCACTGACATATTTCAAGTAAACTGAACTGTTTCATTGTTTTGAGTTGTATGAACTCATTTCTTTTAATTTAGACTAACTTAAGTTGAACTGAAACTGGGTTGGGATTTCTATTTCCCAGCATGCTTTGCCCATAGCACTTGAGAGGGAGAATAATGTGTGTGTGCAAGATAAGGTAGATTTAGTAGTGATTAGTTATGCTAATTTAGAAGAGTTTCTGTTAATGTGGGTTTTTGGAGAGTTACCATCATGGCGACAAGAGCAGGTAAGTTACATGTTTTAAGTTGCTTTTTACTCAACGTAAAAAATATTTATGTTGAGATAACGTGATAATTTTAAGTTAAATGTATAAATTAGTGTACTCAAACATTAAGAACAATAAAAATGTAAAATAAAAATCTTTTTCTTGACTTAAAAATCCTCATTCAGCTCTGACAACTTATGGTTTACAGTGAAGTAAATAACTCATTTGATTTGCAAGAACTCAAGAAAGTTAATTAACTAAATCTTTTATGTTAATTGCTATCAAAATGTATGAATTAGCTAACTCAGTACTTCAAGGTCGGAGCAATTAACATGCATGAGTACTACAAACTCAAAACTTGATAGTTCTGCTTAGTTAAAATTGGGAACATCGTAACTCAAAAAATTTCTTGAGTTAGCCAAACTTATTCAGGTTTACAGTGTGTGGCATTTTCCTTCTTAAAAATATATTTAGCTGTTTTCACTATTGATATTTTGGAAGCTTGTTTCCGCCACAAAATAAAAAATATAAAAGATAATTGTGACCTTTTATCTCACAATTTTTACTTTTTTTCCTCACAATTACAAGTTTACATCTCATAATTATGAGAAAAATGTCAGAATTCTGAGATAAAAAAGTCGTAATTACCTTATTAGTGGTGTTTGCCAAAGGCAAAGCATCACTATTGTTCTCTTGCATACTTATTATTATTATGGACAAAATTTCAGTAACTCAACCTGCACCGTTAGTCATAGACTAACGAATGAGGTGTCAAATCGACCGGCTCATTAAGGAGAGGTGTGCTATGACTTTTCTAAGCGATCAGACGAAAAGTGGGCAAAAAATCCCATAGACTTACATTGACGAAATCTTCACGAATCTTCATTTCAATCTCAACTGCCACTTTACACACACACACACACACATACACACAGTCTCTCTCACTCATTTGAGTTATCTTATCAAGCAGCCAATAAGTAGCAACCTAAAATCTTCACAGCCACACCCTAGCATCCATCCCATATACTTCCATTGAAAAATACATTATATGAGAGGGATATAAATATCATAGAGACTCATAGGTTTGGCTCTTCTGATTTGGGCAGACATCCAGTCTATTGGTTTAACCCTGCTAACTGTCTAGCCATGCCCTAGTAACCATTTAGAGCACCCTAACAACCGTGTATCCTTATGTATAAGCCATATTTGCCCAGTGCCGAGTTTTGCCACTGCATGCACCACTTACGTTTTCTTCAGGAAATGTGTATTGTAGTTTATTTATGTTATTCTGTGGTGGAAACAGTTCAGTACAACAATATTCTTTCAAAAGCTGCTTTGGAATAACATTTATTGTTAAACTTCGACACAACTGAACTGAAGTGAAACAGTATCAGTGAAAACTTTACATCTCTATGAAACAGTCACGGTTTTTATGGTTTAACATCAGAAATTCTCCAGCACTCAACAATAAACAACTATATTAGTAAATAACCATTTTGGATGTCTTGCACAAATCTGATGACAAATTTTACATGTATGTGTTTGATTAGTGCATGTGGAGCTCAGACTATCCTTCTTGTTTTCTCTTATTAAATCACAGATTATGTAGCAGTCTGCAAGTTTTGCTCACATATGGCGTGTGAGTTCACAGACAGGCAGAGCAGAAAATACACTACAACTACACAACACAACACACACACGGTTACACACTCCATCCGTCCCCTCTGAGGGGGGCAACGCTGCCGTCTCTACGGTAACGATGCGATTAGATGGTTGTCATGACGACAGCAGCGCTGATGCCATGAGTCATGAGGGGAGAAAAACTTAAAAACGCTGACAAAAAAAAAGAAAAAGAAATGAAAAGCCTGTTAATCTGGACGCCGCGTCTGTTTATCAGACTCAAAGTGAGTCGAAGCATCCGGAGAACGGTGACATTTTCAGCTGTGATTTAGTGTGCCAGTCAAGAGCTCTTTCAAACAAAACAGAGCGTCCTCCATTATCACCCGCCGGTGCTAACGCTGTTTATTTCACGTCTTAAAAAAAAAAAACAGGAGAGAAAGGGCGTGAAAGAGCTCTTCTTTTAGTCGTCAGGGTCTCGTTGAGGGCAAAATACCTCAGGAACAAACACAATATGAGCAGAAAAACACACGACTGACTCATCCTGCTGTTCTCACTGTTTTCTTTCAGAAAGAAAGAAAGAAAGAAAGAAGCTTTATTCATCAGAGAAGGTTCCTCTGGACCTGCTGGAGATCAAGGCTCTGGTGGCTGAACTTCATTACCCATGAGCACACAGCATGAGAACTGTTACATTATGACCCTGTAAGAGCTACCCTTAAAACTGCCTGACGGAAACACAAGTGCTGACCTCCATCAGATCAACAACTGTGTCACAATCCCGCAGATGATATAAGACTGCTACTTTTGGGTGCTAAGAGCTGCAAAGTGCTACAAGGGCGTTGCTAGGGGGTTGCTAGGGTGTTCTGGGTCAAAAGAGTTCAACTTCAAGTTATTCTGGTCTCTATATATGGCTTGGGTCTTTTGAATATGCACTTTTGAATAATTAAGATGTTTTAATATTTCTGAAAGAGTCTCTTCTGCTCACCAACGCTGTATTTATTTGATCAAAAATACAGTAAAAATTGTGAAATATTATTCCAATGTAAATCAGCTGTTTTCTATGTGAATATATAGTAAAGTGTAATTTATTCCTGTGATCAAAGCTGAATTTTCAGCATCATTACTCCAGTCTTCAGTGTCACATGATTCTTCAGAAATCATTCTAATATGATGATCTGCTGCTCAAGAAACATTTATGATTATTATCTATGATGAAAACAGTTCATATTTGTGTGGAAACTGTGATGCATTTTATTTTTCAGGATTCTCTGTTGAATCAAAAGTTCAAAAGAACAGGTTTTATTTGAAATATAATCTTTTGTAATGTAAGATTGTAAATCTTTCTGCATCAGCCAATGTGTTATTAAAGGAAATAAATAGAAATATTTGATAATTTAGTTGTTTTAGCACTGTAAATGTAAAAATAAAAAATATTAAAAAGTAAAATATTAAAAAATGTAAAATGTAAAATATTAAAAGAGGGGTAAGAAGCCCCCTATATACACTTTTACAAAATTTATAAATGATGTTTGATATAATTTTTATTAATATTTACCTTTTTTTTGTGTGTGTGTCATTAATGTAAAATACTAATTCAACTATTCTATTTAAAATGTTATTATGACAGTTTTGGTTGAATAATTGAATAACCGACAAAGTAGAATTCCAGTAAAAGAGATTCATCGGAAAGGTAAAATTATTCTATGACTGTTCAGGAATATGAATATTTCGGTCAATGACGTGACGGGTCATTTTTCCCCAAAGGCCCTAAAAATAATTAAAAAAACAAAGAAATGACATCCAACTAGATCTCTTTTATTGAATCTAAAAGGTTTTAATTATATTTTTCTACATATAAAGGTATTTTAAAGATTTTGAAGTGTCAAAAGGTCATTCGGTTTAACCGCCCAAAGGCCAATACAGACATTTCATTTGTGATTAAAATATCTTAAAATGTAATAAATGTATATATTTGTTATTCTGGCATGATTTTATAACATCATATATCAACATGGTATAGCAAAATGGTGTTAAAATTATGTGTAGAAGAGAAAGAATGTCCGGAAAAATTAATTTCATTGATGTCATTCGGAGTAACCAATATAAAGGGTCAATATCATGTGACAGGATGTGACATCATTCAGACACCTGCAAAGGACCACATGGTCGTGAAGCAAAGTAACTAACTCTCTCTTAACTATTTGAAAATTCATGTTTTCACCTGATCATACGCATGTCCCGAAACATCAGGTCATTCGGTACAACCGCTATAAAACATGGAAAATGTTGTAATATTTTAAAAACTTGTACTAAATATAAAATGTTTGATTGTCCTTTTGCTAGATATCAGCCTGTTAGCATTGTTTGAAAATTTCGTCATTCGGTGTAACCAAAAGTGTCATTCGGTAAAACTGAAATTTTGGTTAAAGCGAATGACTTTTTAGTGACAAATTTTGTTCATCTTGTAAAAAATGACAAAAGCAGTGCTAATTGATTATAAAAACCACATAATCTCATTGGTAACACTTAATAAAAATTCAAAATTAATTATTTTCTCCATTGTATCTCCATTATTTTTTTTTTTTACACTTTTAAAAACCTTATTCGTCCATGACCCATTTAATTGTCCATATTTTAATTGAAGATATGTCATAATAAAAACACTGTGAAATCAAATTGATTGATTTTACTCAATTAACCAATAGTTAAACAGGGACACAAAATTAGATCAATTAACCTCAAAACAGCTTCGGCTGAATAAATCTCACACGCGCTGATATTCAGATTAAATGACAAAATTAAAAATAGTGTAGACAACCATCAAAAGTGCTGAGATGAGATTTTGTGTCATCTACTGTATGGTCAGAAGAAAAAATTAATCTTGCCCATGTTACCCTATCAATTTCTTTCACAAAAATACTGACCCCAAACAAGACACATTCAAGTTTCACTCTCACACTCTCTCTGTTCATCAATGTTTTTGATCTGCCTGCATCGACACCATTGTATGAGAATAAGCTTTAGCTGGACGATGACATCAGTGTTTTCTCCAGAGCCGATGTATAGATAAATTAATTAAATGATTTTTACAAAGGAATGAATCAATGCTGAACTTACTTAAGCTGGACAATCACACCATTTTCTCCTAGAGCTGCTGTACAGCCAAAACAAACTGTTGCATAATTTTCCTGTTATCACTGTAAAACTGCTCTGAAACAATCTGTATTGTAAAAAGCGCTGTATAAATAAAGGTGACTTGACTTGGCTAGTAATAAGCACATTTCAGAAACACACAATATTTCAAGAGTTCAGCTACTACAGTTTCATCTTGAATAACAGGATAATATTTGCCTAGAAATGGAGAGGAAATAATTGAGGTTTCGATTCGGTTTAGATTCGTTTGTGGCCAGTAAAACAATCCTGCAGTGTGCGCACACACACACACACACACACATAAACACACGTGTAGAATTCTCCACTAATGGCAAAACCACTGAACTCCAATGTGTCAGAAAAGGCTCTGACTGAAAGAGATACGGACAGCCGTCTCATGAGACAAATTCCGGTCTGCGCCGTCACTGAAGGCATCTCGGCTAACACACGGATCAAAGTCGCCACGGCAACGGATGGCGTCACGGATGAAGCGTGCAGAGCCGGTAATTAAAGCGTTGTTAGTTCTGGTCATCGCAGAAATGCAGCTGTTTCCAGAGAACTTCTTCTGCGTCACACGAGTGTGTGCTGAGCTCACAGAACCGCCGCACAATCTGCTGAAGCTCGCTGCACTTTTTAATGCTGCTGATTCTCACGAAAATTAGTTTTTATTTTGTGGGTCGACGACTCAAAGTCTGCCAGAGAGGCAAAAACACTGAAATCTCTCAAAGTTCTCCACTGCTACTAATAGAACGCAATTAGATCAACGGCATGAAACGGCAACAAAAAACACATCAGAAAAGTAGTTTAAGTATCAGCTTGGTCTCAGATGTTTCACCTAAATTTGGTCTAAATGAGTCAATAATTGCCATCATAGACTATATACAAAGATGGAGCACTCAACATATTACAATATAGCAGAATAAGTCCTGTCTTATAAATAAAACAGCCATTTGCTGATAAACACACACACACACACACACACTCTCCTCTGTGAGTACAGTAACTGCAGTTCACAGGGTTTGAAACATGACACCTCTCGCTGAACACACACACCTCCATGAATAACCTCCATCAAGTGATAATTAAAATGAGAAACAGAATCGGTGTAATAAAGAGGGTCTCGTTTATATTAGCAGAGGGGTTTACAGTTACACGACAACTAATTCAATCTGAGACCTCGCTCAGGTGTGTGAGTTTGTGTGTGTGTGTGAGAGAGAGAGAGAGTGTGTGTGTGTGTGTGTAACAGGAGGGTGTGAATTGACTAATCGTTTACCCTCTATGATTACACTTTGATACACACATTCACACACAGTTGTGCATTATTGACCTATAGCATTCGTTTGTTTCATAATTATGGTCTATAGCGGTCAGAGACTCCGCTGAGATTCAAAGGAAAGAGCGATCCATTAATCACACACACACACACACACATACTGCAATTACAGTCTGTCTTATAGCCGAGGTTATTATCGAATCTCATCTGAATGAGGTATACTGTATATATATATATATATGGGTGTGTAAATCTAAATGTAATTCACATCCATCTTCTCATTCTCATTATAGAGTTCCAGTGAAACAAACCCTCGGCTCATAGTGAGAATCATGGAGAGTCGTCCGGGGAAATCAGGCCTCGGCACCTGTGATCACACTCATCACTGATTCACTTCAGATCCAGTTCAGTTTACACTCCTGCAGCCCTTAATTCACATTCACACTGCAGTATAACCACACATCTGACCGACACAAGAAGCTTCTAATGGAATAATGGAGATCTTTCTCTCTCATACATAATTAAATCGCCTGATCGTTAGGCCATTAAAGAGGTCTGATGTACAGAGAGAGACTGTGGTTTAGATTTAAAAAACAGAAACTGAATTATTTATGTTTTTTAATCTTTCATTCGTTCAAACATCCATCATGTAGAATCACTTTCTATTCAGCGGATCGCATTTCAAGATTTACTTTAAAATCAAAAGAAAAAAAAGCCTAATAATTAAGTGTAAAGTTTTTCTTTTTGCATCATGTATTTGTCTTCATAACAATTAAGCATATTTATCCAAAAATGCAATTAACTCTCATTACTGTGTAGCATCCAGATATTGCACTTTTGAGTTTTTTTTAATTCTCATTAAATCTGAATTGATAAAAGGACCTAGAATGAAAACTACCATGATGTACAAATAATTTAAATGGTCAATCATTTTTGTACTGACAAAAAACTGACAAAAGAGTTAAAATTTTAAGTTTAGTCAACATTAAATGTGAAGTTGACAACTCGAATATTTAAGTATTTTCTTAACTATTTAAATCTAGGAAAGTTATTCATTTTTCATGATACATTTTAAGTTTTTTCTTTTCTTTTTTCTTTTTTACATCACATTACAATAATTTGGGCTGGGTGCTTAAATGTCATGACAATAAGTTTATATTAAAAACAAACAAACAAACAAAAAAACATCTTAATGGTTCCAAAACTTAGTGGTTCCAAACTAGTCTTATTTTTCTTTATGCAAAATATATTTTTGTTTATCTTTTTATTTTCTGGTGAAACAACCTGCTTATTCTTGACAGGTCTTGTGTTTCACTGAGTAGTAAATGTCTCACATACTGTCTGCACACACACACACACACACACACACATATTCTTGTACATCTATCTTTGTGAGGACGTTCATTGACACAAAGCAATCTCTCGCTCTTTACCCTAACTCTACCCATCTCAACTAAGAGTCTGACCCTAAACCGACTCTTAACCCAATTACAACCTGATCACTAAAACCAAGTCTTGACCCTCAAACAGGCCTTTAAAGGCTCTCAGAAAGTGAGGAAAGGCCTAAATGTCCTCACTTTACTCTCTTTGTCCTCACTCCACACTCACACACTCACACGGGAGATGGGGATAAGAGAAATGGGAGAGTTTAAGGGAAAATAGGTTATTAAAAGCAGAATGATTATGTCATCTGATCTCTACAAGGACACCAACTCATTCCCTCTGTTCTGTCCTCTATCTGTCTGTCTATCTACATGTCTCTCTCTCTCTCTCTCTATCTGTCTCTCTCAATTCAATTCAGTTCATTTCAATTCAAATGTGCCTTATTGGCATGACAGGCATTTCAGTGATTATGACTTTTAATGTATATCTTTCTTTGTTGATATTCTTTCATCCGTCTGTCAGTCTCATTTTTCTTTTCATGATATTTTGATGTCTTTTATGACGTGTTGTAAAGCCCTGCTGCTGTATAAACAGTGCTATATAAATAAACCTCGACTTTGACTCAGGGTTACTATAGTCAACTAAAACTGAAACTAAACCCATAAAAAATGTTACTTGAAAAATGAAAGTATTATGCAATCATTTAAGGCGTTTCTCCTTATATAGAAGCTTTCGACAAAGTGTTCTTTAAAATTGCATGAAGAACCCTAGAGTTCTCTACAGAACCTTTATGTCAGAGTGTTAGCGCAGCTGGTGAGGAAGTGTTGCTCTTTCTGTCTCTCTGTACTCAGTGTCTCATCAGTAGAAAGTATCTGTTGTGTCGAGCCTCCGGAGACGAGCTGCTCAATGGAGCTTCTTTCACAGACCAGCGATTAATGCTGCTGCGAGCAGTTCTCTGTTCCTTTGTGTGTGTATTTTTACTCGTTTCCCCCTCTGGCTCCATTTCTCCCGCCAGTGGGATTCTTACGGCAATCTTTAACACAGCATGAAGGAATACAGCGAAATCCAGTTACATGAACGCTAGTGCCTGTCACTGCGGATACAGCTGTGTGTGTGTCAGTAGTTATCATTTTTTCATTATTGATAGTCAATCTTCACTAGTACTAGTGCTGCTATTGATATGATCAAACCTCTAGCAGTGTTAAAGTTGAGAGTGTAGGCGCAGGGTTAGCAACCACATAGCATCATTCAAAACTCCCTAGAAACCATTCAGAAGATCCTAGCAAGTACATAGCAATGCCTCGACACATGGAAAATGGTACTAAGAAACCAAATGAACTCTCTGCATACAGCGGTGTGTTTCACCAGAGAGAGCAAACGTGCAGAATTTAGTGCAGCGATCACACCCCTGGGTGTTTCAACAAATAAAAGAGCAGCTTCCCTAAAAGATCATCTTTTTAAAGGTGTCATTCCACCCATGTGTTTCTGGATGCGGTCGTTTCCTAGTCCCATCTGACATCTTATGGCCCATCTGTCTGGGCCATAAGCATGCTGAGGCAGTGTTCGTTGATTACTCATGTTCCCACTGCGGGAAGATGACCATCACAATGTTAAGACTGAGACTTCAATACCTTAAAATAGGTGGAGTCCCCTTTGTTCTTCCCTGTTCTGGTTTCTCTGCACCACAGAGGACCACTTTGGTTAATACACAGGGTGATTTGAGGTTTATAGTGGGAGCTCTCCCACCAGGCCAGTCCCCATGGGTCCCCCACTCCTCTGTCCCACCGCAGGCTATGGAGCTTCCGGATGAGGCTGTGGGTCCATCTCATGGACCCAGCACCTCATTCAGAGCTCCCGTGGAGGTCGATGTTGACAGCTGCATCGGAGGCCAGAGTTGAGTTATCTGGGGATGAAGACTCAGTAGTGGTACCCCCTTCAGGGAGAGCAGTGCAGATCGAGTCAGATCCAGAGTTGACTGCCATGTGTTCCCGGGCCCTCACAAGCGTCAGGCTCAAGTGGAACCCTCCACCCTGCTCTGAACACATTTGCAGCTGGGCAATTGGTTTCTTGGTGCAGGACATGCTGAGAGCCCCTGCATCATCCTGCACCAGATCCTTTCTTCCCGGAGATGCATGAGGAGGTCACGAAGTCTTGGAAGGCACCTTTTACTGCCCAAAGCTGTTTTGCTGCTTCCTCCGCTCTCACTACTCTTGACGGTGGGGCAGCCATGGGTTACGCGGAGATTCCTCAGGTGGAATGTGCAATTGCAGTGCATTTATGCCTGCAAAGTGCCGCCACCTGGTGGAATCGACTGTGCCTCCCATCCAAGGTTGCACAAGGGTAGTTCTGAGCCAGGGTTGATGCAGGAACTGCGTACAGCGACAGACCTCGCCCTCAGGGTGACAAAAGTCACCACGAGGGTCCTTGGTGAGAGTGGCACTGTTCGAGTCGGATCCAGAGTTGACTGCCATGCTTTCCTGGGCTTGAGTGGAACCCTCCACCCTGTCCCGAACAACAGCAGTTGAACAATTGGTTTCTCGATGTAGGGCGTGCTGCACAGCATCGTCCTGCCCCGGTACCTTTCTTCCCGGAGGTGCATGAGGAGGTCAAAAAGTTGTGGAAGGCACCTTTTACTGCCTGAAGTCACTTAACGACTTCCTTCACACTCACTACCCTCAACGATGGGGCAGTCAAGGGTTATGCAGAGATTATTTAGGTGGAGCGTGCAATTGCCATGCATTTATGCCCACAAAGTGCCGCCACCTGGCGGAATTACCCATGCCTCCCATCCAAGGCTGCACAAGGGTAGTTCTGAGCCAGGGTTATTTGCAGGAACTGTGTACAGCGATGGACCTTGCCCTCAGGGCAACGAAAGTCACTGCGAAGGCCCTCGGTGAGAGTAGCGCAGGTTGAGTCGGATCCAGAGTTGACTGCCATCCTTTCCCAGGCCGCTGTGAATGCCGGGCTGGAGTGGAACCTTCCACCCTGTCCTGAAAGCTCGCAGCTGGACGATTGGTTTCTCAGTTTGGGGCATGTTGGTTGAACCTGCCTGAGATGAAGGAAGCTGACAAAGTCCACTTTCTTGACGGTCCCATCTCCCAGGCCGGTCTTTTCAACGACACTGTTGAGAACTTTGCCAAGCAGTTCACGACAGTACATAAGCAGACAGAGGTGATCAGACACATCCTGCCCCGGCGTGATGCTGCTGCCACCAGACCACCGAGGGCTGCCCCTCTGCCTGCCAGTTGCTGAGGGCATCACCCTGCGGCGTATATATCTGCTCCGGTGTGGCCTGAGCAGCAGTCAACATCCAGGCTGCAACATCGAGCTGCCCGTTCTTAGCCGCCGCTAAACCCTCGAAGCAGTCGGTGAAACAACACCCCTGAGACGGGCAACCCAGAGATGGACAGAGCTGATCCTCAGCAGATGGTCCTCCTCCTTCCCCCGGAGGAGGGCTGGGTGGAGAATCCTCAGTTAAAAAGTTTTCTGTTCTGCCAGCGGTACCCACTTTTTTTTTTTTTTTTTAAAGAGCAGTTTCCTCAATTTCTGGGTCACATGATGTACGGCTTGACAGTGAGTGACGCTTTGCTTCTTCACACTCATCCCCCTCTTCTTTCACCATAATGCAGGTGCACCATCATGCACCTCCAACCACACACACACACTGCTACATTAAGCATCATATACGAGCTGCTCGACCAGTGTGAAGCAGAGGTGATTCTTTTCTGCTAATGTATTTTAGCAGTGCATAAATCTCAGTGGAAGAAATGGACAGATTCTTTAATGAGCCTCTAAACTACAGTTAAACCACATCTGTTAACATTCTTTACGAGAGAGCGAGAGGGAGAGAAAGAAAGAGAGAGATGTACAACAACTTTCATTGTGCCAACCATAAAACTGACAATCTAACAGCTGTGATCTATTCTGTGAACACCTGAAGACATTAAACCAACATGCGATACATCCTGTTGCTATAGTTACAATATATAGTTTTCACATAACGTCACGTGCTTTTCATTTTAGAATGTTTTGAGTCACATGACTCAAGCTTTTTAGAATATTTTGTAAATTAATAATGTAAATTAGGATCTACCATTGTTTTGCCTGCCGGTCTGTGACTGTGGCATCACTGGCTTTAGATTTTGGACTTTCCGATGACGTTAAATCCGGCCCTGCGAGACTCCGGCACACAAGACGATCAATTACAAATCCTGAACATGACGAGCCAGTCGAATCCTCAGATGAGTCAAGTGTGTCATCAGATTCATCACCACACAGTGACTCAATAACTCGGGTATGAAAGTCTAATAATTGGCTCAGAGTATGAGGGCGAATGAAGGGTCAGGTGGACTACAAATCCCATGAGGCCATGCGTTTCTGGGTCAGTCTTCTTCATTAGCGGGGAACCAGACATGAGTAATCAATCACAGATAAGTAGAGCAGAACAGAAAAGAGCAAATCTATCTGTCTATCTATCTTTCCGTCTATCTATCATTGCAAAGTAATAAAAAAAGAAATTGAAGCAACTATTCATTTTTGATTTAAATGAAATTGTAACCACATTATTTCCCACTTCCATAACTATCACTCTTTTTAACCTAAACTATAATTATATTCATATTCATCTGTGGCTGTTCTACTTGCTGTGACACTGAAGCTGGACTCGTCTTTAATAATACCAGATCCACACTAATCGCGGAGTTCTTATATATCATGCAGCGCTGCTCGTCTGAACGATCTGTTACACTTATTTCTGCTCTAAGTTGCTCTAAGAAAGTGTCTGCCAAGAACATGTTTGCAATGCAGGAGAAGTCTACATAAATAACATGAGAAATGTTCCAGAAATGTCTCAATTAAAACACACGCACAGACCGACTGCTGAGACCTACTTCTGAGGAAAACCTTTAAAGAGGACCTATCCTTCCTTTTCTCTATGTTCATCTGTCTTTAGTGTGTAATGTTGCTGTTTGATCATTAAAAAGGGAGTTCTTCTCTATATCAGTGTCAGTGTTTCTGAAACACCTCCATTGTAGTCTTGAGTTTTCTTCACAATATTCCTCATTTAAATAATTCATATGCAGAATAAAGAGGCGGGGCCTGGTTGAGTTAGTTAGCGGTTATGGTAAGGGGCGGGACATTTCCCAAACACCAATCACAACACACTGCTCCAGCCGACCAATCTGAGCACATTGTGCTTTTCAGAAGGAGGGGCTTCATAGAGACAGGAACTAAACAGAGCGTTACTGACAGACTGGGAAGAGAGGAGCTGCAACAATGGAGAATATGAGGAAAATAATGAACCTGCTCTAGTAGAGCCCAAAAACAACATCAAGACTTAAAGGGCATAATAGGGCCTCTTTAAGAACACACACATTCTCAAACAGGAAGGACCTGCGCTGCTTGTTCAACTACCCCAGATTTCCTGCGAGAGAAGCTGCTGCTGCTGGATTATTGTTCATTGTTTATATTTGCAATTGTTTTTGGAGTAAAGTCCTCTGTGTCTTTTGTTCATATTAACGTGCGTGCCAGATGGTATCGAAACACTCTTATTTAACGTTTCCAGATTCACGTCTTCACCTGAGCTCAGCTCTGAACCTACAAGAACGAACCACAGCATCTACTGCTAAAACCTACAGTAAAAATGATAGCTTGCAGTAACTTCGAGGTCAGCATGTTTGTGATTGTGGCTGATGGTTTTCAGACCTGACTAATAGCTGAAACCCCCCCCAAAAAAATCAGTTCATAACTTGAAATGTACGTCTTTTTGAAAGAATACAGGGTCATATAAGTTTTTCAGAAATGTTATTGCCTTGAAATCAGTTTTAAACCTCTTCATCTCAGCTCACGCACTGAATTTCTATGCTTTTCTTTCTCCTCTGAATGGAGGTTTGATTAAGAGCACTCTGTCGAATCGCTCGCTCTGTTAATGAAAAATGAGATTTCAAAAGCTGCTTTTTCTTCCAAGTTCAGGCTTGAGTTTTTTCAAGTTAAAAAGCAAAATACACAACAAGAAAAAGCAAAGAACACACATGCACATACACAACATTACGACTAACAAGATTTGTTAGTTCAAGGAGACGAAGAAAGAAACAGAACTGCTTAAAAATCAGAAATGAACTTAAGGAATATGAACTTGTCTAAGTCTAGAGAAGAATTACTGACCTGGTAATGAACTATGAGCTGTTTTTAATGTTTTTAGTGTTTCTCAAACAACATAAATATTATATATATATATATATATATATATATAATGTACTAAATAACTATATAATATATAATAAATAAAGTCACAGTTAGTCACAGTTACATTAAAGGTAAAACAGTGATTATGTATTGTAATCTATAACTGCAGTTACTTTTATTCACAAGAACATGACTGATTATAATTAAGCATGCATTATATATAGTCTTTTATCTGATTTATTGATGCCATTTATCATTTATGCAGTACTAATGAGTGTTTTCTGCTGTTGCACTTAGAAAAATCTAATTATTTTAGAAACACAGAGCAGTTGAGCCAATTAACTTTAAAACTAAATACTTGAACACCACATCAATTTAAACTGAAGAGTTGCATTGTTTGAATTAGCTCTGCACTTTATTTGTTTGATTTAAAAACTGTTGAGTTTGAAAAGCCAATCATGAAGAAATGCTGTTTTTGTATTGTGTTTTGTGTTGATTTAAAAGACAACAAACATGAAATAAACAGTTGATCTTAAGAAATCAGAAATGATGATGTTCACATCAAGAATCGTTATTCACTGCAGATACAAACATCTATAAATGAACAGGTCTGTGAAGTGATTAAGAAAAAATGACTGGTTATGTGAAACTGCTTAGAGATTTTACTGTCAATCAGGCCAGAACAACAATCATGGTAGAAAAGAGACAGACAGACAGAAAGAGAGACAGACAGGCAGAAGGATAGACAGACGGAGAGACAGACGGGCAGACGGACGGACGGAGAGACAGATGGACAGACAGACAGACAGACAGACAGACAGACAGATGGACGGACGGACAGACAGACAGACGGACGGACAGACAGACAGACAGACGGACAGACAGACAGACGGACGGACAGACAGACAGACAGACAGACGGACAGAAAGACGGACGGAGAGAAAGACGGACAGACAGACAGACAGATGAAGAGACAGACGAACAGAAAGACGGAGAGACAGACAGACAGACAAAGAGACAGACGGACAGACGGACAGACAGACAGACGGAGAGACAGACAGACAGACGAAGAGACAGACGGACGACGGACAGACAGACGGAGAGACAGACGGACAGACAGACGAAGAGACAGACGGATGGAGAGACAGATGGAGAGACAGACGGAGAGACAGACAGAGAGACGGAGAAACAGACAGATGGAGAGACAGACGGAGAGACAGACAGAGAGACAGACGGAGAGACAGACGGGCAGACGGACGGACGGAGAGACAGATGGACAGACAGACAGACGGACGGACGGACGGACAGACAGATGGAGAGACAGACAGACAGACGGACAGACAGACAGACGGACAGACAGACAGATGGAGAGACAGAAAAACAGTCAGACAGAGAGATAGACAGACAGACGGTGAGACAGAAGGCTGAAATGCAAACAGTGGAAAAAGTTTTATGGATTTTAAAAGAGCATTTTAATTTCCATGCCTGCAGTGAAACACAGATTTTCAGAGCGTATGGATTGTTTGCTTCATCTCTGATTATGTATTAGCCATATTCCTCAGTATCAGTAGATGTAATAATGTACATATAGATCTCAACAGCATGAAAAGGAAACAGACACAGCCAGGAAATCATCGCCAGAAATACGAAACAAGAAAGGTGATTTGTGTGTGATGTGCAGTTTACAGTCTATATGGTATCTAGTCATGATACTGACCACAAAACACCAGAGAGTTTACTAAACCGTGTTCATAATGAACAAACACAACCACAGCACTGCAGAAAACACTCAATTAAACCAATGAATCAGAAGAAACTTTCTCCCAAACAAACACTGTCTGTCTCTGATTGTGTTTTATTCTCTCTTCTATGATTCAGTCCGTCTCAGTGTTGTACTCAACTCTACTCTCATTTATAATACTTTGTTCGGAAATGTTCAGTTTTTGCAACTGAAGCCTGTCTGTATAATGCATTATAACCATATTCATAATTCATTATAATGCATATCAAAATGCATCTCATACACACTAAATAAATATATAATACATCAACTGTGAGTCTAGTGTTTAATGTCACTCTACTGACGTGTAACATTTCACTCCATCATGTCATCTGACATCTCATCTTCACAAAGACGATCTCTCTGCTCTTATCCACGAGAGAAAGAACGTCAACATGAGTGTGTGTGTGTGTGTGTGTGTGTCGCAGATCTGTTTCCCTGGCACACAGTGAGCGCAGCAGATGGCACAGTGTGTGTGTGTCGCTGCGTGCTCAAGATCTGGGGTTGTGAAGACGTACCAGAGACACTTAAAGCGTCAAGAGTTTCAGAGAGACTACATACGACCACACACACACACACACACACGTTAATCCAGACGTCAGAAGGTTGTGGGTTTGAATCCCAGACGGTCTGATTCATCAACAGATACTGACATCCCTGGAACGAGACAAATTAATGCCAGAAAATGTCGCAGCGGATCACAAACCATCTGCTGAATAATCAGACAACAAGAGCTTGGAGAAACACGCCCAACATCAATAATCACACAAACCTATCTGATCACTACAACTACTAGTGCATCATGTGATCCAATCATCTAGAGTCTGTGCAAAGTACAGCATCGACATGACCTGTGACACAAAAACACTCTTTTTTATCAGTTTTCCAGTCAAAAACATCCTTAAAACAAGACAACTGGAGTGTTTTGAGCATGTTTGTTTGTTAGGATGAATCGGTCTGCTTTAATGAAGGAATAAAACGTAATAAATGTAAATATTAAATGCATATTTAACATTTAAATCAAACAAAATCAGTTTGTAAATCAGAAAAATGAATAAACTATATCTTTTATTGTATTTTTTATATTTTACTGTATGTAAAATATTTTTTAATAGATTTTTTTATTAGATTTATATTAATTTTATTTTATATAGAATATAAATACAAAAATAAGTCTCAATTTTGCTTCTCAAGTGAATTTTTTAATTCATTTTTTATTTTTATATTTATTATTGATATTTGATATTATTGATACAATAATATTTTTACATTAAAGCAAGACAAATTACTGAATAAGACAGCATTTTTTAAAGAGCAGCAACAATTAAACAATTAAATGTGTAATTAAACAATACGTACAGTTGATAAATTAAGGCAATAAGCCACAACAGGCCGCGTTACAGTAATTTTACTACAGCTGAATGTCTTTCTAGAGATCGATATATACAGATAGATTAAAAGCATAAATGCTTGAGCAAATATAATTTAAATGCTGGACTGTCATTAAGAATATGTGTTTCCTTTAAGCTGGAAAAAAACACGAAGCAACACAGTTTATTTTGTTTCTCTTGACTGTGCAAGAATCTAAAACAACTGAATCTTGAATGAAAACCCGAGTCAGTTCTCAAAGAACCGTGTAAGATTATTATTTCTACTACAGAAAGATGCAACAGACGTTCCGCTTCACGCGACAGAGCGTAACGCTACTGCAATTTGTCGGCGGGGAGAGAAAGGGAGAGCGAAGAAGAATAAGAAGTAATTACATCCCTGGAGAGACATGGATGAAACCGCAGAGGATATGAAGGTCCGAGATGGAGCGAGCAGAAAAACATACTGATGGGAAAAGGAGAGCAAACGGTGATGATGGAGAACATTTTCCACATCATCTGCGTTTCGTTTTCTCATCTCTCTCTCTCTCTCTCTATCCATAGTAATGTGTTCTTCTGGCATCAGGACAATAGTGGGAATACTGTCACAGACATGAACATGGGAAACACACACACACCAACCATCCAAACACACAGCAGCACGACTGTTTTCAACATTGATAATAATCATAAATGTTTCTTGAGCAGCAGATCATCATATTAGAATGATTTCTGAAGGATCATGTGACACTGAGTAATGATGCTGAAAATTCAGCTTTGATCACAGGAATAAATTACACTTTACTATATATTCACATAGAAAACAGCTGATTTACACTGGAATAATATTTCACTGTTTTACTGTATTTTTGATCAAATAAATGCAGCCTTGGCGAGCAGAAGAAACTCTTTTAAAGCTGTTTTGACACAATGTGTGTTGTGGAAAACACTACAAATAAATCAACTTGACTTGATCAATGATTTAATCAGCGTATTGATCACCACTGAAAGAATGAGAGATATTTTACTGTGTGTGTGAATGTTTTCATTACACAATCTTTGAAAGACGACGTCAGAAGATGACTAGAATCTATATATATACACGTAAAGAAGCACGAAAAGACAGGTAACAGCAGATAAATGATGTAATATCACTTCTCTAGTCTCTCACTTTCATTAATGACAATTAAATATGAATATATTCATTATGGACAGAAGGCTTTCAGAGTCCAGTGTTGATCTGAGCTGTATAATCAATGGAGTTAACTGACCATTAGCCGTCTGCTCTTAACGAGGGGGCAGAGAGAACAGTGGGCGGAGTCAGATCTCAGTATTAATGAGTTAATTAGAGAGACGATGAAGCTTCTGATCAACAGACACTGAAAACACGACGTACAAATGAATGTGTGAATGAAACTGTTATAATGAAACTGTTCCAAAAACTTCAAACACGGAGAGAGAATCAGCCGATCAGAGACACACACCACCAGTGTGTGTGTGTGTGTGTGTGTGTGTGTGTGTAGTCTGTAATCATATTTTGGGGACAAATTTGTACCAAGAAATGAGCTAAACCTTAAAAAAGCAACATTCTCGTTTGTAAAAAAACAAACAAAAAAAAAAGTATAAAAATAAAGAGAATAAAGGTTTTAAATATGTAAAAAAAAAAATATATATATATATATCATGAAAGAATATATTGCATTATAGACAGGCTTCAATTAAAGGGGGGGGGGTTGATTATGATTTGACTTTTTTAACTTTAGTTAGTGTGTAATGTTGCTGTTTGATCATAAACAACATCTGCAAAGTTACAACGCTCAAAGTTCAATGCAAAGGGAGATATTTTCTTCTACAGAAATCACTTTTTAAACATCTGGTAGGGACTACAACAAGCTTCTTCCTGGGTTGGTGACATCACTAACCCTAAAATTTACATAAACCCCGCCCCCGAGAACACACAACAAAGGGGGCGGGGCCATGTTGGGCTGCTTTAGAGAAGAGGAAGAGTTGTTGTAGTAGAGTGTTGTTGTCATGCCGTCATTTTACGCCAGACTGCTTCACAAACGAGGGTCAATTCAACGCTGGATTTGCACAAAAGATGAACATGACGACACATGCTAGTGGATGAGTTGAATCAACTCCACAGCAACTACATAAATTTATCCACTAACCATTCAGAAACGTCAGTTTCATTCTAAATGTTGTAACTTCTTCCTGAGTCTCTCCATCAGTGTCGACTCCGGTTTGAACAATGTAAGGCTGAAAACTTTCGTCATTTTGGCTGCGTGAGATTCTCTAGCTTTGTTGTTGTTGAGCTGTTAAAGCTCCGCCCTCTTCTGGAAAGGGGACGGGAGCAGCAGCTCATTTGCATTTAAAGGGACACACACAATGGTGTGTTTTTGCTCACACCCAAATAGGGGCAAATTTGACAAGCTATAATAAATGATCTGTGGGGTATTTTGAGCTGAAACTTCACAGACACATTCTGGAGACACCAGAGACTTATATTACATCTTGTGAAAGGGGCGTTATAGGATCCCTTTAAGTATTTGCATATTAAAATCCAAAGCAAATTTTTTTGGCTGGGCAGTGTATATACAGTGTTAACACTTTAATTGAAGCCTGTCTATAATGCATTAGAGAAGTATTATAGTATTATAAAGTATTATAAATTAATAATGATTATAAATTTATTAATAATTCCTTGTAATACAATTCGAAATGCATCATATCTTTTAATAAAAGTTATTATAATATATTATGTGTGGGTGTGTGTGTATATATATATATATATATATATATATATATACATATATATATGTAAACGTGTGTGTGTGTGTGTGTGTGTGTGTGTGTCGTACCTCTACTGCATCGTGGCGCGTGTCTCTGAAGTGAACGTGCCGCTGCATTGGCTTTCTCTGGATCTCTGATACACACTCAGCGCTGTTAAACGAGAAGAACAGCGTGATGCAGAGAGAGAGAGAGAGAGGGTAAAAGACGAGAGACCAAACGATAAGAGAACTGAGCGCGCTCAGTGGACGCCTGCTTAAACGCAGCTGTCTCACACACACACACACACACACACAGATAGAGACAGCTGACAGCAGCAGTTCTCCTCTCATTCTCACTTTCTGTCTCTGTTAAGATGCAAATGCAGCACATCTGCGGTGTGTGTGTGTGTGTGTGTGTGTTTCTGACAGTAGATTAACCTCTCATATTGTCTGGATCTTCAGGGTGAGACACACAGCGGGTCACATGTGACACCGGACAAAACAAACCCAAAGCACCTCCAGACAGGAAAGACAGATCTATTACTCTCTCTCTCTCCACACACACACACACACACACACACACACACACATGTACGTCTCTCTCTCTCTGCATATATCTGTTTGTCTCTCAGTGTCACATCATCTAATCTTGTAATGGGCTCCTTTCATTCCCGATCTGTCCTCCGTTCGTTTGTGATCTATTTATCCCTCTCTCTCTCTCTCTCTCCGTCCGTCCGTCCTTCACCCGTCGTCCTCCTCTATCCTCTTCTCTTTCTCTGAGGTGATAAAATCACTGCCTTGTTCACTTTATGCTAACGAGTCTTTCTGACACACAGAGAGACGCAGAGCGTTTAGGAAAGGAAAGGTGACGTACGTCTGCGTTTGACCGCTGCGGTCTGACCTGAAAACATCAACCTCGTTTATTCACGCGCGTGTGTATGTGCTCCATACGAGCGCTTCACACACGTTTAAAACACGGACACACACACGCTGAGAAGACATGAACCTCCATCAGCCGTGATCTCAATCGCAGAAACCAAACTTACAATGCTTCAAATGAGAAACTCACACGTATACTATTAGTTCCAGCTTAAATATGATCTCCACACAAACACAAACCCGTCACAGCGTTTATTATTTCTACTATAACTACTAATATTTTTAATGCAACAGTAATTTTACACTGCGACAGAAATCTTGTTTTCCAGCACAAACATCTAAACATTATTAAATCAAGTGGAGAAGAAAAATGACGCAAGATATTAACAATTGTTTACTGAAAAATTAAGTGAGTTTTTATATAAAACAAGGACAAATATCTGCAACTGGAGTCAGAAAAATAATCTTGTTTTTCCTTTGAATTAATCATATTTTTCTGACCTTGTTTTAACCATAAACTCGCTTAATTTTATACATTTTTCAGGAAACGCATCTTAATATCTTCAGTCATTTTGCTTCTCCAGTAAATGTATCTTGATTTAAGAATGTTTAGATGCTGGAAAACAAGACAGAAACACTGAGGAAGAACATGATTTTTTGCAGTGAATCTACTGCCATTAAACAAGATAAAAGAGTAAATGCTGTTAGTTTTTGATAATTAATGCTATACTTAAATTCACATATACAACCTTATTATAAAGTGAGACTGAACAAACACTTCAGAGAATGAAATGAGAATAATGTACTGGACACACACACACACACACACACGAGGGATCTTCAGTATCTCTCTCTCCTTCAGAGTCCATATAAGGGATTCTTTTGAGTTATTTCATGATTTGAAGGATTTATCTTATAAACTCCTTGAGGAACAGAAATCCAGAGCGCAAGCTGTGTGTGTGTGTGTTTGTGTGTGTTTGTGTGTGTTTGCATTCTACAGGTTACATTGTCATTTAAGCTGATTGGCTGAATACCAGCACTGACTAAACTGGTTTTCCCTTTTGCACACGCCTACAGCAAACACACACACACACACACTCATATCAACACATTCTGTGTGAGGTTGTGTTTGTCTGTGTGTGTTTATTATGAGATAACATCAGAAAGTGTGCTGATATGAAATGAGCTGCGGTGAGGTCAAACACACACACACGTTTCTGATTTTGACCTGTTTCCTCTATAAATCATTTATCTGTTTTCTGTCTATTAATCCTCAAGTGTTTCCTCTAAAGAAAGAAAACAACCTCAACTTCATCCATGAATGTGTGAGACGAGATCAAGAGAAACAAATCCAGTCAAGACAGATGTGATCAGATCGATGGATGGATGGATGGATGGATGGACAGAACGATGGATGGATGGATGGATAGATAGACAGGTGTTCCTACCTGTAGGGAGTGTAAGACAGCAGGTGTGTCGTCCGCTCTCAGGAACACTTGCTGTCCACGTCTGAAAGACAAACGAGAAGCATCAGAACGTGCTGCGCTCATCTCTGTCCAACTCTATCTAACTATCTGTCTCACACACACACACACACACAGTTCTGAAGCTTCACTTCTACCATGTGTGTGTGTGTGTGATGGCATGTGTGTAAACATGTCCTCATGCTGGCAGTGTGTTCTTACAGGTCTCTTCCTCGCTTCCTCTCATGAGCGTTCATGTCATTCCCTCCTGTGTGTCAAAGCTCCGCACAGACCAGCACACACTCACTCGCACACACACACACACACACACTCGTGTCGGGTCTCACAGAGGTGTGCGCTCGAGCCCTCAGCAGGGAACACACTGACAGCACACACACACCACAGCCACTCTTCTGTCCTCTCTCTCTCTCTCTCTCTCTCTCTCTCTCTTGACTGGGGAAGCCTCTGATTTTATTGCTCATCAGGGTCCTAAAACCCTCTGTGTTTCTCTCAGCCAATTTACTCTATATACACATATAGGGTTTTGTGTAAAAACTGAATCGAAATGTAATTTGATACATTACTTTGGAGAATTATCCAGACAATTATGAGCCTTCATTTCACACTTCATTTCACACTTTGTTGTAGCACAATCATTTCTGAAAAAATAAAAATAAAAAAACAATATATTTTACATCTAATATTTGTTTTACACAAGGCTGTACTTATTTTGGGCAATTAGCACAAAAAAAAAAAAGACTAAATATTGTAGGTAGGAAGAGTGGATAGATCGGAGAACAGACAAACGATAAATAGACTGAAAAGGTTGTTCTTTTTATTCATTATATAAAAATAGTACATTTTTTTACAATAATCAATTTAGTATATAATAGGATTAAATGATATCACATCAATACTGCAAAAAAGCAAAGCACTGCAAAAATGTATATTTTGAATGAGTTTGTCTTATAAAATAAAGTAAATACTATTTACCTGTAAGAACTGATATAGATATATATAAAAAAGTGCTGTCATTGATTAATTGTTATTAATCGAATCTAACATAAAAGATCGTTTGCATATGTGTGTGAATATGTATCTACAGTATACACACAGACACACACACATAATATATATGAATATAATAATATATATACACACATATCATAAACAAACTGTTAAGTTAGATTCGATTAATTGTGATTAATCGATTTGATAACACTAATATATAGGGGTGTGTGTAAATAGATAGATAAATCAAACAAACAAACAGATAGACTGAAAAGGCTGTTCTTTTTATTAATTATATAAAAATATTGGATTAAATTTTTTTACAATAATCAATTTAGTAAATAAAATATCACAATACTGCAAAAAAATTTTTTAAAAGAGTTTATATGTCTAAAGTAAGTAATATTTACCTGTAAAAAATGTAAAAAACAAAATAAAAAAAACATTTTATCTAATCATTCAAAGACACACAGACACATATATAATATATATAAATATTATAATATATATACTGTACATATATCATGTAAACAAACTTTTAAGTTAGATTAGATTAATCACGATTAATCGATTTGACAGCACTAATATATATATGTGTGTGTGTGTGTGTGTGTGTGTGTGAGAGAGAGATATTTTTATCTTATTAAAGTGATTTTGTAAATTTGCTTCTGCTTTTATGGTAAATGTGGTATATTTTTACTTGAAAATAAGCCAAAAATACTGATTATGAATGTCATCTAAGCCATGAATTATTTAGAAAATGAAGTTTGTCTGTACAGTTTGACTTGATTTAATACTGGAACATCAGAATAGAAGAATGTACACCAAAAATAATAACGTTCAAGTCAAGTTCGGTTTATTTCTAAAGCACATTTAAAAACAGTCACAGGCTGACCAAAGCGCTGTACTGTGCATTAAAAGCAGAAAGAAAGAAACATTTATAATCATCAAAAGAACAAACACAACTAAAGATTAAAAGACAAGGAAAAAAGCTGCGTTTTGAGACGAGATTTGAACACAGATAAAGTGGAAGCCGATCTGATGTGATCAGGTAAATTATTCCATGAGGCACTTCAAAAGCTCTATTTCTTCTGGTCTTTAGGCGGGTTCTAGTTTACCCTCTGACCTCAGACCTCTAGCAGGAGTGTAGCGGTGGAGTAGGTTTGTCAGGAATGCAGGTCAAGATTATTTAAAGATTTGTAGCAGAATTTTGAACTTGATTCTAAAATGAATCGGCAGCCAATGAAGGGATTTCAGGAGGGGAGGAACATGATCATATTTTCAGAAATCTAGCTGCTGCAATGTTCAGGGACTTCATATGTTGCCAGAGATGAACGAGATGAAAGAGATCTGTATATTTGTAGTATTTCTCCTGTCTATCTTTCTGTGTTTTATCTGCAATGAATCTGAGAAAATGATCTCTCTCTTACACACACACACACACACACACACAGTGAGTATTGATCAAGGGTTCCTATAAACAAGTCACAATTACAAGGAACATTAAACCTAAAGAAGAATTTCTCCACAACCTTCATGTGAGGAAAGGACAGTGTTCGATGAACATGATCATCTGATCATTGTCGTGTTCTGCCGGACCCGTGTGCACATCTCATCAGATCATCATGTGTTTCAGTGCTTGAGCAGCGACAGCTCATTTCAGCACTAAATGATTATTGATCTGAGGAGACTTTAACTGCAGCTCCAACATCCATCCATCTGACAGGTTTAATGTCAGCGTTGCAAGAAATGATTTTTGCAAAAAAAAAAAAAAAAATCATTATTATTGTCTTGTTTTTTAGTACAAATATCTAAACTTTTTAAAATCAAGATACATTTACCTGAGAAGCAGAATAACTGAACACATTAAGTCTTGTTTATTAAAAAATGTAAAAAAAAAAAAAATTAAGTGAATTTAAGCTTAAAACAAGAATATCTGCAAGTGGCATAAGAAAAATAAATGTAAATAAACAAGATTATTTTTCTGATGCCACTGGCAGTTTTCTTCTTATTCAGTGTAAAGTCACTTAATTTTGATATCTTCATTTAAGAATGTTCAGATATTTGTACTGAAAACAAGGACTTGAAATCTTTTCTGCAATATATTTTTTTCTTGTCTTGACAATCCTCATTCTGGCTGTGTGAGATTCTCCAGCTTTGTTGTTGTTGAGCTGTTAAAGCTCCGCCCTCTTCTATAAAGGGGGCGGGAGCAGCAGCTCATTTGCATTTAAAGGGACACACACAAAAACGGCGTGTTTGTGCTCAAATTTGACAAGCTATAATAAATGATCTGTGGGGGATTTTGAGCTGAAACTTCAGAGACACATTCTGGGGACACCAGAGACTACATACTGTACATATTATATTTTCAATACAATTAAAGCATACTGTGACCAGGAGCTCCAAAATATGAAACAACAGCAGCATAAAATCATGTTTAAATATTTATATAATTATGGTGTTCATAATCACTCTTACATGGATCATGTTTGATGAAGTGTGCGTCATTGATCATTATTTTCCTGATTATCACTGCGAATCTGCTTTGAATCAGTCTGTATTGTATAAAGTGCTGTAGAAATAAAGTCATATGGACTAAATGTTTTGATAGTAGTTTTGATCATTTTGTCTTCTTTGTGTCATTGTGGCAAGAGCAGATTGCAAAAGTAAACATGAAAATGAATTTTAATTTAATGTCACCATGATATTTTTGAAAAACCGCTTCTATTTGACTGACAGATCGAAGTAAAAACACAGTCTCAGTATATTAGTGTCAGACGTGATCAATGTTTCCCTGCAGGGTTTAATTTCATTATGATCGACTCCCTCAGATCCGTAAAACCCTCACGCAAACAAACATATGCATTTATGACGGGCAAATAACTGCACCGAAGAAACTTGCTGTAAAAAAAAATTTCACTTAGAAATTGCAAGTAAATTTCACAAACAATTACAACAGCAAGTATCACATTAAATTAAACGTGAAATATTGAAGTAGAAAAACTGTACTTCAATAATCTTTGTTTTATTTACAACTTCAAAAATATTTTTGGTAACACTTTACTTAAAGCCTTTATCTATAATGCATTATAAAAGTATTTTAATGCATTAATTATGACTTGTAATGCACCATATAATGGTCTCATGAATAATTGTAACCACAGTTATAATCCATTATAATATTCATTTAATACACATTTAGTAAGTATAATGCATTAAAACACATGACAAACAACCAGTTTCAGATGGAACAAGAAATCTGCAAATATTATAGTGCATTTTAACTTTAGTTACAATTATTCATAAAAAAATATAATGCATTATAACATACATTATGAATACCTTTATAATGCATTATACATAAAGGCTTCAAGTAAAGTGTTACCATATTTCTTTTCACTGAGTGTCAGCAAGGTATTGGGTAAAAATGTGCGTGTGTGTGTGTGTGTGTGTGTGTGTGTACCTCTTGAGTGGTCCATCAAATCAGGTGACATATGGATCAATGTTCCACAAAGATCCATCGTTACAGGTTTACGGCACTCAAGAGAATATCACACACACACACACTCATTCATGTCGTTACCTGATCAGAACGCCGGAGCACTTTCATTTAACACTGAGTTTAATCAAGACTGTGTTCAGAGAAAAGGAACAGTAACCAGTAATTACAACAGCGCATTACCCTCTGGAACACACTCACACACACACACGCTCAAACATGCAAGTGAGCACATAAGGACAAGTTCACACACACAAATTAAAACAATGAAGAAACAAAGAAAAAGCAGCAATATAAAAAGGGGATTTTACAGGCTGGGTGGCCTCAACACTATAAACAAACACTCACACACACTCACACACACATATATTCTCACTATATCCTCTATATACCATATTAGTGAGGACATTGCATAGACTTCCTATGAATTTATATCAGGTTATTCTATGAAATTTGTGCTTAAAATAAGAACAAATATCTGCAAGTGGGGTCAGAAAAATAAACTTAATTTGAAGGCAAAACAAGATGATTTTTCTGACTCCACTGACAGATATTTGTTCTTATTTTAAGCACAAACTCACTTCACCGAAGGCAGCCCTATGAACAGAACATGAGAAAATGATGAAATTTGGCACAATTGTAGAGATGGTCATGATTAGTAATTGGACCAATTTTGGAGTCTCTATGACCAACTCTATAGCGCCACCACAAGTTCAAAATTCACTTTTCTAAAGGTTAAACTTTTAAACCATTTGTTCTAGAGAAATGTAATTTAGTTCACCCGACTTCTCTCTTCATGCTGATGCCATTCAATATCTTACAATAACACTGCACCCATTACAGTAGTGGATCAGATGATCTTTAGACTAAACAGATTTTTTTTTTATTAATCTTTGTTCAAAAGTGTTGATGTTGTGCTTGCGGTGGCTTTGGTGCTCGGCCCCCGAATCGCTGCTTGCAGCTATATTTTTACATATATTTTTCAATAAGCAAGTCTTAATATCTTCAGTAATTTCTCTTCTCCAGTAAATGTATCTTGATTTAAGAATGTTTAGATATTTGTGCTGGAAAACAAGACAGAAATACTAATGGAAGAACATCAAGTTGTTCTGTGAAGCTGCTTTGAAACAATCTGTATTGTATAAAGCACTATAGAAATAAATGTGGCTTGACTTTTCTTACATTTTTTTCAGAATTTAAAACTGACTGTAACATTTTTAATTAGTAACATTTTAAATTCCAAAAACTTGATTCAAATGAGAAACAACATTACTGTCATGGATCAAAGTTAGATTTCTTCAGAGGTGTTGATGAGGTCAAAGAATGATGAGAATCCATTACTGCACGCCTCAGATCAGGAAATGTTTTTACGTTCATGGTCTCCATAGGGATTTTTATAAAATCCTCAATAAGGAGAATGTAATTGGAAGTCTCTGAGATGAATTACAACACTGCACACACTCAGGTGAAGCTAAATACTTGTACAAGACATCCCATGAAGCGCTGCAAGTGGAGTAATTAAATAAAAAATACATAAAACTATTGATTATGCTCATTCATTATGAGTTTAAACACAATATATTTAATTGAATTGCAAAACAAAGAGAGTAACTCAATTACGTTAAGTGCAATGATTCATGAAAGTGTAGTTCTTCACTGCAAATTTGTCAATTACATATGATTATTACATAAGAACAAAGTAGATCTGTTCAGAGAGGTTATAAATTCTCATTAAAATGATTAAATTTAATCGGAGCACTTTAAACAAAGTATAAATTAAGATTAATGAATTATTGGACAATAGTATATTTATAAATGAACATGAATCTAGATTGATTCTGTTCATTTATAAGTTCATATACTAAACTTTATTAAACAATGTTTCCTATATGAATGATGATTTCTGTGATCTTTTGACATTTTAAGAAGAGCAAGAACAACACAGAAGGAAAAAGTCTGAACCGAACACATCCGTTAAACCACGTTTACGCAAACATACAGATATAAAAGTGTCAGTGTGTAGTTTATGTGACATATATAATCATGTCATCAGTATCCTGAGGTGCAACTGCTGTACTTCCTCCAAAAGCTATTTCTTGCATATTGACTATAAATGCAAATCTAAATGCAAATTTTAGTGCATGGACAGACATGGAATATTTGTACTTTTAAAAATGCATTTGTCACATGATTAGGTGAAATATTTGAGCAGTTACAAGAGCTAAAACACACAGTTCCCTTTCCTTCCTTCTACTGTACATGCAGGGCAGACCGGGGCTAGTTGTCACACTGTTTACTATAAGGAATATTAAGGGTGGGTCTGTTTATGAAAACTTCTACATAAACACAACCTTAAAGTCTTGACAACAACAACAACAAAACTTATGTTATTAAAAAAAAGGTAATGGGAAAATTTCACTCAACATATTTTACAGCTGACTTTTCAGCAGAATATAAACAGTAAAAAAAAATATGATTCATGAACAATTACATTAACAAAAATGATAAAAAGTATTACTTTGGCCAACAGAAATGGTAAATAATCAGTTCTACAAAATTATAAAAGATATAAAACACGGTGACAACTTGACCCAGAAAAAAATTAATGAATAAATAATAAGGTTTACATTATTTCGATGGTCCATTTTAGACATTCTACTAATTATAATTAACTATAATTAACTCTCATCAGAGTATTGGTAGACTTATGTTAAAGTTAGTAGAATAAGTTGACATGTAGTTGTAAAGTAAATTATAATTAGTAGAATGTAACCAAAATAAGTGATATAATAGGTGTAGTTTGAAGAACATAATCCATAAAAAAATATATATATATAAAAAAAAAAAAATTACAACCATTTTACAACAGAACTAGATGTTTGAATCCAACATACAAAACCACTGCTTGAGAAAGCAAGTATTCATGACTCTGTGTTGTGAAATAGGTTCACTTCCCCACGTGACAACTAGCCCCAGTGTCCTGTAAATGCAGTTTGACCTAGAATCTGGATGTTGATCAACCAAAACCTCATGTTATCCGTCAACTAGAGAAAGTCAGAAAGAGTGAAAAGAGTGAAAAAAGTGAAAAAGCGAAACTTACTGCGACATTAAAGATGTGATGACGGACCAACACACACACACACACACACTAGACTACATTCATGAGTCGTGACGGTCCTTCAGTGTGTTTGTGAGAGAGGAAGCCCTAATGGTGACCTGGGGACTAGAGAGGAAATGGCTCATCTTTGCACACACACACACAAACACACACACCCTGTGTTTCCTGCAGGACGTTCAGTGTGGCGACAGAGGAAACACACACACGAGAGTGAGAGAGGCAGGTGGCATGGAAACTATGGGATGTCAGAGTCGCCACTCTGACCCTGTCAATCATCTCCATGGAGACATCGTAACCTGGAAATAGACTTACACACACACCTCTGTGTTTGACCTCTTCACCCCATCAGATATTCCCGGAAAACACCGACAGTTAGACTCTGTTTGGATACACTGATCTAATGAAACAATGATATGAGATCTTCAGATAGAAGCCTTCAGAATCAGTGTGTGCGTGTGTGTGTGTGAGATCCAAAAGCACAGTCATTAAACTGCAGAGAGGTGAAAATTTGAAAGAAAAAAAGAAGCCCAAATGAAAGTATACAGCAATTATCGGGGTTCAATCGCTTTAAGGCCTTTAAGCACATGCATAAAAAGGTATAATGTTGTATTTAGCAAGCATGTAACCACTTAGATCACAGATGGAAAAGACCATTTACAGCCAATACGGGCAATTTCCCATAGGAAATATATGATTTTTAAAGCTTTTTAACAGTTATCAAGTTTGAGGCAAAAATCTAGGACTAGTTTGCCAAAGCTGGTTTTTGAAATAATCTCCAATATTTAACAAATGATTCGATGGACAGCGGCAGTCCTAGAGGCAAAGTCGCTCAGAATGAGGAGTTCTATCATGTGATACAAATGTCATGGACGTGTGTGAAAAATTGCTCGATACATGATTCTTTATGCACATAAAAAACACGAAGGCGCCCCCCGGTGACCGATTTCTTTCAAATTTCTCAAAGGCCTCTAGGGCCGTGAGTCAAACAGGCCCAGTGAGTTTCGTTCCAATTGGCCTCCGTTAACCTTGTCTGATAGCTGCTCAAGCTTCATTGGCTGATGGCAGACATGTTTTTTTTAGATGTGTCATTGTCCTCATAGACAATCATGACACCTCAGACAAAGACACTGCATGCCAATTGTCAAGTCAATCAGACTAACGGTGAAGTAGTTATAGCCATTTTCAAGTTTTATTCCTGTTATAGCACCACCAAGTGTCCAATCGCCGCATCCTTTTTCATGCGACCACAGAATGAGCTCTTACATAGATGTGCCAAATTTGGTGAAAATATCTCATTCCGTTCACGAGTTATAGCCATTTTAGTAAAAGTGGCTCCGCCCACTTCGAACGTTTTGGCGGCCCTTAGGGACCGTGAATCGAAATTTCAACTTTTTTCAGACTCCGAAGAATCTTGCTGCACTGGTTTGGTTCCGATCGGGCCAAAAACCGAGGACTAGTTCCCAAAAGTAGTTTTTTCCAAAAATCCAAAATGCCATTTCGCCAGAACGACGAGTGAATCCGAAGGAGTCATGTGCGATTTTGTCCTTTTGACCGCTGTAGCGCCTCCGTCAGGCCGATCAGGGCGAGACTTGGTGACGTTGTAGACGGTGTGAGTACTTCCAGCCCTCAAACTTTCCAGTCTCTATGACTTACGGTTTGATCTCCCCGATCACTTTTAGGGGAGAATGCTAATCCTTGGAAAATTTAACACTTACAATCGAGTTTCAGAGCTACGCGCTTGGACCACTAACAAGATATTTCTACACTTCTCTCTCAGAGTGAAACACCTCACACAAAACGGCTCTGTGGATGAGTTTCATGCTACGAGAGGAGCCATAATTTCCTAATTTCCTCTTTATTGTCTCCAAAACTTTCAACACTAATGAAACCTCAACAGTGTCACAGACCGCAGTGGTTCAAACCATTCCTGATGAGGAGGAGACAGCAGATCAGATCAATATACTGGCTTCAAGTGATTGCCACAGAAAATCAATCCAGCTCATAAAAATGAGCAAGAAACACGTTTAGAGTGAATCCAGATCTACTGTGTGAACAGCACAAATGTACATCTCGTGTTTGTGTTCGATCTCTAACATGAATTATTCGGTATAAATGTGTTATTTGAGCAGTAAAGTGTCTAAATTGTCTTTTCTTTAGAGATCTCCATCTCCTGCACAAGAACTCACAGATTAATAATCACACAAAAAATAGACGGCAATCGTTGCGTGTGGTTGTTGCTTAGTAACCATCAGCGGTCAGGGAGACGCTCAATCACGTCTCTCTAATAGCGTCTCTGGAAAAAAACCAAACAAAGAAAGAGTTGTTTATTTCTGACCTGCTGATCTGAGTTCATTTCTAATTATAAAACAGACTGTTCTGAATCTAAATTCTGATTGGATGAGCTGCACCTGTGACACACCTCTGTATTAATGTTGCTAGGCAAACAAAAACAGGCAAAAGTTACATTAATCAACTATATGACATTGCAGAAAAACTGTTTATTCAGATTATTAATATTAATTAACTGAATGAATATAAATAAACCTGTTGTGGTATTTTATTTCATTTGAAATGGATAAAACTGAATTTATAAAAAATAAATAAATAGAAATGTATGTTAAGTATTTCAAATATATCATTTTATCTTAATAAATCTTTAATCTTAATTTTTGTCATTTGAAAATTGAGGTATTTTACATTTATTATACTTATTTTGCACTACTTTGGCAATACAAATGCACATTAAAATGAATAAATATAAAGAAATATATGTTATTTTATTTCATTTTATTTTTCTTATGACAAATTACTTATGCTCTATGTAAATCGATTTGGATAAAACTAAGCTGAATAAATAAACGTTAACTTATCATTTTTATCTTTTTAATACATTTTTATCTTGTTAATACTAATTTACTCAATTTCTAAAAATGTGTGCATTTATTGTAGTTATTTTGCAATACAAATGCACACAAAACAGAATAAATATAAATGTATTTGTGTTAATTTCTTTTAACAAATTGCTTGCAATTTTCCTTCTAAATAGATTTGTATAAAAGATTATAAGTAATTAAAGTTCATTTATCCGTTTGTACAAATTTTTACATTTATACTTACTGTTTGGGCAATACATTAGACATTAAAATAAGAGAGAGTGAGAGAAACAAGTGATAAATGGTGGAATGAAATGGATGAATATGAAAGTTTATTGTCTGTAATGAAAGACATGATCAGAATCTGTCTGGATGTGTTTCTACAGGATGAATTATTACAGAAGAGCAAACAGTGTTGATCTGGAGCAAAATGACCCTGAACGTTCAGTTTTAATCTCTGATGTTGTTTGAGACGCACAACTGAACAAATAAAGCCTGATCAGAGAAAATCAGGCAAAACACACATCTGAAGAGAGACGGAGGATGGAGAGAAGACAGATGGAGACAGTCTCAGCTTATCCAGGCTGAAAAACGGAGAGATCGGAGAAATAGACCCTCGAGATCAGCAATTCTCAACTGGTTTGGCTTCGAGACAGATTTTACATCAACAGCACAGACTCTGCAAACTTGAGTTTCTTAACCAGTGTTTCTGTCTTGTTTCCCTGTACATTCATCGAAATTTTTTTCATCAGAATGGTACGAAACTTGGTAAAGGTTTTGGCACTTGCTATGTGAAAACACACACACACACAAAAAAAAACCACTGACATGATTCAAAAAGGTTAAATGGTTCTTACTGAAAGCAAATTTTTTGAGATATCAACCTCAAATTTGGAACACAACTTGTTTAGATCTATGACTTTGATTTCCTCACAGTTTTAGAGTAAAATGTGTTTTGGAAAATATATATTTCATAAAAAAATTGAAAACAGAATTTTTGTGCATTTTTCATAATGTAATATTCTATAACTTTCTCTTTTTAAACTTTTTTCACTTCAGCAATAACCTGTGTCTTCTCTTATAAAAGATCAAACTTTAGTCCAAATATTAAAGATTTAATCTTTTACCACAGTTTAAGTTGGAAATTTCATTTTCAGGTCTATGCTCAAAAATTGAATAAATGGATTATAACTAATGCATAAATATAATTTAGTACCATAAAATCCCATGAAAATATAAAGTATTAAATAAAAAACATTACAAAAAACTAAAATATAATACATTCATTTCACTATAATAAACAAAAAATTAAAATTCTGTCATTTTTGACTGCTGATCGAGCATCACCAGAGGGTTGAATCAAAATACATTTAGTTTTTTTTTTTTTTATTGGTTCCCTAAAGAACCTTTCAGTGATCAGTTCTTAAAAGAACCAATATTTTAATAACCCAAAGAACCCTTTTCCACTGTAAAGAACCTTTTGTCCAATGGAAAGGTTCCATGGATGTTAAAGGTTCTTCATGGAATCATCAATGGCAATAAAGAGCCTTGATTTTTAAGAGGATAAGATATTGAGTCTTGTTTTCTGAAATTTATGAGTGAGTTCATGCTTAAAACAAGAATAAATAATGTCAAAATATCTGCCAATGGGGTCAGAAAAATAAACATTATTTTTCTGACTCCATTGGCAGATATTTTTGTCATGTTTTAAGCACAATCTCAGTAAGCAAGTAATATCTTAATATCTTCAGTCATTTTGCTTCTCCAGTAAATGAATCTTGATTTAAGAATGTTTAGATACTTGTACTGGAAAACAAGACAGAAATACTGAGGAAGAACATAGTTTTTGCAGAATAATACAAGAGTCGTGGTGTTTTGTTGGATCAGGGTTCATAAACAAAGAAAATCCCCAGAAGTTGAACTCAAATGGAGACAAAAATAAGATGAATGAAAGACAGAGCGAGGGTCGTCACCCGCTGATAGAGGTATTGATCCGACTAATGACGTCCAGATGCCTGTGTGTCTGTGTGTGTGTGTGTGTGTGTGTCTGTGTGTGTGTGAGTGTGATCTCACAGGTCTGAAGCACCTGCTCGGACACGCATCCGTCAGCGCGTTGAGAAGAATCTGTCGGCACACGCTTGTGTTCAGATTCACATCCTTCATTTCATTTACACGCGTCACTCCGCAGCCCTTCAGCAGCGTTCATTCACAAACATCTCTATCTCAAACGCCTCCCTGCGGTGACAACGACAGGAAAACCAAATGAAAATCAAGCGTTTGAAAGCATAAACCACAGCCGCGCTGCTCAGAAAGATAACAAGTGTTAATAGCTCAGTCATTTTCCCAACATGCATTGCTGGAGGGGCACGTCGGCTTATATTTGCATTTTTCATACCTTAGAAAAGATTCAATCTCTGTGTGACACACACACAAACACACGCCAAATATGAAGGATTAGTGTGTGAATGCGTGTTCTGACATGTTCAGAGGGATGTGAAAACTCGTGTGTGTGAGAGATTCACTGCACTGCAACAAGACTAATGTGTCAAAGTATTTGATTATTAAAGTACAAGAATGATGATGATATGATCAAAAAACATCAATGCGCAATAATTGACTACATTTACTCATAATAATCATAACAGACAGTTCCTCTGATCAGTGATCAAGCTCATTAGCGGAACTATAGGCCGTTTATGGTTGCCAAGCAACATAACGATCAAAGATCTTCTAGGAACGACTGATTGGTGCATTAATAGAGAATTCAGCTGATGTGTGTGTGTGTGTGTGTGTGTCTTTATCAGTGTCTTTTTATAACCACTTTAAATGCAGGTCATCCAATCAGAATTTGGAACTAAAAACTATTGCACAAAAGTTTAATATTTTTGAAAGAGTCTCTTCTGCTCACCAAGGCTGCATTTACTTGATCAAAAATATAGTAAAAATCTAAAATATTATTACAATTTAAAAACAGCTGTTTTCTATGTGAATATATAGTAAACTGTAATTAAGGCCGAATCCCTGTGAAAGGATTCTTGTTATCTTAAATACTGTTGCCATGGCAACATGTCAAACTTTTAGAATATTCTTGGGTGTTTTTGAGGCTCTTGGCATGCTACAGATTGCATGAAACACACGTCAAAGTTGTCGGCCAGTAGCCTAAGAAATGGGCGGGGAGGAAGGGCTCTATAGCGCCACCTTTTGACAAAAGTTGTGAGGTTAGTCTTAACTACAGTCACCGAACTCGGTACATATATTGATCTCGTCAAGCCGGACAACTTTCTAATTTACAGTCATTAGCTCCGACCAACAGGAAGTCCGATATTTTGGTCTGAATGTGGATTTTTTGAGTAATCATGCTCAGAGTTTTTATTTACTCCTCATAGGAGATTCAGGCAATTGCCACCAAACTTGGTCAACATGAAGCAAAGACACTGAAGATGCTAAATTGCGAACGATTATAGGAACAGTGTTGCTATGGTGAGGGATTAAATTAATGACCAAAAAAAAAAAGAAAACAGGAAGTGTCTCATATTGTGTAAAATCATTGTTTGATTTAAATTAAATTAAGATTGTATGTTGCCTGCCATGCACAGGTTTCCTAAAGCCACTGTGGTGGTGTTGGTGCTGGGGCTTGGGCCCTTCATCGCTGCTCGCAGCTATATTTTATTCCTGTGATCAAAGCTGAATTTTCAGCATCATTACTCCAGTCTTCAGTGTCACATGATCCTTCAGAATTCATTCTAATATCCAGATTTGCTCAAGAAACATTTCTAATTGTTACCAGTGTTGAAAACAGTTTCATATTTTATTTTTCAGGATTCTTTGATGAACACATAATAAATCTGAGCACATTAACTAACAAAGTTCGAGACATTCTTCATGTTTTAATTAATGTTTTGGCTAATTGGAGAATGCTTTCAGCTACCAGTAACAGTGAACTGCAAATCCATTCAGCAGATTCTCACAGAAGAGGTGAAACAGATTTTGAGTGAAATGAACATTGGTGAATATTTTTATTTTTGCAAAGTGCAAAAACAGACATAGGACAAAACACAAACGTTTGACTGGAGTCTGATTGTATAATCCAGTGATGAGAACTCACGTGGAAATTAACATCTGGCTGAGACACACACACACACACACTTGCCAAAAACACAACATTGCCACAATCAAACACCCCAGGGCCTCTACATGCACTCGTCTCTCTGGTGCTGTTGTTTTTCTCATCAGAGTCAGTTCTGAGCTCTGGAGATCCTCCTGTGTGGGTTTGTGATTATTTTAGACTCGTTTTAACATGCACAACATACAAAACACCACCTACATCCTGCCTCTGTGTGTGTGTGTGAGTGTGTGAGTGTGTGTTTACCAGAAGCAGTGGCCGCTAAATTGGTTTGGTGAAAAATGTTACAGCTGCAATAATAGTTAATTTGCCGTATATCCTTAAGTGCGTGTGTGTGTTTGCTAGTGATGTTTGTGTTGGATGGAAGAATAAATCTGTGGATAGAGAGATGTGGGGTGTATTATGGGTTGGATCACCGTAGCAACGTGTAGAAGATTCTAGCGCGCAGAAACCTGTGGATTCATCCAGAGACTCTGATGTACACTGACATCTAGTGGATGAACAACACATCACACACACTCTCTCTCTCACACACACACACACACACACATGATTATGATTGACGTGGGAGCATGACAAAGGCATATATTGTATTTTTAAAGGCATAATTTTGTGCACATTGACACTGAACTTTGGAATGTACAGTTATATATATTTTTGGTAACACTTCAGTATGGGGAACACATATTCACTATTAACCATGACTTTTCCCTCAATAAATTCCTAATTTACTGCTTATTAATAGTTAGTATGGTAGTTGTATTTGTTAAGTTTAGGTATTGGGTTGGATTAAGGGATGTAGAATATGATCATGCAGAATAAGGCATTAATATGTGCTTTATAAGTACTAATAAACAGCCAATATGAAGCTAATAAGCAACTAGTTAAAAGTGACATGCTGAAGTATCACCATATTTTTTCCTGTGGAATTAGGCATGAAATATGATGACATGAACATGTGAATGTCCATTTCTCCATCATCACACTTGTTTCATCATATGACTGTACTTTATAATCCTGCTATCTCGCTCTGGCAGTTCTCCTGCGGAGCTGCAAACACCTGCTGGGATTTTGGGAATATTTTCCGACAGGTTTTAATAGAGCGACGGCGACACTGCAGCGCTGCAGACCTCGGGGAGCGTCGCAAACATTTTGATAACATTAAACGCACATTTACACGCAATCTAAATGTACAAGAGCAGATTACAGAAAATACACACTGAACAGAGAGAATCGTCCACATGTGAAAT
>CM075479.1:660000-932500 GCA_037950665.1 Hypophthalmichthys nobilis
TGAACTTTCTATTCATCAAGGAATCCTGAAAAAAAAAAAAGTACACAACTGTTTTCAACATTGATAATAATCATAAATGTTTCTTGAGCAGCAGATCAGCATATTAGAATGATTTCTGAAGGATCATGTGACACTGAAGACTGGAGTAATGATGCTGAAAATTCAGCTTTGATCACAGAAATAAATTACTTTATAAAATATATTCAAACAGAAAACAGTTATTTTAAGTTGTAATAATATTTCACAATATTACTGTTTTTACTGTATTTTTAATTAAATAAATGCAGCCTTGGTGAGCAGACCAAACTTCTTTTAAAAACATTAAAAATCTTACAGTGTCCAAACTTTTGACTGGTAGTGTGTGTATACTGTATATATATCTTAACTTCATTTTTTCAAACATTAAATCTTGTAAAACTCACTCTAAAATACGCAGTGCATTTCTTTATTTTATTTAATCGCAACCTTTTGGTTTAATTTCGATTAATCACACAGCCCTAAATTATTCAAAAATAGAGTTTAATATCTGGATCAAGTATTTCTTTACTACTTCTTCTAAAAACAGTTCCTTCAGTTGATTCTTGGGTTTATGTATACCTCGGACACACACACAGCTGGTTAAAGTGCGCTATCAGTTTAAGCTATGGCTTAACATTGACATCTGGCAGCGGGATTGGACTGTCCTCACAACACACTCTTACCAGAACCCTCTGAGACCGGCTGGAGTCTGGACCAGACCCAACTCAAGCTGGATCAACCCCAGAAACCAACGAATATGTCCAACACTGACTGTGAAAACACTAGAAGAATTTACCCGATGAGAAATTCAGACAGAAAAACATCTATTCAGGAGCTTCATTCAGGACGTTAAAAACCTGCTGTACTCCGATAATCTGATTCCCAATATATATCTGATTCATCAGCACCACAAAGTATCTGGAGAATAAAGCAACACTTAAATGTGTGAGAATGTAGTTATATTAAATCACTAAATATTATTACAAAGTGTCATTTATTGTAAAGAAAGATGCACAAATGCACTTTACAAACAAAATGAGACAAAAAGAAGAATTTACTTCATACAGCCACTAAAATTACCAAAACTGCTGATTTAAAGTCTTAAAAAATGAAGAAAAGTGAAGTTTATAAAGACAAAAGATCCTGCAGATTTAGACTAATCACATTCACATATTCATAAATGACGTATGTTTATATTTTTGAGATCACTGTACATCACATACACACCATTCAACAATGGAGCAAAGCTGTTCTCTGGGTTTAATTCATTAATATGAACTCAAATTTTCAACATCTTTTCAGCTGTTAATGCTCAATTTGTTTAGTGGTTTTATTTCTCTCTTTTGTTCAGCTTTATCAGCAATACACTCACAACACACACACACACACACACACACACACACCTCGAGCTCTTTTCATGCACACAGAGCGTTTGAACAATCAGGCACGTTTCTAAATCTGTAAGGTTCCAATTAAAAGTTCTCAATTGCCTTCGTCAGAGTAATTAAGATAAGCGAACACATTTCCACAGCAGCCGATGAGAAACAGACTTTCTTATTTTAATCTTCTCATATGCAGGAGAAACTCACACGGTTTGGATTATGACATTATTTTCATGACACTTGAGGCCATTCACCCTCATTCTCAGTCAAATACAGTATAAAATCATTTAGTTTGAACATAAAGACACTTCCTCTTAATTAAAAGCAGCGATCATTAAATTCAACTCAATACAATCGTACTCATATTCACAATACAATAATGCGAATTTTATTTCTATAGCATAACTGCCACTGACCAAAGTGCTTTCCAGAAACACAATATAAGCACTTACATACATCCACACGAACACAATTATATCCTGTTCACTCTGAAAGCCGTACTTAAAAGACACATCTCCAAACTACACTTGAAAGCATCCACAGACGGGGAAGATTTAATGTGCATTGGAAGAGGAGCGGTCACAGAAAAGGCCTTTGATTTTAATCTAGTTTTGGGAACATGGAGAATCATTTGGTTAGATCTCATATTTGAGGTATCAAAAGGTCAGCAATATATTTCAGTGCAATACCAAAGAATGCTTTAAAAACAAAACCATAAACCTTTGCAATAATTGAGGATGAGATAATTGACCCTGAGAAATACCTATATATAAAGAATTACAGTGATCAATGCGTGATGAAACAAATGCATAATTTGACAATTTCCAGGTCTTTTAAAGGAGAAAATCAGTTTCAGTTTAGAAATAATTCTGAGTTGGTAGAACCCAGCTTTAAAAGATTAGTTCACTTCAGAATTCAAATTTCCTGATAATTTACTCACCTCCATGTCATCCAAGATGTTCATGTCTTTCTTCTTTCAGTGGAAAAGAAATGAAGGTTTTTGAGGAAAACATTCCAGGATTTTTCTCCATATAGTGGACTTCACTGGGGTTCAACGGGTTGAAGGTCCAAATGTCAGTTTCAGTGCAGCTTCAAAGAGCTCTACATGATCCCAGACGAGGAATAAGAGTCTTATCTAGAGAAACCATCGGACATTTTCTAAACAAAAATGAACATTATATACTTTTTAACCACAAATGCTCATCTTGCACTGCTCTGTGATGCTCCACACATTACGTAATCATGTTGGAAAGATCACGCGTGACATAGGCGGAAGTACTGCGGTAGGGCGAAATACTCCATCTCATTTTCTCCTCCAACTTCAAAATCGTCCGACATCGTTGTTTTACCTTTTTTTTTTTATAAAGGCCGTTTGTCTTAGTCTTTGCACGTTCACTTTGTAAACACTGGATCGGTACTTCTGCCTACATCACACATGACCTTTCCAATGTGATTATGTAATGCGTGGAGCATCACAGAGCAGAGCAAGACGAGCATTTGTGGTTAAAAAGTATATAATTTTTATTTTTTGTAGAAAATGTCCGATGGTTTCTCTAGATAAGACTCTTATTCCTCGTCTGGGATCATGTAGAGCTCTTTGAAGCTGCACTGAAACTGACATTTGGACCTTCAACCCGTTGAACCCCAGTGAAGTCCACTATATGGAGAAAAATCCTGGAATGTTTTCCTCAAAAACCTTCATTTCTTTTCCACTGAAGAAAGAAAGACATGAACATCTTGGATGACATGGAGGTGAGTAAATTATCAGGAAATTTGAATTCTGAAGTGAACTAATCCTTTAACAACACTAGTGACCTGCTTATCTAGAGCTAAAGCCGAATCCATTATAACGCCCAAAGTCTTAACATTATCTGAAACACTTATTGAGATAGAGGCCAGCCTACTTATGAAATTGAGAACCTCTTGGATCAATAGGAATATATAGATGAGTATCATGTGTATAGATGATACAAAATATGTTTATGAAAACATTGAGTCTAAATGGCACATGAACAATGACACCACTGTAATTTAGCTGATGAAGGGCACAAACTTCCTACACAAACTGAAAAAAATGTATCTTTTAAATATGATTTAAACCAATCTAAGGTGGTACACTTAAAACCAACATAATCTTCCAATCACTGCAATTAAAAGCCATGATCAATAGTAGCAAAAGCAGCGGTAAGATCACAATCAACTACCGATAAAATATCATTAAAAATCTTAAGGAGGGCAGATTCTGTACTATGAAGGGAACTAAAACATCACTGGAACAGCATTTGCATCTAAATATGGAACAAGTTGTGATAAAACAACCTTCTCTAAAACTTTTGATAAAAAATGTAATTTTGTTATAGGCTGAAAACTGTACAATCTAAATGATGTTTTTTAATAAGTGGCTGAACTACTGCATGTTTAAAACAAGCAGGAACATTTCCATTGACTAAACTTGTTTAAAAAGAGATTGAATAGTAGTACCTAAAAGATCAAACAGATTTAACAGCAGCCGAGGAGGGATAGGATCAGACGGATGAACCGGTGGTTAATGCATTAAAGGGTTAAACGTCACACGCAGCAGCTTTAACCTACTGAGAGATTCATATGAATCAGTCTGTCTCTCATTACTGTGATGGTGCAACCCAGTCAGTCAGACCAGCAATTAATCTGAATCTAATTAGACACCAATTACTGCTGTTTAAACTGGCACACACACACACACACACACACACACTATCACTGGACGTCAGCGCTGCCACTAGAACACAAAGAAAAACAAAGAGGACGCAAATGAAAATTAGACACAGACAAAAGCTGTAATGACACACACACTGGGTTTTTCTTCTGTGTAATTTCTAGAAATGGCATTCCCACAAGGAGAGAAAAACATGTGTGTGTGTGTGTGTGTGTGTGTGTGATGCTCTGAAACCAAAACACAGAAAATAGTTTTCATCTAGCCATAAACTAAATGAAATAAAAATAAAATAGTATATAAAAGTATGAAATAAAATAGTATATCAAAAAGTATTGTTTTATATCACATTATAATGAGTACAGGAGCACCAAAATCACACCAGAAAAAATAAAACATTTTCTTCATGAATCATTTGTACCTGTGAAGATGTCAGCAAACGTCCCTGAGGAGCTTTGTCACATTCAGCTCACGTCAATTAAGTCCCAAAACTGCAGCTAGTGAACACACACACACACACACACACACTGACAGCAAGGACAGACAGGTGGATCAGTCCATGAAATGCCAATTATTCAAGGGCAGAAATGGGAAATTGGAAATTGGTATCAGTGGTGTGTGTGTGTGTGTGTGTGTGTGTACTAAAGCCCTGCAGGTTATCAGTACAACTACACACACCTAGTTTGACAGGTAATTAATCACCTGTTTGTTTCACACACACACACACACACACACAGTCATAACACACTTTCCTGCATTGAATTAGCTTTTCTTCATTTAAATGAATGTGTTCATGTTTATATAACAGTGTGTGTGTGTGTGTGTGTGTGTGTGAGTGAGAGAGAGAGAGAGAGAGAGGAGGGTAAATGTCAGATAAAGGAAGGTGACCTTTCTGTACACAACACCTAAGGGGGACAGTGTGTGTGTGTGTGTGTGTGTGTGTGTCCACACACTAATCACGTATGGTTGTTCTTTTAATTAAGTTTGTTCTGTTTTTATGGCCACATTATTAATGTCTGTAATATATAACTTAGGACAAAACGTGTCTGAGTGATGTGAAAAACAACAAACCTCTGTAAACTCTTCATTATTCATCATGAGCGCTCATAATTATTCATGACTAATTATCATATCAGCACAACTGTCAGAAAAGAGCAACACAAGCAAATACCAGCGGACGAGCCTCAAAGCCAAATGATTATTCATATGTCGACATCCAGAGGCATTTGAACTCACTGAGAGTGTGTGTGTGTGTGTGAGAAAGAGACAGAGAGAGAGAGAAAGAGCACTTACCCAGAAAGAGCAGCTATAATCCAGAAAGACAGAATTACTCTGAGAAAGAGTTAGAAAAGAAAACAAAACTGGACAGAAAGAAAAGCAAGAAAGAAGAAAAAAAACTGTAAAATGGACAAAAAATGAATGTAAGCATGCAACAAAGAATTAATGCAAACTGTTGTACTGCATGCAAATAATAAAACACAACTAAACATATTATCAAAATTTTGTGCATTTAATCAAACTCCACAGCAAATAAGCAAAAATTCATCCATCACTTAATAGAATCTAGTTGAATTAGTTGAACACAGACGGGTTTTTCAAAATCCATGAGAGAAACACACTAGACTGCATTAAACACAGGTTCACTCACGTTTGAGTTTTGTTCTGTGAATTACTGGCATGAAAACCAAGAAACTATGACACTCGAGACGCTCACAAAACAACTCAAATTATGAACACAAACCTGTTGAATTTTACATTTAGAAATGATTGTTTTAATTAAATTTTATTATATTATACTAAATTATTATATTTTTAACTTATTTACACTATAATAACATTTATTATTTAATTTAGTTATTATTATACATTTTAAGCGCATTTACTTTTGCATTATAATTTATGCATGAGTTGTGTGCAGTACTGCCACTTTAAAAACATGAAATCTGGTTCCTGAAAGAAAAAAGGCTGAGATAAAGAGATCATCTAAACCTAGTAAGCGACCTGCTAACCATCACAAACACATTCAAATGAGTCTATGATGCCCAAAACTGCTAAGAAGACAGAGAGATCTTCCTCCTGCGTCCTCATCCTCGGCTTCATCCCCCTGCAGGTCCATCCATGAATAACAAGAGAGAGTGAGAGAGAAAGAAGCGCAGGATGAAGGAGGATAGAGGTGAAGGAGTGTGTGTGTGTGTTTCAGGGCTGCTAAAGACTGCATGCACTCCATATGCTTTCTTCTGTTTCTGCTGCTCTGAGTTATGAATTATACATTCCTAAAGAAACTCTGCCTCCACACACACACACACACACACACACTCACATATGCCTCCACACATGTGCTGTTTTGTTTTGTCTGAATAATTCATGTGTTTATTATAGAGCAACTTTCTGCGCTGCACTTCCACAAACAACAGATTCATCAACACTGTCAAACTCCATCATTTCTATAAAACACATCCGACAAACACCAAACCAAACAATCAAACTCCTGAAGATCCAAATCAGCATCTGTCATCTGATACGATCTCAAACTGAATAAACAAAATAAATAGATATCATAAACAGATATGAAATCTCATCATCTGCATAAATTTCATCAGCTCTGACTCTGAAATCTGATCAAAAGTGACAAATGACATTTATAATGTTACAAAATGTTTCTATTTCAAATAAATGCTGTTCTTTTGAACTTCCTATTCATCGAAGAATCCTGAAAAATAAAATGAATCCTGGTTTCCACACAAATCTGAAGCAGCACGACTGTTTTCAACATTGATAATAATCATAAATGTTTCTTGAGCAGCAGATCAGCATATTAGAATGATTTCTGAAGGATCATGTGACACTGAAGACTGGAGTAATGATGCTGAAAATTCAGCTTTGATCACAGGAATAAATTACACTTTACTAAATATTCACATAGAAAACAGTTATTTTACAATGTAATAATATTTAAGATTTTTTACTATATTTTTGATCAAATAAATGCAGCCTTGGTGAGCAGAAGAAACTTGCTTTATAATATACTGCTGCATATGGTATCCAAAAATAAGCAGTATGAACTGCATTCTGAGCACAGCCTGTGTGTGTGTGTGTGTGTGTGTGTGTGTGTGTGTGTGTGTTAAATCGCTATGGGACACTGGAGTGAAGGTCACTCAATTAAACATTCTCAGAACATCAGCCACTACTCAGTTCCCTGAAAAATCCTAAGTCTCCATCCCTCTCTCCTTCTCCTGAGGTCTTTTCATTGTTTTTCTGCTCACATCTCTGTCAATGTGGCTTCATAAAACCATCCTAGCACATGGTGTGTGTGTGTGTTCACAGAGGAGCAGCTTTACTGCTGATGTCAGTTTTACACACACATTAAAACACAATCATGAGCAGCGCTGTTCTTTAATCCCTATTAAGTGCACTTTACTAGCTACACTTTGACTCTTAATCTCCAGTAAACTCCCCACGGATGCGCACAGCTCCGTGTATTTATGAGTTCAGCAGTTATTTATTCATCTGAACACATGTCGAGTTTTTGTGTACTGTACCAAACGATGCTTTCACAGAGAAGATGATGAAGACGATGATGACGAGAGTCAGTCAGGAGTGACAGGAAACAGACGAACTCTAGAGAATAACAACAAACATCCAACAAGAAAACCTCATTTTAAGGCTGACGTCTGTTATTTCTGCTCCACTAGCAGCACAAAACAGAATCCCAAAAACAATGATGTGTCCTGAGCACCCTAGCAACACCATGGCAACGTGCTTAACAACAATACAACACTCAGAACACCCTAGCAACCCCACTGCAACGTGCTTAAAAACAAACACTCTAAACACCTTAGCAACCACAGAGCAATGTGCTTGACAACAAACAACTGTTAGAACACCCTAGCAACCCCACACATCAACGTGTTTAAAAACAAACCACACTCAGAACACCTTAGCAACCACACAGCAAAGTGCTTAACAACAAATCACACTCAGAACACCTTAGCAACCACACAGCAAAGTGCTTAACAACAAATCACATTCAGAACATCTTAGCAACCACACAGCAAAGTGCTTAACAACAAATCACACTCAGAACACCTTAGCAACCACACGGCAACGTGCTTAACAACAAACAACACTCAGAACACCTTAGCAACCACACGGCAACGTGCTTAACAACAAACAACACTCAGAACACCTTAGCAACCACACGGCAACGTGCTTAACAACAAACAACACTCAGAACACCATAGCAACCACACAGCAACGTGCTTAACAACGAACAACACTCAAAACACCATAGCAACCACACGGCAACGTGCTTAACAACGAACAACACTCAGAACACCTTAGCAACCACATGGAAAGGTGCTTAAAAATGAACAACACTCAGAACACCTTAGCAACCACATGGCAACGTGCATTAACAACAAACAACACTCATAACACGTTAGCAACCACACGGCAACGTGCTTAACAACAAACAACACTCAGAACACCATAGCAACCACACGGCAACGTGCTTAACAACAAACAACACTCAGAACACCATAGCAACCACACGGCAACGTGCTTAACAACAAACAACACTCAGAACACCATAGCAACCACACGGCAACGTGCTTAACAACAAACAACACTCAAAACACCATAGCAACCACATGGCAACATGCTTAACAACAAACAACACTCAGAACACCTTAGCAACCACATGGAAAGTGCTTAAAAATCAACAACACTCAGAACACCATAGCAACCACATGGACTCTGAACTCAGAACACTCTACATGTGTGACACACAAGACAAGAAGTCCATAAGAGCTCACGTCTCTTTTGCATTTATTCATTATTAAACAGAGAGAGACAGATAGACTGAAGCATCTCATAAATTATTAACACCAGAAATGTGCATGTGTGTGTGTGAGAGTGTGTGTGTGTGGGTGTGTGTGTGTGTGAGTGAGAGTGTGTGTGTGTGTGTGTGTGTGTGCGTGTGTGTGTGTATTCTCTACACCTGTATAAAATGAGTTATTCTAAAGAAGTTTTTTTTAGACTTACTGAGATATCAATGATAATACGTGTTTCTCCTTTACAAAAATGTGGCATCAAAAAAAGAACTGAATTAAAATGATTGTGAAAGAATTGGACTGTTTAAGGGAGATCTCATATTCATCTATTCTGCAGTAACAGTGACTAATGAAGAAACTCTGATTACCATAGTACATTTTCTATGGGTTGAAGACACCGTCTGACCCACACGAGTTTAACACTAACATCACACACTAAAGGTTAAGGTATCCATGACCTTTGACCTGACATGTCCTGTTCATGACCTTCCAGAAACACACACCTGAGCTCAGAGAGTTTGATCAGCTCAGCACAGACAACCAGATTTCTGCTTTTTGGTTTGAATAAATGCAGCCTTGGTGAGCAGAAGAGACTTCTTACTGACCCCAAAGATTTGACACCAGAAAGAAACGTTTACACACAGAAATCACATCACAGATGACCTGAATATTCCTGTAATCAAACCCACAGACACAGCAAGTTTCTCATGGATCTCTGGAGGATCAGAGGAAGAAAAGAGGAAGATGATTCAGTTCCCATCGACTCTTTCAGGGTCAATTTACTGCTGTGAAGTCAGACAGTTAATGAGCCAAAGCAAGACAGACAGAGAGAGAGACAGAGAGAGAGAGAGAGACAGGCGCTATCACTGAGAGAAAGGTTTTGACAAAGAGAAAAATTGCTTTTGAGTATTTGCATATGTGAATTTTGTTCTACAGGAACTCTGAACTGCTACACTGAATGCTAATGCGCATATGCACTCACACACACACACACACACACTCAGACGTTCTTCAGAAATGCACAACCCTTAAAGCTATTAGGGAGTATAAGGATGTATTTTATCTCTGTCTTTATAAAAAGACACTGTGTGAAATGTATATGAAATATAATAATTGCAGGACAAATGTAAAACTTCAAAGTTCCCTTGAAATCCAAAGTGAAGGTTTTTTTTGCTGCAAAATAATGACAAAATTCACATTTAAAAGTGAAGTTATGAATCTGATTGGACTGCTATGACAAATGGAGTTCCACCAGGTTCAGTCCTTGCACCTGCTCAGTTTGTATGCTCTCACTAGGCCATATAATGCTTATCACAGCTTTGCAGACGACACCCAGATCTATCTATCTCTATCACCGAACGACTTCATTCCCTGCCTGTGCCAGTGCTTCAATGACATCAACAGCTGGATGTGACAAACGTCCTTCGGTTAAATGAAGACAAAACAGAGGTCAGTGTATTTCACAATAAAGATGAAGTACTAAAGCTGAAGGCATACTTTGACTCGAGGGGTCTAAAAACTAAACAAAGTCAGGAATCTTGGTGTCATCTTCTTTTATTTATTTTTTTTATGATTTTTATGTTTGTGTGTTTTTTGCCTTGCCTATAGTGGATAATGAACAATTCAGACAGTTTAACCATGCTGAATGAAGTCTGATTTTGCATCAGAGTACTGATTATATGTGCAAGTCGAACCACAAACCATCCAATCTATTTGAATTCTGCACAGAATGCTGTATTCTAAAGTGTGAGAGGAGATCAAACACTGCAAACGGTTAGACATCCTCTGCATTATAAACTACTGATGAGTAGAAGAGCTGACATGAATTCCACGGTTTTAACGCTACACATCATTTGTTTTACTACAAACTATCACTGTTTTGCTGTAGCAACAATTTTTTATTAAATATAAAGGAAGAATCTATTGGACTGCATTTTTAATAGAGCTGCGGCTGCACACATTCAACACGAGCTGTGTGTGAAACTGTTAGACAGACGGCAGTGAAGCGACACACAGCCTGAGGGGAAACAGATTCTGACACACAAACACACACATTCTGCATGCAAAAGGTGGATTTGTTTTGGCAGAATGACGACACTCCTGCAGGCTGTAAGACAGAGGTGTGTGTGTGTGTGTGTGCTTCACTGATGGTTTTTACACTAAAACTCACTAACAGACTGAGCTTAAAAGGACAATAAAACTAAATTACGCCTCTCTCTGTGTGTGTGTGCGTGTGTGTGTGTGTGTGTGTGTGTGTGTGTTAGTCATCTAATACAAAAAAGGCATTGAATCAAAACACCACATGACAGTCACACACACAGAGAGAATATTGTTTAATCTTTAAATTCCACCAAATGCACGTCTGTCTGTCACGTCTTCTATTTAAAGAATTTTACATATGTATATATATATATATATAAACAGATTTTGTCATATACTTTGCAGATACTTTTCAATAACAAAAAATGGGTAGATTTTCAATTTCAATAAGAAAATGAATAATATGAATACAGAAATAATGTTTGATTACTAACAAAGATTCTACGTACTGCATGTTGACAGATCTAGGGGTTGTGGAAACAGACATATGTACACACACACACACTCACACACACTTGCTGGTCCGGGTGTTTCGGGGCTTGAATATGAAGTCAGTCACCTGTATGAAAGACCCATTAGTTGCTCGGCAACCGCTGAGAGTCAATCATAAAACCCTCTTTCTGGACCAACACTTGCAGCAAGTGTGTGTGTGTGTCTCATCCTCACTGATCATTGATTGGCTAATGACTAAATAAGTGATGATCTCATTATAGTATGAGTGGGTGACATCATATCACAAACACAGTAATATAAAGGGTAACGTATGGTCAACCGGTCATTATCACAAAACAAACTCCATTTATTACACAACTACTTATATTAATGAATAAATGCCCATGGAATATTGATTGAAACATGAAATTATAACAGCTACAGGATGACCAATGCATGATTATACAGTTCAGAGTCATTCAACGGCCACATAATGACACGACTGACCAATTATAATCAAGTATACAGAGAGATTTGTGATGTCGAGACTCATCTGGTAAAGAAACAGCACATTTTATCAAGCAAACATTTCTAACAGCACATGAATGGATCTGAAACATCCCATATCACCTGTGTGTCCGACTCTATTCTCATATTCGGTCTGACACGTCACACTTGTCTCAATGATCCCGTGAGTTTCAGCATGATGGGAATCTATATTCCCACACTAATAATCTCACATACACTGACTGTAGCCTTTAACACAAGACAAATCCTCTTCTTCATCTGATAGGCCTTTAAATGACATTTGGGACATGATTTATAGTATCTTATCCATTTCATATTGACCTCAGCGCTATATAAAGGTCACCTTCTATCACTCTTCTGTTGAGTTAAATAAATTGATGTTTCTGGAAGGAATGTGTTTTCTCTGCTTTTTACTTTCGTACTTCACCTTAAGGCATGACACTACAGGTGAACAGGGTCAGAAATTAACTAATAGACATCACCATAAAGTTGATTAAGAACATCTTAAGTACATTAAGAATTGAAAACTTTTTTGTATTATAAGTTTCTGAAATGTTCAAATATGCAAATGATTTATTATCTAATTAAATATGCATGAATTTGCAGAACATTATTGGATAAAGTCAGGTTCAAAATTCTTGTTTGATTTTGACGACACATTATAGTTAAAGGTTTTTATAGAGGGGATTTTGGATCTCTCTTTTTATCGCTCCATAAATCAGAAAATACTGTCAACACAGGGGAAAAAAAACATTTTTGCCATGTTTTTAGGAATAAAATGTTATAAAATTCAGGCAAATGATGTTATGAACAAACCCCACAGTAAAATCCTTTAGAATATAGATGTGAATAAAACTCTAAGTTATGGTGTATGTAAGTGCTGCTGAAGTGGAGAAAAAAACTCATTTTGAGAAGACGGCCATTAAAGATATGTATTGAAATTGAAATCTACGGACACAAATAGAGAATACTTAAAAATCTATTTTGGATTTTTTTCTTTCCACTAGTCTGAAAGAAAACATTATCAAAAGCCAAATAACCCAAAATCTCAAAACTGATCTGTACATGAAAAAACAAGGTTTTGCCTGTAGTGTCTTGCCTGAAATCAAAATAAGCATCACAGGAGCTACTGGTCCAAAAGAAAGAAAGGAAAATCTGACCAAAACAGTAAACACACATACTGTCCATCTGTGATCATTTGAAGCAGAAAATAAATAAAAAAACAAACAAAATTGTACAGAGACAGAGCCAATAAAACAACATCGAATCACAACGTGAGCTGCAACAGCTTAATTCAGCCTCAGGGATCAATATATCATCTTCATTCTGTCATAATCTTATGACGATGTCAAATGTATATATGAATTCTGCCTGATGATTAATGACTGAAATTAGCCAGTTAAGAGAAGATCATTAATGCAAACTTGCTTCAACAAGATGCACCACAGCTCTGCCTTAGGGCATTTACACCAGGTGTGTGTATGAGTGTGAGTGTGTGTGTGTGTGTGCATCTGACACCATTACCATGACAACCTTTGAGTACCTCCCTAAATGTCCTCGAATACAAGTTTTGTCAGACTGACCTCATGTCTGGAGATAATAACGACCCAAAACTAAAACTAATAAACAAACGTCTGCTTGCCATAACTAATGAGCACATATAATAGACTGTTTTTATTAAAAGCTGAAGTGACTACTGATTAACATAAAACTATATAACAAACCTTTGAGAAAAAAAAAAATCCTTTTAATATTTAAGAGCGTCACCAAATTTTGTTCAATTTTGCCAAAACCAAAAATGAAAATAAAGTTTTTAATAATCACTTAATTATTAAAATTTATTTAATAATCAACACTCAAATAAAAACAGAACTGTATACAAACATTTAAATGCAAATTAGACAGTTTTTAATGACATAATTATGCTTCTACACCAATTCGTTGTTGAAATATAAATGTTTTAATGGTTGCTACAATAAAAATTTGTTTTCATGACAGATTTATTCAAACATACATTAATTAAGATGTAAAAATATAACGAATATGTAAGTGCATATATTTATCAAAATGCTCCTCTCTAAAGTTATTTTTCTAGCTAACTACTTATGGTCTTTGATTGGCTTTTCTGAGGTAAATGTGACATTATGTGACATTATTGTTCACAAGTTATTGTTATTGACGCCTTTCCATGGCTGAAACACTGACTGATCGATTACATGAGAGATGATCGGTTCACGATCTGTTACCACACATTAAAGAGACACATTTATTGACTGAATTTAGTGATAAAACTGATGTAATTTGAAAGCTGAGACTTTGTTTCATATCAAAAGTATCAAAGCCCAAAGATTATTGTGATTATTGAATGGCAGGAGCTACAAATAATGTTTAGTGAAGTTTCATTCAAGCATCAACAAAAAACAGCACAAACTGAAAGATCGATACTGGGATTTAAGAATCAATATTGGCTCATCAACACGAAGATCTAATCACGCCATTGGAGAAGTGCTAATTACAGTAAACGTCACAGTTTCAATCAATGATTTTGGCCCTCTTACAGCATTTTTTCCATCAGGTCCATTTATAACATTAGTCAAGGTTTTTGCACAAAAACACCCTCACTCTTTTTATTCTACTTTACCTTTAAGACTTCCATATGTAAATGACTCTGTGATGATCTTTCTGCATGTGAAAAGAGTAACAATGCCCCTGTTAAGTTTCTGAATACTGAATAGGTGTTGACATGTAAATGTGGGCGGTCACAAGCGTCAGTGTCTGCCTCAGACGTGTTGTTGTTCTGTTTCCTACAATGGTACAATTCAAGAGCGATGTGCAATGACCTGAGAGCCCAACCGGCACCAAAACACCCTCCTCACACTGGAAGAGCTGGAACACTTTCTCTTTTTCCCGGCTCTAATAACCTCATCTGGTCACCACGGCAACATCAAAATGGACAGACGACATCATCGCAGGGCCGCATTCTGATGCTGTCCGTCACCACAGACGCTCCGTCACGCTTACAGGAATAAACTGGGTTCAGTATCATAATGTCATAATGTCATAATGTCCGTCATCACAGAAAATAATATCACGAGCAACAATCACTTTTACACTGATGCACTGCACAAACACAAGCTGCTCCTTTCTGCTGTTCAATCTTCCACACACACACACACACTGGAACACACTGGACGATATATCGAAATAAAATCAATCTCGCAATATCTGCAAAAAAATTTTTTTTTTGCTTAGTATTAGTCTTGTTTTCCATTAAAAAGATCTAGACATTCTTAAATCAAGATACATTCACTTGAGAATCAAAATGACTTATTAAGTCTTGTTTTTTGGGGGGAAAAAAAAAATCAATAAAATGAAGTGAGTTTTTTCTTGTTTTAAGCACAAACTCACTTCATTTTTCAGTAAAAAAATACTTAAGTCATCTTAAGTCATTTTGCTTCAAGTAAATTTGAGAAACATAAAACATGATTTAAGAATGTTTAGATATTTGCACAGAAAAACACTAAGAAAGAATAACATTTTATTGTAGTTTAGTGCAACTGTCCAATCATGCAGGTTCATTAACCTATTAGCGTTCAACTGTATCGCGGTACACATACCCAGAGCCGGCCCTCTCTATAAGCGAACTAAGCAGCTGCTTAGGGGCCCGCCGCCACCAGGGGGCCCCCAAGAGCAAATAAAATAGCTTGATTTTTACAGCGCTCATTCAATCAGTTGCAGTTCTGGCGCCTCCGTCCCAATACTGTACAACTTGACGTACATTTGCATCACGTTAGCGCAGCGGTAGAGTTACACTCACGGGACTCCGCACTTATTCGCTATCACAAAAGTTCATTATTTGCATGTGCTTCAAAGCCTTGTCAGTTAAACATTTCATTCATTTCATTCTGACATGCACTTTTTCTGAGCGCGTACACCCGAAGCGTGCGCATGCGCACACACTAAAAGCCTGTCAAACATCGCCCGAACAGTGGACTTTATCTTTCGCGTCTGATTGCACTAATACTGTCAAATACACACAAGGTTTACATAAACACACTTAGTTATGTCTAAACTAAAAGTAATCATTTGAGAGAAACAGATGCGTGTCAGTATGTTAGATGTGTGCAGGTCTTAAAGTAACAGCCGCCTAATAGTAAACATGTTGCCTTTGTCCTTAAAGGGACAGTTCACCCAAAAATGAAAATTCTGTCATTATTTACTCACTCTCATTTTGTTCCAAACCTGTATTAATTTCTTTCTTCTGCTGAGCACAAAATAAGATATCTTGAAGAATGTAGATAACCAAAGAGTTGGTGACCAGCAACCCACATTCTTCAAAATATCTTATTTTGTGTTCAGCAGAAGAAAGAAATTCATTTTTGGGTGAACTATTCCTTTAATGTTAATACATTTATTATTGTTATCTTCCTACAGGTCCATCTGAACTGTTAATTTTATGTCATTATTTAAGTATTTAATTTAATATTGTCCATTTTGTACATTTACATTTATTTTTTTATATAAGAAAATATTGTTTATCTTAAGTTATTTTAACCGAGGGGCCCCCAAATAAAATTCTGCTTAGGGCCCCATAAAAGCTTGGGCCGGCCCTGCATGCATGTATACTCCACATGGTTCAAGAACAGTTTACTTCGGGTATGCCTTTTTTAGGCGTTTTAGGCAAATTTTACAGGAATGCTAAGGGGTTAAATAAATACATGCAGTCAAATTTTTTACGTTTTTCCCAAATTGTTCAGCCCTAAAAGGAAGGTTCACAAAGCCTCCAGAGTAAAAAGGCATTTTTCATAGTCTATGTAAATTATTTAATGTAAGAATTGCTCCCCATCAAAATTCTAAAACGATTAATTATTTCCAAATATAGCTATTCAAGTCATCTGGAGAAAATTCCTGTATTTTTTCATATCGCAACATACTGAGGGAAAACAAATGTCAGTTTTTATTTTGAATGCTCATAACTTATCCCGTTTCATCTGAACCTGTCCAAAAACAAAACACACACTCATATTGCACACTTTGGTAAATCTGTGTATTGTGGATGAAAAAGAGGCTGTCATCACGCAGCTGTCTGGAGAGGGACCCCCTCTCACACACTCTTCAAACTGTGTGTGTGTGTGTGTGTGTGTGTGTGTGTGTGTGTGAAGGGCTCTTTATCAAGTGGAAAGCTGTGGAAATGAGTATGTGTGGGAGGAACAGAGAGAGATCTTTTGTTCTTCCATACTTTCACAACTTTTCCTCTATTATTTTTCATCACGCTCCAGCTAAATCTATAGTAGGACCCCAAACAGGGGGAGCGTGATGGATAGATAGATAGATAGATAGACAGAGAGATAGATAGATAGATAGATAGACAGAGAGATAGATAGATAGATAGATAGATAGATAGATAGACAGAGAGATAGATAGATAGATAGATAGACAGAGAGATAGATAGATAGATAGATAGATAGACAGAGAGATAGATAGATAGATTAGATAGATAGACAGAGAGATAGATAGATAGATAGATAGATAGACAGAGAGATAGATAGATAGATAGATAGACAGAGAGATAGATAGATAGATAGATAGATAGACAGAGAGATAGATAGATAGACAGAGAGATAGATAGATAGATAGATAGACAGAGAGATAGATAGATAGATTAGATGATATATAGATAGACATACAGACAGACAGATAGATAGATAGATAGATAGATAGATAGATAGATAGATTTTAACGGTAACTAGATTGGAGCCGATAACCGATTATTACCCAAATGATAGTTTTTAAAATGGATACTGAATGAAAACAAACAAAATACTCCAAGTAAAGTAGTGCAATACAGCAACGGATGCAACCCGGAAAAAACTATCGGTTTCTAATTATATATTGTTTCAGCAATCAGTTCCGATTAATCGACAAAACCAATCAATCGGTCCTCTAATCACTATTACTGTAAAGAAAAGGCAGTCATGTTCTCCAGTTGTGTCAGTCTCGCTGTACATTTACTGTCATTATAATGTTTTGCTGATGTAAAGCTTTTTTACTAAGTCAATAAAACTTTTATCTTCAGAGAGAGTAAATATAGGTGGAACCTCAAACCTTTACATTTCAAGTCAATGTGGAACACTGTTAATCTTCTGTAACGTCATATTTCTCAGTGAAAGAAAAGATATTAAATGTAGTTGATTTTATCCATTTAGAGTCATTACACTTGTTTGTGTTTTTCTTTATACTAGCGTTCACTGATGAATAATTCACAGTAAGACCAGGAGCATGAGTTAGGAAAGTAAAGACAGTCAGTGTTGACTTCAAACACGCTGACTGATACAAACCTTATCAAATGAAGGAGAGAAAAGCAAAGAGAGCGAGACGGAGGTATAGTTTCAGAAACGTGAGCAGCGCCGACTAAAATAGACTCGGAGAAAGAGACAGATGATTCATTCTCTCTGCTGATACGCGTTTTGTTTGGGCTTCTGCTGAGAATAAAGTTTAGAACAGAAACACACCTGCATCAATAAAACACACACACACACAAACAAACATACACACACACACACACACGCACACACACACACAGGTTTGTTTGACTATATCAGAGAGCACGTCTCATAGACTTCCATTGGGTCAGTGATCTTTCGTATCTCCTAATCTGACCCTAAATCAATCAACCCTCACAGATCATCAGATTTACAGATAAACATCATCTGGACCATTTGTTTTGAGACTTTTCACACATCTAATGTCCTCACAAGACACTTGTGATGATGTTTCACTACATTAGGACATTTGACCGACACAATGAACTACATACACACATAAAAGATCTCAACAATTGAACTGTACTCAAGCTACTGAACTCAATTTGAACTCAAACGTTTCTCATTGAAGGATCTGAGCTGCAGTTCACATCCATTTTACGGGTGAATCCGCTCAAGAACATGTCCAGCTCATACTTCATACATAAACTTGTGTCAAGACCATCAGATTTTTACAAGAATCACCAGAGCTGAGATGATCCTTCACTGAACCGACAACGAAATGTTCCCTGAGCTGAAAGAGCAACCAATGAGACATAAACATTACTCTTAAATCTCTGTTATACTCACAGTAAAGTACCATGGTATTACTGTGGTACTTTGGACACTGGTATTAATGCCTTCCCAGCGAACAGGGAATGCTCTCAGAACTTCTGGAAAGAGCGTTTTCCTAACTTCAAGGGAACATTAGCAAAACGTTCTTGTTTGAAGTAACTTTGACCATCATGGTACTTGAATATGGTTCATTCTGTAAGTACCATAGTAGCAGCATGGTACTTTGCGCACGGAGTACTAAGTGAACAAGTGTGTGAAGCTGGCTGTGATCCGGATGTGATTTCACGAAGATCTGATCTGATGCTGAAGAAGCACAACAGACGCGACGCGAACGCGCCGTTCTCATCATCAACCGATCTACTGTCGCGTCGCGTTTCTGATCAGATTGAGTTCGGTACTCACAGTTCGGACGCCGCCGGGTTCTGGTACTGTTGGCTACGGCAGAGCAGCGAGTGTCCGCACGCCTGACCCATCGCGCATCGTGCCGGAGGCGCCGGTACCGGGAGTCACTGATGACAGCGGTGATGAGGAGGATTTCCCGCTGCTGGTAGAAGAGAGGAGATGATGCTGATGATGAGCTGAGAGAGAAAGACAGATGCGCGCCTGTATGTCTGTGTGTCTCTCTCTCTCTCTCTCTCTCTCTCTCTCTCTCTCTCTCTGTCTCTCTGACTGAAGTGGGTTGGGCGCGTTCTGTAATAGATCCGCGCGCGCGCTCGTGTGTGTGTGTGTGTGTGTGTGTGTGTGATCGATTTGAAAGGCGTTTCCTTTCTGCTACCCTTTCACTGTAAGAACAAACATCAGCAGCAGCTGCTAAAGTTTCTGTGCACTAATTCACATCATCTTCGTCATATGGAAGCCCATTCCCGCCATCATGCTGAATCTTAATTATGACATAAATGAAAAGTCAAAATTGTGACAAACTCTTATTAGTTATATGACATGAAAAGTTGAAAATATGAGATAAATTAGAAATTACATTCTAAGTCCTAATTATGAAATTAAAAGCCGAAATTAAGACATACTATGTCACAATTGACCAAAAACTCGAAATTAAGTCATAGTTATGAAATAAAAAGTCAAAATTGTGACATACTGAGTCATATTTATGAGATGAAAAGTAAAAATTATGAGTGCTAGCTATAATTAAAACATAAAAAGTTGAAAATGTGAGTCAAAATTAATGATCCTTGCCAGGAGTTTGATTGACAGGTGATCTAACCAATCATAACGCCGAATCCGCCATTTTGTCCGACAAAGCAGTCAGGAGTTAGCAGATTAACGTCGGTGGACTTGAACTTGAAAAAATGGTGTGTACTGACATCTTTCCGCGATTGAAACAACATTCCTTCTGATGTTCATTCATGTTTATTTGATGCTATAAATGAAGTAGCAGGAAAAGATGATCGGTTCACGAGCCGCTTGAGCTGAGGCGCTACAGCGATCTGTCACGACACATTAAAGAGCCACAAAACAGTTTTTATTGTTTAAATTTCTTAAAAAATGACAAAATTTGAAATTTGAGACTGTTTCATATGAAAAGTAACCTGCTCTGTCTTGTCTGTCACGCGTTGTCAGTGCCCTCTTTGCTCCGCGATGTATTTTTCACTGCATGAGAACGTGATGTGTGGTGAGAGACATTGGCTTGTCGGACATAGCAACAGTAACTAAAGGGGGCGGGTCTTTGCGAACGGTCAATTATGACAAAATTCAAAATAATAACACAAAGTCATATATATGAGATGAAGTCAAAATTATGACATACTAGTTATAACATAAAAAGTTTAAAATATGAGATTAAGTCAAAATGAATGACAAAGTCATAATTATAAATTAAAAGTCACAATTATGACATAAATTGAAAGTATGAGATGAAGACAAAATTAATGACATACTAAGCATAACTATGGCATACTAGTTATATGACATAAAGAGTTGAAAATATGAGATAAAGTAGGAATGAATGACATTCCAAGCCCTAATTATGAAAATAAAACCCAAAGTTATGACATACTATCATAATTATGACCAAAAAGTCTAAATTATGACACACTCAGATGAAGTTATTAAAAAGTAGAAATGACGGTACTAAGTCATATTTATGATATGCTAGTTATAATTATAACATACAAAGTTGAAAATATGATGGTCAAAATTTATGACATACCAAGTCATAATTATGACAAAATTCAAAATAATAACAGAGTCATATTTACGAGATGAAAAAAGTCAAAACTAATGACAAAGTAATAATTAAAAATAATTAAATGTCAAAATTATGACACACTAAGTCACTTATGAGTCAAAATTATTAAATGAAAAGTCATAATTATGACACACAAAGTCATTATTTTAACTTTTTAATTTCATAATGGGTCTAGTCATAATTATGTCTTAGTATTTTGACTTTTTGTCATAATTATGATTAACAAAAGTAAGATTTTTTCTTATGTTGCGGAAATGGGCTTCCATATTCATCTGCTCAGACCTGAAAGGAAAACTATGTTTATTTATGATTATGATTTTACGTTTAGCTAGATTACAAAAGCTTGTTGTCTGGTCTGATGGGCTTTTTATAGTTTGTGGTTATAATTAAAGAGATTGTTCACCCAAATCTGAAAATTAAGACATCATTTACTCACCTTCAGTGAAAAACAGGTGGAGAAAGAGTTTATAGAGACCATATCTGGAGAAAAAAACAACAACATAAAACCAATTGAAAAGATACTGTCTTCTAAAGTCATATATGATAGTTTATAACGACAAACAGACCCAATTTTGTGCTGTTATCCACTGAAGATCTTCACCTCCAGCTTTAGACAACCATTCAAACGTGAATCTGATGAGGGGTTTATCTTCCCTATAACATTAAAATATATCTTCAGTAATAATCAGTGCTGGCTGGAACACACACACACACACACACACACACACACACGTCTGTCAACTCAGTAAATGAGCAAATCCTCATGGAGTCTCAATCTGGGCCGATTCTCTCAGGACGTCACTGTCAGTCACACAAACACAATCACATGACAGTCGTCAAACACAACTGCACAAACACTGATACACACTCCTGCTCACACGGCTTGTTTGTACTGCAGCAGAGCATCATGGGAACGGGCGCAGAGGGAAACATTCACATTCATCATCCACTGACTTACCAAAAAGACTGTTCTTATTAACCAAAATAAAGCTATTAACATCATTTTTGGTTATTGAAATAAAGCTGAAATAACTAAATATAAAACACTGTACAATGAGGTCTAATTATCTGCATGAGATTATAGATTCACAAATGAATCATTTCAATTAATGCTCTTTTTGAGCTGAAGAGGAAGCTTCATGTTTCTTAACAAAAAGGGGAAAAAATAATTTCTCATGATATAATTCCTTTTAGAAAGCAATTTCACAGGACCTGAATGAAGCCTGAAGGACAGACTGATGAAATAAAGGCGAGCAGCATCAGGTCTGAATCCTTCATCATGTTATCAGAGGACAGTGTTTATCTGCGCTCATGAACAGAATCAAAATGAGTCTGCAGGAAACATCTGATCGCATGATTCACACGGGACGCTCGGAGAGAAACCATCGCCTGAGGACATTCGCTCGCTCTCATTAACTGATAAACGCTCACACAGCAGCAGAGCTTTCAGTGGGAAATATGATGGACGGCAGCTTTACACTGCAAACAAAACCAGCTGAGATTGTGCTTAAAACAAGGTCAGAAAAACAGACAATTCAGAAGGAAAACAAGATTATTTTTCTGACCACATTGGCAGATATTTGTTCTTGTTTTAAGTCAGTTCTCAAGTCTTCATATCTTCAGTCATTTCACATCTCCAGTAAATGTATCTTGATTTAAGAATGTTTAGATGTTTGTGCTGGAAAACAAGACAGAAACACTGAGGAAGAACATCAGTTTTTGCAGTGTAGAACTGAGATAGCCAATGACAGTGATCATAACTTACCTGGGACAGCCAATCGGGTTGAAGTCCTGTTTTTAAATTGCACTGCCATTGGTCAAATCAGTGTTTTGATCCATTCTTTACATGGCTTCTATGGTTCTAAGGTTAACCCTCCAATTGAGTTGTGGGTCAGTTTGACCCACACTTGATCTGTAAACTGCTTGAAAACACTGGTTAAACAATTTATTTCTTCTTGAAATTTAGAGACTTTATCTTATTTATGCTCATGAATATGCATGCTAAGTTTGAACACATTGAAGGGTTTTGGAGAGGCTAGGGTTAAATCGATAATATTGTTGGGGTCAGTTTGTCCCACACTTGATCTGTAAACTCCTTGAAAACACTGGTTAAACAATTTATTTCTTCTTGAAATTTGGTAACTTTTTCTCATTTAGGCTCATGAATATGCTTGCTAAGTTTTGACACATTGAAGCATTTTAGAAAAGGCTAGGGTTAAATCGATGGTGTTGGGGTCAGTTTGACCCACGCTCGATCTGTAAACTGCTTGAAAAAAGGGTTAAACAATTTATTTCTTCTTGAAATTTGGTGACTTTTTCTCATTTAGGCTCATGAATATGCATGCTAAGTTTCGACACATTGAAGTGTTTTGGAGAGGCTAGGGTTAAATCGATAATATTGTTGGGGTCAGTTTGTCCCACACTTGATCTGTAAACTCCTTGAAAACACTGGTTAAACAATTTATTTCTTCTTGAAATTTGGTAACTTTTTCTCATTTAGGTTCATGAATAATTCTGCTAAGTTTCAACACATTAAAGCATTTTGGAGAGGCTAGGGTTAAATCGATGGTGTTGGGGTCAGTTTGACCCACACTTGATCTGTAAACTGCTTGAAAACACTGGTTAAACAATTTATTTCTTCTTAAAATTTGGTAACATTTTCTCATTTAGGCTCATGAATATGCTTGCTAAGTGTCAACACAATAAAAGCGTTTTGGAGAGGCTAGGGTTAAATCGATGATATTGTTGGGGTCAGTTTGTCCCACACTTGATCTGTAAACTGCTTTAAAAAAAGGGTTAAAAAAATGTATTTCTTCTTGAAATTTTGTGATTTTTTCTCATTTAGGCTCATGAATATGCATGCTAAGTTTCGACACATTGAAGTGTTTTGGGGAGGCTAGGGTTAAATTGATGGTGTTGGGGTCAAATTGACCCATCATTGGTTTCCATTCAATTCACCAAAGATCAACACTTTGAAGGTCAGCAAAGAGTCAGATAAAACAACCTTTACTGTAGCTTGTTAAAGACTAAAATATAAAAGAAAAAGAAAACTTAGATTTAAGACTCAAAGTTTACTTGAAATTACTGCTTGTTTTTTGGATTCCAGTTACTAAACTGAAAAGAAGTGTGAAAAACGTATTTTACCATCAAGGGTTTGAGAACCAGATTTGCAAATAGCAATAAATACTATTTACAATAAGTTAGATAACATTCATAATTAGTTAAAACTGAAATAATTATTTGCACCTCAGTGTGTAATCACTACAATTAGGCAAATGACCAAAAAAAAATATCAAGGAAATGTTTATTTTGTGTCTGTGTGGCTATCCATCTTTTAACACAATAGGACTTCTTTTTTTTTTTTTTAGTCTGTCAAACTACAATAGAGGTTTTTTTTTTTTTGTGATGTTTTTGGCGAATTGCATGGACATCAATGGGTGTCGATTCCCAGCTACCAAAATATGTTCCTATTACATTATGAAAACATTATTTCTGATTGTTCTCTGAATGTTCAAAACGTCCAGTATTCTAAATGTTTTAAAACTTTTTTTTTTTTTTTTTGGTTATTCAAACATTAAGGGAACATTCCATTCCATCGTTCTTCAAACATTATGGGAACATTACTTTTGAATGTTTTCTGAATGCTCTGAAACAAGTAGTAACAATAAAAAAAAAAAACCGTTAGACGAATGTCTAACTAAAACATTTCAGGAAAAACATTGACAGAACCTTGACAGAATGTTTCCTGTTTAACAACAGGAGGGTTAAAGTTTAAATCAAGGAAATAGACACATGTACCTTCATCAAACACACAGAGGATAGTTTGTGTAGAGAACAGGAGTGTCTCACATATAAATGTCAAACCTCAGAGTGAGACAGAGTCAACACTGATCACAGAGAGAGATTCACCGTCATGACGCTCAAAAACCTGCTCTATTAAAACATGTGAGCATCATCACAGCACAACACAAGCATCTTCTCCAATGTCAGATTATTTCAAATCACGGACACCCTCATGGGCATCTGGAGCAGATAAACATCTTACACACTCATCTTCATCTGCGGCCACCTGTTACTGGAGGAAATGATGCAATTATATCATCAAATACATGCAGACGCTGAGAGAGAGAGAGAGAGAGAGAGAGTCAGGAGGATGTGAAGAGAGGGCAGCCGGACGGACAGCAGTTTTGGGAATCATAGATCAGTGTTCATTTTCTCAGCTAAAGCCTTAACTTACTAAAACCTTAACTAAAATGAAAACAGAAAATACAAAAGTAAAATCAGATTCAAAATTATAATATTAAAAACAATAATAATATCACAATGATAATAAATAACACTGCTTTGAACACATTGCATACTTTTGCTCAGTTCGAGTCTCTGAATAAAACTGAGCTGTTTTTTCCTCCATATTCTCACTATATCAGACTATATGAGCCATACAAGCCTGATGGATCAAATATGATACTCAACAAAACACACATACTGTACGCAGACTTTTTTCCCTTTTTATATGTCGTCTAAAGGTTCAATAAACTGTTCCATGTCATATTCATGCACGTTATTTCAGGCTTTACAGGGTTAATGTAAGGATGCATTAAAGCACTAAGCAGCCATAAACACACACTAAAAGCTTTTAAACTCATGAAACACGGCGCTGAAGGTCAGAGCTTTGATGCACTGAGGGAGCGTCCATCAACAGCCTCTGACCTCCAGAGATCCACCGTCACAGCAGATATCATGTGCTTTCAGATCAGACGGCAACATGAAGGAGCTGAAAATACTCTGAAAACATTCTCACGTCATGAAATACAGCAAAGTCTTCATGCGAGGAAAGATACAAGTAGCTAAACGTTTATTTTTTTGCCAACTTCTACAATTGAAATGCTAAACGACCAACAATATCTAGTGATGGAAACTACTTGACATATTAGAATGATTTCTGAAGGATCATGTGACACTGAAGACTGGAGTAATGATGCTGAAAATTCAGCTTTGATCACAGGAATAAATTACTTTATAAAATATATTCAAACAGAAAACAGTTATTTTAAATTGTAATAATATTTCACAATATTACTGTTTTTACTGTATTTTTAATTAAATAAATGCAGCCTTGGTGAGCAGACGAAACTTCTTTTAAAAACATTAAAAATCCTACCGTGTCCAAACTTTTGACTGGTAGTGTATATATATGTATGTTGGATGTATGTATGTATGATATATGTCTGTATATATGTATGGATGGATGAATGTATGTGTTGTTGTATTATATCAAGGAAATTCATTTACCCTGCCTTCTTGTTATAGATTTTAGATGCCTGTTGCTACAAATTTGGCCAAATGTATTAAATATTAGGCATTGCTTACAATATTATTGTTATTTATTTATTTATTTTTGTTTGTTTCTAAGAAATGCCCTATACTGTATGGGCAGAGATGTGCAGTTATTGTTAGTTGTGTGTGTGTGTGTGTGTGTGTGTGTGTGTGTGTGCGCCTGTCCATGAGAAAGAGGAGCAAAACTGGACTGCCAGCACACAGATGTGTGTGTGGTTCTACGCGTGTGCTCAAGGACACAAAGGCCTGTGCTTCTACTCCAAGAACCTTATAAGGACATCAGCCATCTTGGTTGAGTTTACTGCAGTTCAAGGACATGAGAATGCAGACCGCCTGCACCTGTGAGGCCTTGAGAAGGATCTGGGAAACTTTGGGGAAAGTTACAACTTACGTCAGTCAAGAAGATGACTAACATCTGTGATCGACAGTAGGAGTATAAAAGACTGATGAGCTGATTGGCTCTTCAGATACTGATACCTCAGCACCACCGACACCTTCGACTCAAAGCGTGATTATTGTATTTTATACTTTAATGATGAAGTTTTATTTGCCTTTACATTTTTGTTTATTATAAAATTAAAAGTAACCAATTAAAAGAAATCTAATTGATTACAAAAGCTGTCTACAGAGGCCTGATTTATAGTGTTTTAAGACTTTGAACAAGAACATCCCACAGAGGAGCCTTCTGACCAAATTGTAATAATTTAAAATGCTTATAATTTAGGCCAGACTCGACTTACTTTACCTGAGAATAATAAATAATAAGGTTAAAGGTGTCAAGATCAAAGTACACACCGCAAAACAGTATGTAGATATATGCATGTATGAATGTAAACATGTCTGTTTATATATGTATGTATGGATTTATTTCTGAAATGTTTTAGTCAGACATTCGTCTAATTTTTTTTTTTAAATGTTACAACTTGTTTCAGAACATTCAAAGGTAACATTCCCATGAAGTTTGCAAAATGATAAAATGTAGCATCGGTTATTATGGTAATTTTTTGTAAGTTACAGTCGATCTACATGACACCATTTTACCCTGTCGTGATTAACTGATTATTAAGTTAGTCATCATGTGATGTTGTATATAGCTTTGAATTGGCTGAAGCTCAAAAACTGCTGTTTTGATTGTGTCTCTGGATGCAGGAGTCGTGATTTTCTCTCTGATCAGATCCGGCGGTCTATCAGTGGAGCTTCAGGTCTAATCAAAGCTTTAGATTCTCTCAGAGCATTAAATCATGAAAACACGTCTTTCGGTCTGAACATGATGTGCTGTTCTGGCAGCTTCAAGAAGCATTTATGAAGCGCTTTTATGAACTGAACAGGATGTGTGTGTGTGTGTGAGAATGTGTATTTGCTGAAGGCAGATGGCAGGCGCGACTCATATTGATTCCGGTAGAAGTGCAGGAATTACTGGGATCCAAACGGATCTGTGTGTGTGTGTGTGTTTGTGTGTGTGTGGATCAGATTTCTCTGCCTGTCTTCAGGTCTAATGCACAGCTAATAACAGAGGTCAACACACACCGGTGAGTCTGTACAGCACAGCTAATGGAGAAGATCTCAGATAAACAGAGGGAGAGAGAGAAAATAAATCATTAACAACACTGAAAAAATCCATTGTATAGAGCAGAAGTGATATTTTAATAACTATATTAGTAACACTTTACAGTAAGATTTCATCTGTTGACATTAGTTAACTAAATTAGTTATCATGAACTAACTACTACTAAAGCATTTATTAATCTTAGTTCATGTTTAGCTCAACATTTACTAAAACATTATTAAAATCAAAAGTTGCATCTGTTCATATTAGTTAACGAACTGTGAACTAACATGAACAAACAATGAACAGTTAGAAACCTTATTGTGAAGTGTTGCTGAGAAAACATATTGAGCAGATAAATGTAGCCACAATCAATTGAACAAAAATTAATGCTTTGTGAAGAACAAACTGAAATTTAAGAAGTTTTTTGCTGAAAACAAATGACCCGTCGCCATGGGAACCGCATCAGCACCATTTCCTCCTGAGGTTCAAAATCAGTCATGAGACACGAGACGAACAGCAGCGTTCGAGATCATTCACATCACATCCGTCGCAGCGCTTCTCCGGGGAAACTTCTCAAAGTTTGAGCGCAAATGAGACTGAACTTCAGTCTGTTCCTCACACAAACCGTCATGTGACTTGAAAAATGATGTTCTTCCTCAGTATTTCTATCTTGTTTTCCAGTGAAAATATCTAAACATTCTTAAATCTGGAGAAGCAAAATGACTTCAGATAAGAAGAGAAGCATATCAAAATGAAGAGAGTTTATGCTTGTAATGAGAACAAAAATCTACAGTGGAGTCAGAAAAATACATTTAATTCAAAGTGAAAACAACACTAGTTTTCTGACCCCAATGGCAGATATTTGTTCTTATTTTAAGCACAAACTCTCTTCTTATGTAACAGGGAACATTCTGTCAAAGTTCTCTCAACGTTATGAACAAACGTTCTTCCAGTGACGTCAATAGAATATCAAATACCAAATTACTGAATGAACAATGTTCTCAAAAGGTTTCATGGAGTGTGTTATTTCTGAAGTGTTTCAGCTGGATGTTCGTTGGATCTGCTTGTTTCAGAGGACATTCAAAAGTAACATTGCCATAATGATTGAAGAATGATACAACTGGAATGTTCCCTTAATGTTCACATTACCAAGAAGAAACATGTTTAAACATTAAAAAAACTGGATGTTTTGAACGTTCAAAGAACATTCAGAAATACTGTTTTCATAACTTAAACTGTTCCCACAGGCCTGTAACTGCTTAAAAACACCTTTCCTTCTCAATCTTTTTCTATTGTCACATATAGCAGTTTTGAGGTGCAACTATATCAAATACTGCTAGCAAACCCTTGTACCGTCCTCCCAAACAAAATTGCTGCATTTGTGGGGGATCTGGTTACTGCTCATGATAAAATATTGTTGCTTGGGGATTTTAATATTCATGTCTGTTGTGCTTATAAAACTTGATCCTTAGTCCAGTTTTCTGCCTATTTCTAACCTTCCCTTCATCTCAAAGATCATGGAGAAAGTTGCACTGGCTCAATTACAATTCTATTAATGAAGTTTTTCAATCAGGTTTTAAAGCTTTACATAGCACTGAATCTGCTGTTTTAAGAGTCTTAAATGATATATTTCTCACCACAGATTCAGGGAAACCCATGGCTTTGGTCCTGTTGCTGCATTTGACCTAGTTGACCACAACATCCTTCTGTCACACCTGGAGTCATGTGTGGGAGTTCGTGGTACGGTTCTACAATGGTTTCGCTCCTACTTGTCAGATAGATGTTTTACTGTTCTTTTGGGGCATCACTCATCCACTAACATTCCCCTCGGCTGTGGTGTTCCACAAGGATCAGTCCTGGGACCTGTGTTGTTTTCTCCGTATTCACGGTAAATACGGTGTCTCTTTTCATCTCTGCGCTGATGATACTCAGCTTTACCTTACCTTGCAGCGCAACAATATTCTCTTCAGCCCCTGTTAAGATTTCCTGAAAGAACTTAAGTTATGGTTTTCAAGGAATTTCTTACACCTAAATGAAAACAAATCTAAAATGATTATGTTCGGCCTCAAAGAAAACAGTGTTTTTTGCCAGAAATCTGGGCATCCTATTTGACTCGAGTTAACAGTTTGACAAACAGATCTCAGCTGTTGCCAAGTCACGCTTTTACCAACTTCACCTTCTCAGTAAGATTAAGCCCTTTTTATCAAGGTGAAATTTTGAAACAGCACCTTTCTAACATCTAGGCTTGATTACTGTAATTCGCCGTACTATGGCATTTCTCAGGCTTCCATCTCTCTTCTGCAGTTGGTTCAAAATGCAGCTGCTAGACTTTTATTTTTAGTAAAGCACTTTGGTCAACTTGGTTGTTTTAAATGCGCTCTGTAAATAAAGATTGATTGATTGATTGATGGGAAAGTTAGCCAACGTTCTTAGGACATATTTTGGTTTGCTTTTGTTAGCATATTTTTGTCAGCCCGTGGTGATTTCAGCGAGGGAAAGAGATTTGAACATCACTGAACTGAAGCAGAAACTGCTGAAATGTGTCTCTGTAAAGCTGCTTAAGAGCTGAAACTCCTTCAAAGCTTCACAGGCACAAACTCACACAACTTACAGGATTAATTAAGCAGAAAAGTGCTGATGCTTTACAAGAAAAAGAGAGATTCGGCACAGTTTCCTTTTTATACGCGGCTCAGCTTCAGGAACATGAACATATAAACACGTTCTATATACATGAATGAGTGAATCCTGAAGGGCTGAAGACTGTTAATGATGAACAGATATGATGGTCACCTGAAGGAAGTCATTCTGATCACATGCTTGAGATTCGTCATGTTCACATATTTATTAAACTGCTCTCGCAGGACATCCAAACACACCTGCTGATTGAAAACAAACTTAAACAGAAATTCAGTGTTTAGTATTGACTGAAACCATGCGATTCCTCACCATTTGAAGAGACGAGCCGTGTGAGAAGATGAGCTCAGTTCAGATCATTAACACTGAAGATGAGGAGCGTCTGTGACCTTCATCGGACCCAGCAGACTCTTCTATAATGATGCTGGCATTTTGTGATCATTTTTATTTTGCTTGGAACTAAATAAAGCAACACAAAACACACACACACAGAAAACACTCATCTGATGGGATTCTGATGGGACATTTTCACTGTTCTCCAAAGTAGGATTCGTCATAAATGCAAAAACACACACACACATACACACACACACACACACACACACAAAAAAAAAAAACTTTATGGTAAAAAAAACAGCAGTTGTGGATTACTTTACTGTAAAAAATGCAATACATTTTAAAGAGTGAAATTAAATTATACAGAAAAAAAACATGCATTTCATTAACTGAAAAAGTGTTAATATACATATTTATTAAAATATACTACACTGACAAACACCTTAAAAACATGGGTAGTAAAGAGAAAGTCACATGATGAATCAAAGTTCATCACAAGCAGCTTTTCTACAATCTGAGGGAAATTTATGAAGATGAACAGTGTCATAAACACCATCATGGTAACACACATGACAAAATAATGCAATAAACAGGCCTTTTACAGCATAAGATGGAACTTAAAATCCTGATAAAACTACAAAAAAAAAATTAAAGCTGAAAGGGCCCTCGCACCCCGGCTCACCGCCACCTGGTGGCCTTAGGAAAACAGTGAATAGAGGGTGATATTCATTTAAGCAGATAAATAGAGGAGAAATATGGCAAAGTCATTTTGATGTGCCACACTTCTTGCTGCCAACAGGTGGCGCTTTGACTGTAACTGAATATTGCCATGTAGATGAGTTCAGGCCAGGACTATTATCAAACGTGAAGTTTGGAGCAGATCGGATATCGTATGCCTGAGTAACAACAACTTCCTGTTTCATGGCGAAACATTGAACTTTGTCAGGCCGCCACGGACACGCCCTTCAGCGAAAACTCAAGATCTTCACAATTTAACGTCTCAAAGGCCTTTAGAGTAGACTGACCAAATATGTTGATCTGATTAAAGTTCTAGGAGGAGTTCATTAAAGTAGAACGTGTGGAAATGGCAAAAACTGCCAAAATTTTGCAGAGAAAATTCAAAATATCTCACTTCCTGTTGGTTTTCAGATTTTGCACCCATAGGCTTTTTTGTAGGTATTGGGCTGTTACATCTGTCTACCGAATTTCATATCTGTACGTGAAACGTAGCACGAAGGGCGCTTAATTGAAATTTTGTAGGTGGCGCTATCAAGCTATTTTGCCACACCTAATTCTGAAACCCATATCAGACGTAAATTTTCTCCATTTCTGATGCGTGTGCAAAGTTTCATGAGTTTTCGAGCATGTTTAGGCCCTCAAAAATGCAATTCATTTCGGAGAAGAAGAAGAATTGGCCGAGCAATTACAATAGAGTCCTCACACCATCAGTGCTCGGGCCCTAAAAAAAACTAAGAAGAAAAGTGTTAATATACATATTTATTAAAATATACTATACTGACAAACACCTTAAAAACATGGGTAGTAAAGAGAAAGTCACATGATGAATCAAAGTTCATCACAAGCAGCTTTTCTACAATCTGAGGGAAATTTATGAAGATGAACAGTATCATAAACACCATCATGGTAACACACATGACAAAATAATGCAATAAACAGGCCTTTTACAGCATAAGATGGAACTTAAAATCCTGATAAAACTACAAAAAAAAAATTAAAGCTGAAAGGGCCCTCGCACCCCGGCTCACCGCCACCTGGTGGCCTTAGGAAAACAGTGAATAGAGGGTGATATTCATTTAAGCAGATAAATAGAGGAGAAATATGTATTAATTGAAATTTTGTAGGTGGCGCTATCAAGCCATTTTGCCACACCTAATTCTGAAACCCATATCAGACTTAAATTTTCTCCACTTCTGATGCGTGTGCAAAGTTTCATGAGTTTTCGAGCATGTTTAGGCCCCTCAAAAATGCAATTCATTTCCTCACACCATCAGTGCTCAGGCCCTAAAAAAAACTAAGAAGAAACAGTTATTTCAGTGGAAAAAAAAACTTCAAATGTGAGAATTCTGGGAAAGTCAGTTTGTGTTTTTTTTATGGTAAATTGTTTGATGACTTCCACAAACTGTATATTTATCAGTATTTTACTGTAAAATGGCATGAAATGTACAATTAGATCTGTGATAACTTACTGGTAACCAAATATGATTAAGATCATTTTTAAAGCGTGTGTAAATTTGGTGAATGGGAGGCTACAGCAAATCATTTTTAGGTTCTTATTTGCTCCAATAGCAAAGAAAAAAACCCACAATAGTGTTTCCAAGACTTTCCAAAAGAAGAACAAATATGAAGAGATTGATTACGCTGGTCAGAAAAGAGAAAGATGTCAAATTTGTCATTACTCCTAAGAACTTTAAGTGAACATTCCATTTCATCATTCTTCAAACATTAAGGGAATGTTACTGGTGAATGTTTCCTGAACGTTCTGAAACAAGAAGTAACATTTAAAAAAACGTTAGACAAATGTCCAACTAAAACATTTCAGAAAAAACTCTCCATGAACAATGTATAAATAATATTTTTGTGCTAACGCTCTGAGAACATTATTAAAGTTTAATAGAACATTCGTTTAAAGTTATGTTACTGGAAAAACGATTGTTCATAACTTTGAGAGAACCTTGTCAGAACGTTCCCTGCGAGCTGGGATAGGACTCAATGGTTAGTATTCACAAACACACACACACACACACACACACAGCCTGTGGAAAGCGATCTGTGGAGAGATTATGCACACTTTCAGAAGTTGTTTTTCATTGTGCACCAACAGACCCGCATGAAAACAACTTACATAAGCAGAAGCGCCGTCTACTTCAGAAACCAGTGAAAAGAAGGCCTGCGGTGACACGTCTCTCTCTCTCTCTCTCTCTCTCTATCCATCCCTCCATCGAAACACATTCTCTCCAGAACAGTGTTGATGTGGAATCAGCTGGAGGGAAATTTATTCTCTCAAACACACACATGCACGCATACACACACACAGACGGGCAAAAATAATCCTGCATTTGAAAGCAATAAACATGGAAAAGCACCTGCAGTTACTCAGATATATGTGTGTGTGTGTGTGTGTGTTTCATCTTTATGCCTGAAGTATCAGCAGAACTATTTTAGTTCTTCAAATCCTTCATATTCTAAAAGCAGAAAACAACATGTGAACACTGACTGTGTGCGTGTGTATCTGGACTAATTTGATGGACTGTCTGAATGAATTATGTGGCACATGAATCTCATGACAACACAGTTTAACACCTGTCATACACAGAGACTGAAGTCAGCTGCATTTCCTTCTTTGTGATTATTTTGTGCACAAAATGCTGATCGACTTGTCTTTCTGTGCAAAACACTGTAAAAAATGAAAATCAATAATTAAGCAATAAAGGCAAGACACTACAGGTGAATACGGTAAAAATATGAACTAACAGATTTCACTATACTTCCCCAGTTGACTAAACACTGTACATTAAGATAATTTTGTATTACAAAAATTCCGAAATATTATATTTCAATATGCAAATGAGACATTATCTAATTAAATATGCACTAATTTGCATATATTTCCATAACATTGCATAAAGTCAGATTCAAAATGTTTGATTTTGTTGACATAGAGTTATTTTTCTCTTTTTATCTCTTCATAAATCAGAAAATACTGTTAACAACCAGACAAAAACATATTTCACCATGTTTTTAGGAATAAAATGTTATAAAAACCAGGTCAATGATGTTATGAACAAACCCCACAGTAAAAACCTTCAGAATATAGATATGAATAAAACTCTAAGTTTTGGTGCATCCAAGTGCTGCTGAAGTGGAGAAAAAAAACTCATTTTGTAAAGATATGTATTGAGATTGAAATCTACAGATGCAAACAGATACAGTACAATAAAATAAAATTTTAAATTAAATTAAAAGTGTATTTTGGGTGTTTTCTTTCCACTTGCCTGAAAGAAGACAAGTTATGGAAGTAAAATAGAGCTCAAAACTGACTAATGGATGAAGAAAAAAAAAAAAAAAAAAATCAATGGTTTATCTGCAGTGTTTTGCCTTAAATCATTTAGATAATTTAACCAATTCCAACTTCATTTTTTAAGTTACACAAGATTCAACTCAATTAAATCAGTTTAGTATGATTTAAATGATCTGGAAAAGTAGAAATGACTTGTACAGCCAATTCTGTTATACTTAATTTAAGGCAGTGACTGAACTTACAGTAAGTATGTTCAATTTATTTAGTGTAAAATTGTGTCATGAAATACAGCATCAAATGTCACACAATTCACCCAGAGAGATACGTGTCCCATTCATCACTCATTCACCCCATCAAACTCAAAATGACCATAAATACAGCACACAAGTAGAAGTCATGTGACTTAAGTTAACCACATATGCCTGCCAGAGTATGACTTCTGCTTGTGTGCTGATCATGTGAGTGTACACCAAAACGTCTTATCAATTTGTTATTATGTAGTCCAATGATTTTTAATAGAGTTTGTTTGATTTTATTACCTGGATGTTTTAGACGTCATGAATCTACATAGATATATAGACATATTTTAAAAAAGAACAGAAAATATAAAAATAAAATCCGATCAATTCAAAATATTAACAAAAACTTTAATAGTATATGAAATAACATTGGTGCAGACGACCTGGCTCTTCATGAACTAAATATGAATGCACAAATAACTGAGTTAAAACATGCACAATAAATGCATGGAGATATCAATACAAGGGTCAATACTGAGAGAAAGAATCACGTTATGCCTGTATATGATTAAGATCGACATACGAAGAGAAGAGCAGAAAGCATGAAAACAGTTGCTATGGTGATACGAGGGTCAGACGGTGATGTGCTAATGAGGAGCTCGGACCGCGTCCATCAAACCAAGAAAAAAACCCTTTCAACGGGACACAACAGCTCTGACTGGGATAATGACCGAGACGAGCGATGAAACGAGCTGCGAAACCATGCAGATGACCCGCTGCGACCACAGAAAGAAGGTCAGACTTCACTTCATCGTTCCTGTGATGCGTGATGATGTCACACTTAAACACTAAAACGTGCTTCTCACTCCTGTGATTTTGTACATAAAGAGACGACAAACAACAAATTAGAAAAATAAATAAATAAAAATCCATAATACATGACATTTTGCAAGAAAACGAAGGCTATTTTTAGGACCATTAAGTTTTGTTTTGTGCATCATGCTCATGACAATTAAACCCCAAATTCTCATTATTTTTCTCATTATTTCTCATGTAATACAGTAATGAAAATCTAGCCTGGAAAAAAAAAAAAAAAAAATGAAATGAGTTTAAATTAAATTCTGTATAACACCACCACTATAAACAAACACAACTCATATTCACAATTTTTATCTGTATAAATGATTTAATTGTGATTAAATACTATCACAACTTTTGGATTCTTACAACTTTTATCTTTATATATTTTTTTATTTTATTTTAAGTTTTAGCAATTTTGTGATGTGCTTTTTTGCTTTTTTTATTTTTAAAAAAATGTACAATTTTTATTTCAGTTTTAATTTTTTTCAGCAAGGTTAATTTTCAGTTTTTATTAAGTTTTACATCTTATTTTATTTCCGTTTCAATTAACAGAAATGTTTTTAATAGTTTTAGTTAATGATGATGATAGCTCTGCATCAGAATGATGTCAATGCAAAAACCTTAAAATGTTTTGCTTTATTTTATTTCAGGTGAAATATGAGCTGCACTCATTCTCAACAGGTTCATTTCAGACGGATAAATGGCAGGTTGGACTGCTGATGTTCATATGTTTTCTGTTATATTCTGATATATTTCCATCTTGTGTGTGTGTGTGTGTGTGTGTGTGTGTCCACAACATGTCAGTTCAGGGCTTTCTGAGCAACAATTCAGAGCAGAGAATCAAACGCAGAAACACTGAGAGAAACTCCTGTGAGAGTCAGACACATTAAACATGTTTGACTGAATCTCATTTAGACTGCTAACCTAACATGGTAACATCTACATTAACTGGTTTTAAGTCAAAATTATTATTTAATTTGACTGAATCACCCCAAATACATTGATTTATACCAACAAAACTCATTTTTATGGGTTAAATCAAGGTAGAAACAGCTCTCTAAGATAACATTCACAGGTTACCACTTTTTACAGTGTAAACGGATGCTTTCACAGGTTTATTATTAGTGAATTCACTGTTTATTATTAGTAAATTAAAAAAAAAAAAAACATTAAAAACATTTTTGTTACTTTAAATAAAACAAATGTTAACTGAAATAAAATAAAATGAATATATATAAAACTTGAACTTATTTATCAAGTTGCCAAAGCAACATGTCTCATTTTCATTTGGTTTAAGTTGATGAAATAAAATTATTTCATCAAAATGATTAAACTAAAATAAAATTATTATAAACTAAATAGACATATCCTTTTTTTTTTTTTTTTAAATGACAAAAACTAAAACAAAAACGTGACACTTTGCAAGTTTTAATTTATTACAATTAGTAATAGTTAACATAAATAGATCTACAGCTTCTAATTATCTTAATGTTAATACCAACATTTACTAGTATTACAATCAAAAGGTTGTATCTGTTAACATTAGTTAATTCACTGTGAACTAACATGAACAAACAATGAATGACTATTTTTATTAACTAAAGATTACTGTTAGTTCATGTTAACGAATGCATTATCTAATGTTAACTAATTCAACTTTATTGTAAAGTGTTATTAGAATGAAAATGGGAAATTAAGAATTGGGAAAAAAATGAGAAAATGGGAATTGATTCAGAAAAATTAGTGCATTTTCTCTAAAATCTCAAAATCTTGTATCAAGTCCATATTTAAAACTATTGACTGTCTTAATTAATGTTCCTGGTCTTATTGTGTATGGTTCATCAGAGGTTATAAATATATGTCTTCATAATACTAATACTGTCACCTCAGTGGTTCATTTGAATGTTAACCAATAGTCAACAGCTGTTCAGTTTTTCTTGCATGTGCTGTAATTTTCACATAATCAAACGTAAAATCGATTATTGAGTCATCACACAAACACTGTAAAACATTGAGAATTATGATATTTTTACACACTGATCAAATTTAACAAGCGAAACAAAATATGTACAAAGATTTAATCAAAAGCAGGTAAAATCTCAACATGCTAATGTCAAAATCATCATTTAATTCGACACCCTGTTTTAAAAGAATAGCTCACCTAAAAATGAAATTAACTTCTTCCACATTGATCATTTCAGGAGAACATGTAAACTAATCTATATTTTCCAGATGTCTCGTCTAATTAATGACTGATGGATGAATGTGTAATACTTCAACTTTAACACAAGTCTTCATTTTTAGTAGTTAAAACTCTAATGAGCGTCTGCTCACTAAATTAACACATCTGACGGGAAATAACTGTGCAAACTCATTGACGCCGCTGATTTAATTCCACATGAAACTCTCAAAATGAGACACTAATTGAATGGAATCACGTGATCAGATAAAACGAGCTTCATTCATTCACAACACAACAGATTCATTAACGAGTCCCAGTGTGTGTGTGTGTAAACTAAACGAATGTGATTTTACACTTTTCTCTTATTTAAACATAAAAATCAGTCTCGTATGGAATGCTAAATGTGTGAAACATCATGATTAAATTATAAAGTCTAATCATATGAAAAAATTATATTACATCAATATCAATTAAACATCATCACTTCATTTTCTACAGGATTCAATATGAAACAGAAGCATGAAGTACTCGGAATACACACACACACACACACACTCACACACTCACACACATGGACTGATCCGTGACCTTTAAAGTATGATGTGATTCATTTCTGTTTGATTGACATTAAAACAGGAACATGTGGCTAAAATAATTTATAAAGTCTGTAAAAAGGATGAATATTAAACAGAAATCATACACGAGTCGGGACGCCTCTCACATTGACGCCAAAGTCTCTGAACACACTTAAAAAAAAAAAACCCACACAAATCCATCCCGTCCTTCCAGATCATGTGACCCACGTGAAAACAAGTCCAGTAACAGTCTGATATCCCAGAATGTGCGTCTCAGGAGAGAGTGATCCGTTAAACCAGTGACAGCGCTGTGAAAGGTCAAAGTGCGTGTGAAACTACTTGAACATCAAACGCTCATGTACCGGAGGAACGTCAGCGTCTGCAGGGTCCGAACCGGTCCAGATCCGAGCGATCGATCGCCGTCGACGAGACTGTGACACCTTCAGATCCTGAAATCATTCAGACAGGGTTTATTAATGCTTTAGAGCTAGTGTTGATTGTTAGTTCATGAATTAAACATTACATTTTGAAGTAGAAAGACCAAAATAGTATTTCCTTGCAAAACATACTCTAGTAATCAGTTTTTATTTACAACTTAGAAAAATAGTTTTTAAAGCTAGTCATTCAGTTCAGATCAGATCATGCCGATTTTATTTGAATGAGTTTGTGTCTGCTGTAAATATCTGAACTGAGCGTGTCAGAAATGATGAAACGCGTCTCACCTGAACGCCGCTCACTTCGTCAAACGTTCCTGAAGAGCTGCAGGAAAACAAATAAATGTGAAATTAAATTTTAAAAAATTAAATTTATAAATATTGTATAAATATCAATATTTATGTGTACAACTTTAGACATGAAACACTGACCAGCTCTTTTTTATTGTATTTACTGCTGTTACTTAATGTTTCATGTCTGAAGTCACACAAAAACATTAAAAATTAATTAATTAAAGAAATAATAAATAAATAAATAAATTTATACAAATGTAACAATTATTTTTTATTATTTTTTGAAGTTTACTGTGTTTACTTGTTACTCAATGTTTCATGTCTGAAGTTACACAAAAACATTAAAAATAAATAAATTAATAATTAAAGATAAATACATTTATAAATATATAAAATAATAAAGAAATGTATAAATATTATAATTATTTGTTTTTATTAATTTTTGAAGTTTACTGTACTTACTGCCATCACTCAATGTTTCATGTCTAAAGTTATATAAAATATATTTTTAAAAAATTGAATATTAAAAGAATAAATAAATTTATAATTAAATAAAAATTTAGAAATATTATACATTTTATTATTTTTGTATAACTAAACATTGACAAGATCTTTTTGATTTTTTTGTGAAAACCAAAACATTCATTGTATTTGTGTTTGTGTGTATATATATATATATATATATATATATGCACCAATACAATGCTTAATATATCTATATATAAAGAATATTAAAGAATGTTAAATCTAAATGTCAAACAATGTTCAATCCTCTTTTCAGAATGTTTTTTGCGAGCGTCACACATTCATCCACTGCAACAGAAGACAGTAGAAAATATTCCAGCGTCACGTTCATGTTGAATTCATGTTGTCATAAACACACACACCCTGTTATAAAGAGGACAGTCCTGTGGAATTATGGGTAAGGATTAAAGGAAATCACCCGTTATGTTAAAGATTTGAGTACTAACCCAACACCTGCCCCTCACAGATGAAACACCAGTTATTATTAACAGTTTTAGACATTATTTATAAACCTTTAATCTAATTCAGTCATCAACAGGTTTGACTGTATGTGTGATGTCATTCTCCACCTCACAAATACAGTCAAACACAACGTTAGATCAGATCTGTCAATCCTGTGAGTGATCCACGTGATGTTTGTTAAATCCTGCACACAGAAATACTTCCACTTCCTCCAAAGTAAAGCATTAGCACACAAGAGCTCATGTGCGGCCCACATTCACACAAACATCAGTCATCAAGAGCCGTACAAACACCTCACAGGAGCGCTTCATACGCTCCTGACCGACTGCACACTGTGGGCTAAACATGAAGCTCAGTGAATCAGAAGAGTGAGGGCTCATGGGTAATCACACAGCATGATAAATACTGTCAGACCAATGCGAGCGCTTACATCTCACGGTTTACTGTGTCTTCAGCTGCTCAGAAACCTACTGAGCTCCCTCATTATCTCTGTTTCCATCCAAAGTTGTGAATTTAACTCATGAGCAAAACTGGGATATTAAACTCAAAGCTGAGCTCAGTGGGTTTGGGAGCAGGGACCCGTGTGATTGGCTGTGTGATTGGCCGGCCCTGTTGTGATTGGCTGATTAGACTCACGGCGAGAGGATCGGCTGTGAAAGCGGCGACACTATTCCTCATCTCGTTCTCACTGCCGCGCAGAGGAATCAGAGACACGTTACCAAAGCGAGCGTCCAAAGGTGCCGAACGACTCGTGGCGCGAGATTTCAGCCACTCTGCCGGCCACACGCGCCCGCCGTTCTGACAGACAGAGAGAGAGAGAGAGATGGTTCAGATGTGTAGGAAGGTTAAACGCATGCGTTTCTCCATAATAACATCACTTATGAATAGGAACATTGGCGTGATCCTCTGGGACTGACCTGTATGCTCATGAACGTAGCAAACCATTCCCTCATTTCATTCTGTGTGTCGCAGCACAGGTACCTGTGACAGAAACAAACACATGAACACACACATGGTTTTGTCCTTTACAGCACAGGTTCCCAAAATGTTTCATAAGTCGACCCCCTCAGACATAAAATATTTACTTTTTTTCAAAAATTTAGAAACACTTTTGCATGTTCATAATTCTCTGATGTCAGTTAATGGTCACATGACATGCAAGTTAGATAAAATATTTCATTTTTGTTTTAGAATCGTTTTATTATGGGTGGATGGAGGGTTGCATAGATGGATGGATGGAGGACTGCATGGATGGATGGATGGATGGAGGGATTGAAGGATGGAGGGATGGATGAAGGGTTGCATGGTTGGATGGATGGATAGATAGAAGGATGGGTGGATGGATGATGGATGGAGTGAGGGAGGGAGGAATGGAAGGATGGATGGAGGGTTGCATAGATGGATGAAAGGAGGGATGGATGGATGGATGAAAGGATGGATGGATGGATGGAGGGATAGATGGATGTATGGAAGGAGGGATGGATGGATGTATGGAGGTATGGATGGATGGATAGAGGGAGGTATGGATGGATGGATGGATGCATGAGATGTATGGAGAGATGGAATGACAGACAGATGGAATCCAGATTTGATAAGTTGTATCACTATTTCAGATTTGTTTTGATTTCATGTTTCTTTTAACGTTACATTCAATGTAATTATTTGCAGCTTTTAATCAACTTACAAACTTTACTCTGCTTTAGAGGGTAAAGTCACACCATATTAACATTATTTACAGAGAATATAACTGATACTGACACTTCTGTGTGTGTGTGTGTGTGTGTGTGTGTGTGTCTAGAGGGCCTAAATGAACCTTTACCCTTGTTTGTCTGAGTCAGAATCTTGTTCAAACACACACACTAACACACACTCAGTGATTTCTCACCACTGCTGTCTCTCCTGCTTCTCCTGTTTCTCACTTTCATAGATGACTGTGAGACCCCAACTACAGACAGAGAGAGAGAGAGAGATAATATCCGTTATGATTTCCACAGATGATCATGTCCAGAATCTCAAATGCACCTGTTAGTCAATCAGATTTCATTATTATATCTGTACACCTGCAGCCTCATCTGATTGGCTCTGAGACTAAGTCATTAGTGCTGTATGAATCAGATCTAACCATTCTCTACATCCACTTCTCTTATTGAACAGTTATTAAATATGAACAGTGAAGCGCTCAAGATGATTTAGACACTTTACAGCTCAAACAGAAGAAACTGAAGGATTCCTGTAAGAGCTTGAACAGCACGATTCTTCCACTGACCGTATAAATCCTGCTGCAGCATCTTTATGATCTTTAAATGATCAACATGATCTGATAAACCTGTCACACAAAACCTACTACATGCACTCTGTCTTTTTTAGCAAGTAAAAGTCTTGCACCAGATCTCATATTTTTGCTCAGTTTGAGTCTCTGAATAAAACTGAGCTGTTTGTACTTCCTCCATATTCTCACTATATCAGGCTATATGATGGATCAAATATGATATAAAACATAAAAACACCTATGAAACTTTTTTTTTCTTTCTAAGGATTCAATAAACTTTTCCATTTCAATCATTGATATTTTTCAGACTATTATTTCATATGTCATGCTTTTCAGGGTTATACTGTATAAACTCTACAGCACTGAATCAGCAGAGCGTCTCTCTGATTGTGTTCAGACTCACACTGACACCTGCTGGTCAGGAATCACAGCGCACAATCGGCACATCCCCAGATTATTCATGAATATTCCCTAAATGTTCAAAACATCTAGTTTTTTTAAACGGACTTTTCTTGGTTATGCGAACTTTAAGGGAACATTTCATTATATCATTCCTCAAAAATTATGTGAACGTTACTTTTGAATGTTCTCTGAACGTTCTGAAACAAGTAGTAACATTTAAAAAAACGTTAGATGAACGTCCAACTAAACCATTTCAGGCAAAATAAAACATTCCTTGAACGACGTATAAACTTGAACCTTTAACACACACACAACACATGCAAATATTATTTAATTATATTTATAATCAATATTTCTAGTAAATTCTTCACTAATGCATTCACCATCTTCAACTCTATTTGTATAGAGCTTTTCAAAACACATATTGTTTCGAAGCAACTTTAGAGAAAATCATGATATTAATGCCTTAAAATGCTGTTTAGTTAGAAAGCTCACTAGGGTTTAGTACAGTTTTAATAATAGTTCAGATTTAATCTCACCATGTGGGTGGGCGGAGCTTCTTTTTAATGCCGTGATAGACTTTCAGACACTTGACGGGCCATTCTCTCTCTGGACGGTTACTCTGAAGAGAAAGAGAGAGAAATATACCTACTAAAACACACACACACACACACACACTCCACGAGAACCCAAAACTACAGGAAAACCACCACCTGAGAACCCATTAAACCAGAACAAGAAAGACCAGTGACACTAAACCTCTACCTACACACACACACACACACACACACACACACACTCTCTCATTTAATTATCATAGACTATTTGTCAGTTTGTATATAATGTGAATTATAATGACCACAGACACCCAAACCCTAAAGAAACCTTATAAAGCAGTAATGTTGAGTGTTGGGGACGTCAGCACACTATAACTAGGTGAACCCGTTCTCTCTCACACACACTATCTGTACTCACACACTGCAGCTCTGGGCTTTGCAGCTTTTGCAGATTCTGTGTATGAGAGAGTGACAGTAAAACATCAATCAGACGCTCACTCTTTGCTCTCACACACTGACTGTATTTACACACGCACAACAAATCACATTTAAGATCTATATAGTGCAGCCGTATTCAGAATATGATGTTTATATATGTTCTGGCATCAGAATATTGCAGTAAACATAATTGTTGTAAGTCTGGTGTACATGACATCAGCGCTCTGCATGTCACATGACGAGAGGTCAGACAGGTCATTTACATTCTGAGGATCAGAGATGATCTGCAGGGACAACAATCATGAAGCAACTACATCATGACAACGTTTTTGGTGCAAATAACATTAGTTCAGGTTTGAATTTGCCGTCAGAGAGAAAATTAAAAGGATTATCATATTATCATATACAGATGTTTAATATGACACACGCTCTTACCCTGACTTCTTTATAGAGTCTGAGCGAGGTGCTGGTCAGGATGAAGTATCGGTCATTGAAGCTGCCGGTGCTCAAACCCAATCCCAGTAGACTCCTCTCCTCTCTGAACTTCATCATGCCGTGTTTGGACACCTCCACTTTACTGGCTGGAGGAAACACACACACACACACACACACTCAATCAGGAAACAATAAACAAAACACTGAACATGTCACCTGATCTACATGAGCACATGTTCTAGTGCTTCTAAATAAAACTGATTAATAATGCATTCATTATTTAATACAGTTTATTCATCCCACGGCCTTGGAAAACCTGGATGTACAGTATGTAAAAGCAAAACTTTAAAACAATAATGAATAATTGAAAACAGAAATATTACAATACACATTCTTGTTATGCAAAGCTCTAAAATTGTGAAAAATTCTGAGTTAATAATGTTTTAAAATCTTGATCCTTAATCATCATCCAGTAAATCATAAATGACATGGAAGTCATGCAAATTTCAAAAGAACATCCAGCTCTTAAACTTCTGCAATCCTGAAATGTAATGTTCAAAAAAGTATATAGATTAAAACTGCAGAAAAGTTGGCAAATGTTATATTACAGCATATTAGCCTTTGAATATTGTTGTGGACAAAAAAAATTCGGTCCGAGACTATAGTCTCTGAAGCGGTTCACTTGTGGTGAGAAAGCAATCCAACAAATCAGGCTGTGTCACAATGTATGATGGGTAAGCGAATCATCACCACTGAAACCCAAAGTTGCTCTTCTCCAAAATAGATACATAGTCAGAATATTGGCCAGATGAAGGAATGATTCCTGCTCAAAATGATAAACAGGGCTTCTGCAGATTTTATGAAGGTAAATTTAATACCTTTTTAAGACCCCCTGGATAAAGTAATATAACGACAAATACAATAAGCCTGCGTATGGATGAGGGAACATAATCAGCTGCGCTCTGACCAATGAGAGGACGGTTTACTTGCATGTGACTTGCATTAACAAACTTGGGTGAGTTTAGAAATGTTGCCTTCTGAAAGAGAACCGAACCCAAGAAGGAAATGCAACATTGCAACAATTTTAATCCCTGTTTAGGAACAAAGAAAATGGTCTGAAAATGCCCTAACCTCAGTACACACACACACACACACACACACAGTCTCTCTTACCCAGGTAGACCAGCATGGCCTCCATGGAGAAGTGCTTCTTCACCAGCAGGTGACTGTCGGTGCCCAGGGAATGGAAGATGGGCAGAACTCTCTCCTGATAGTGCAGCGGGCGCTCTGAGACACACAGACACATGAAAACATCCTCACAAACCGCTGATGGCTGCATCAGAGCGAACTGTAACCGGCGACGCTGTCACTCACCCGTCTCCTCTTTCTCGTTCACCTCAAAGCAGCACCAGTAGTCCTTCTCCTTCACGCTGATTTTCCGTCTGTCCAGAATCTCAAACGTCAGTTCTGCTGCCGTCATCGCGGCGGGAATCTGCCCAAAGTCACAGTTCACACTTCAGAAACAACCTCTCGTCTCGTGAATGAAAAGCAGAACTCGTCTCCTCTACTAAAACCATTTTAAAATATTCACAGTGACTTCATATCTAAGTGTCATACTGTTCAGATCAGTCAAAGTTCAAAGGTACAACGCACCTTTACATGCTGTTCGGTTGTTTCCTTCTTCTCCTCCAGGTAAACTGTACAGATAAAATCACCACTGCCCTGCACACACACACACACACACTTTAGCCACAAATACAAAACCCTCTAAAAAAATAATTATAATAAACAACACATGAATATCTAGACTTTAATATATACTAATTAAAACATGAGTGGTGCTTCCTGTGTTCCGGGAATCTGATAGGGTGTTAGGTGTTAGATGATGCTATGTGGTTGCTAGGGTGTTGATAATGCTATGTGGGTGCTAGGGTGTTCTGGGTGGTTGCTTGGTTGTTGCAGATGATGCTATGTGGTTGCTAGGGTGTTCTGAGTGGTTGCTAGGGTGTTGTAGATGATGCTATGTGGTTGCTAGGGTGTTCTGGGTAGTTGCTAGGGTGTTGCAGATGATGCTATGTGGTTGCTAGGGTGTTCTGAGTGGTTGCTAGGGTGTTGATGATGCTATGTGGTTGCTAGGGTGTTCTGGGTAGTTGCTAGGGTGTTGTAGATGATGCTATGTGGTTGCTAGGGTGTTCTAAGTGGTTGCTAGGGTGTTGATGATGCTATGTGGTTGCTAGGGTGTTCTGGGTAGTTGCTAGGGTGTTGTAGATGATGCTATGTGGTTGCTAGGGTGTTCTGGGTGGTTACTAGGGTGTTGTAGATGATGCTATGTGGTTGCTAGGGTGTTCTGGTTGGTTATTAGGGTGTTGTAGATGATGCTATGTGGTTGCTAGGGTGTTGTGGGTGCTAGGGTGTTCTGGGTGGTTGCTACGGTGTTCTGATTGATGCTATGTGGTTGCTAGGGTGTTCTGGGTGGTTACTAGGGTGTTGTAGATGATGCTATGTGGTTGCTAGGGTGTTCTGGGTGGTTGCTAGGGTGTTGTAGATGATGCTATGTGGTTGCTATGGTATTCTAGTTGGTTGCCAGGATGTTGTAGATGATGCTGTGGTTGCTAGGGTGTTCTGAGTGGTTGCTAGGGTGTTGTAGATGATACTATGTGGTTGCTAGGGTGTTCTGTGTGGTTGCTAGGGTGTTGTAGATGATGCTATGTGGTTGCTAGGGTGTTCAGGGTAGTTGCTAGGGTGTTGTAGATGATGCTATGTGGTTGCTAGGGTGTTCAAGGTGGTTGCTAGGGTGTTGTTGATGATGCTATGTGGTTGCTAGGGTGTTGTGGGTGATGCTATGTGGTTGCTAGGGTGTTCAAGGTGGTTGCTAGGGTGTTGTCGATGATGCTATTTGGTTGCTAGGGTGTTGTGGCTGTGTCTGTGATATTCTGGTCTCTGTGTGGCTCCGGTTTCTCCTTCAATATGATTTTTTCATCAGTTTTATTGTCAATCAGGTGAATTGTACATCTGATCATTTAGTGAACATGCAAATGTGTTGTTAAATATGTACTTAAAATTTCAAGTAAATATTTTAACTCAAAAAAGTTCCAGACTCGGTGTGTTTAAATCATCGACTGTCGTCCTTCGAGGATTTCACAATCTTGTGATCGCAAGAATGAATGCAAATTCAAACAAATCACTGCATTATTTCTCTTATTTCCAATACATGATCAAAAAAAGGAAAGGTAAGCAACAAATTTGAAGACGATCAAGATTTAATTTCCAAATGATCTCTTCAAACCATTCATTCACAACTTTCACTTGTCTTGTATTTTTAATGTGTTTGACTGATTTCAGTAATATGGCTCAACATAACTACACTTACTGTCCCTAATATCAGTCATATAAATACATAATGATTACTGGTGTGTTTCAAGGTAAGTTAGGTAACAGCACAATAATCCCAACTCCTACCGTTCCAGCTTTAGGCGTGAGGTTGTCTCTGAGCTTTATGATGTATGTGATCTCATCTAACTGCTTCTTCAACTGCTGCTCGTTCACCTGAAACACACACACACACAGTGCAGTTCTTCCTCTAGTCTCCAACAGATGGCGCTAGTGACTGTATGAACATCTCATCAACTCGACAACCTTGAGGAATAACAAAAATCTCCTAGGAAAAAGGAGAAATTTTCTATGCAGGTTTCTGCAAAACCAACACAAACATACATCGAATATAGTGACGTAGTGTTGGATGAGATCCTCGATGACCCGACCGGCGCTGTAGTCCTTCCCGTCCGCCTGGAAGAGAGTGGGTCCGAACACGATGGCCAGATTATGAAGATTCATTTGATTGAGATCCGCAAACCTCTGGACACTGCACGCACACACACACACACACATCAGAAGCTGTGAAAGAGATGCACAGCACTTCTCTGAAACCAGAGCAGCGAGGAAGTTCTGTGTAAGAAAGAGGAAGTGTGTCTGTCTCACCAGTATAAATGATTAACTAGCGCTCGTAGTGTCGCCTGATTCACTCGCGGAAGATTACTGAACAGAAGTTGGTACTGACAGATACGACTGCTCTCATCTGAAACACCTGAACACACACACATATTAATCAACAGGGGGAATCATTAAATCATGCTAGCAACATGCTAATCATGTAAGCAACGTGTTAAATCTTAATAGCAACATGCTAATCACGCTAACACTGTGCTAAATAATGCTAACAAGATGTAAAATCACGCTAGCAACGTAAAATCGCGCTAACATGCTAAAAATGCTAGCAATATGCTAAATCATGCTAGCAACATGTTAATCATGCTAGCAAAGTGCTAAATCATGGTACCAACATGGTAAATCTTGTTAGCATCATGTTAAATCATGCTAACAACATGCTAATCATGATAGCAACATGTTAACAATGTGTTAAATCTTAACTTGTTCAATCATGTTAGAAACATATTAAATCATTCTACTACAATGTTAAATCATGCTAGCAACATACTAGCAATGTGTTAAATTTGCTAGCAACGTGTTAAATCATGCAAACACTGTGCTAAATCACGTTAGCAACATGTTAAATCATGTTAGCAACGTATCTATCTATTTATATTCTGACTGTATTGCCTTCAAAACATTCAAAATTTAAACTTTAAACTAGTTCAAACTGAAAACCTTCAAATTTCAATCTTTTAAAACTTTTTCAAACTTTCTGGTCTGGCTTTCTCAAGCCAACTTCAAAGTTTGTCTTCACAAACTTTTTTTTTTTATCTAGGTCAATATCATATTGTGGTAATAACCTGTAGTGCTGAGCCAGTTGTGCGCCTCCTGGCCAAACAGTCCCTGCTCGATGTCTCTGAAGAAGCGCTTGAGGACGTTGGAGACGTCGTCCACCTGATGTTCACCTTCCTTCAGCCACACACATCTGGCGTCACGTCTGAACTCCTCCAGCAGGGCGGCGATCTTACTGTTCACGCCGCTCTTACGGTAGATTCCCTCTGAGGTCAGACCTGTAGGACACACACAACATCAGAGACACACCGGGGCAAAACACTGGTGTTTAACGGACAAGATCTTTCTGTTACTGAGAGCATCATAAGAGTTTTCTGCATCTGAAAAATATCTGATTATTCATGTCTGGAAGAGCTCTGAAACAGCCTGGAGAAACTGAAAAGAACAACAAGTGATTGAAACTCAAAGAAATGAGTGACATTAAAACATTGAAGTTAATGCATGTGAACTCATAATGACATTTTAACATTTAATTTTAATGCAGCATTGGTGAGGAGAAACATCATACCCCAAACTTCTGAATGGTAGTGAGCATGTATACAGTCTTTGTGTCATGACTTTCACTCTTTTTAAATGTTCAATATGGAATTTAAAGACATTATGGACACACTGTTCATTTTTATTACAATAAACCTTAATGTAAAGAACTCAGTATTTAGTTTATGACTGTTTTTAAGTTCTGTTTTAGTCACCTGACTTACAAACGCTTCAGACGAATCATTAAAATGAGTCATAGAGCTGGCGTCTGTTGTGACATTTACTGTATTGATTTCATGTCGTCACACATCTATGAGACATCGCTCATCAACTCTGAGATCACTGTTTAACAGTAAAGATAGTTAGTAAGACAGGGTGATCACATGATCACTGAGACACGAGAGGAATCTGTTGTTTAAATGACGTTTTCATGATGTGTATAAAAATAGTGTGTGTGTGTGTGTGTGTGTCTTCTGTTATTCTGATCTCAGTCACATGAGTCTGTGGTCAAACATTTACATGATTTTTCAGAAACAATTTAATTTAAATGGATTTGGTTTAATTTGCCCCTGATTCTTTGGACAGAAATGAAGACATGCTTGTTTTGTTCCTTTCACAAAAAAACACAGAGAGAAGAATTATAGAATAGATTAGAATAGAATTGAGTGAGGTTGAATATAAAGTAGAATAGAGCTGAACAGAGCAGAACAAACTTAAAAAGTTTGAATAGGGTCAGACAAATTAGAGCTGAGAAGATTAGAACAGAAGTAGAACAAAGCTGAATCAAGTAAAAAAGAACTGAATCAGGTTAGAAAGAGTTGAATAGAGTTGAGCAGAGCAAAGTAGAATTAAAATGTGTAGAATAGAGTTGAATAGAACAGAAAAACTGAACAGATTTGAACAAAGCAGAGTTGAGAAGATTAGAATGGAAGTAGAACAAAGCTGAATCAAGTAAAAAGAATTGAATCAGGGTAGAAAGAGTGGAATAGAGTAGTGCCCAGCAACGTAGAATTTAAGAGTGTCGAATAGAGTTGAATAGAACAGAAAAACTGAACAGATTTGAACAAAGCAGAGTTGAGAAGATTAGAATGGAAGTAGAACAAAGCTGAATCAAGTAAAAAGAACTGAATCAGGTTAGAAAGAGTTGAATAGAGTTGAGCAGAGCAAAGTAGAATTAAATGTGTAGAATAGAGTTGAATAGAACAGAAAAACTGAACAGATTTGAACAAAATAGAGTTGAGAAGATTAGAATAGAAGTAGAACAAAGCTGAATCAAGTAAAAAAAGAACTGAATCAGGTTAGAAAGAGTTGAATAGAGTTGAGCAGAGCAAAGTAGAATTAAAATGTGTAGAATAGAGTTGAATAGAACAGAAAAACTGAACAGATTTGAACAAAGCAGAGTTGAGAAGATTAGAATGGAAGTAGAACAAAGCTGAATCAAGTAAAAAAAAAAAGAACTGAATCAGGTTAGAAAGAGTTGAATAGAGCAGAGCAGAGCAAAGTAGAATTAAAGAGTGTAGAATAGAGTTGGAGAGCAGAAAAACTGAACAGATTTGAACAAAGCAGAGTTGAGAAGATTAGAATAGAAGTAGAACAAAGCTAAAAAAAATAATTGAATCATGTTAAAAAGTGTTGAATAGAGTAAAGCAGAGTAAAGTAGAACTAAAGAGTGTAGAATAGAATTATATAGAGTAGGGCAGAATAGAGTTGAGTACCGTATTGCGTGATGAAATGAATGCAGCGCTCCACGATCACGGGGATATCGGCCTCCGTCAGCTGCTGCTGACTCAGCGTGTCTCCAGAACTCCCAGCAGCCCTCTGGATCGCTGCCGCCCAGCCCAGGAAATCCAGCTTCCTCTCGCCCTCGATGTACAGCGTCCTGCAGGGAGATGCTCATATCAGTCAGCCGCCCACCCTCACCCATACATGAGGCTGAACCGCTTTAACCTCCTCCTGCTCACCTGCCTCGCTCCACCAGAACCAGAACCTCATTCTCCGGCTGGATCGCTACACACACACACACACACACACATTATAGACACATTTTTCATTTTTTATTACAATAAACCTTAATGTAAAGCTGCTTTGAAACAATCTATATTGTATAAAGCGCTATAGAAATAAAGCTGACTCGACTAAATGCCTCTGATTGGCCACTGAATTCATGCACTCAACAGAAACATGTGTGATTGGTTATAATCCTAAACGCTGCAAAAAAAAAAAACGACGCATAAAAACACATCTTTAGCGCAATATGAGATCATCTAAATGTACTGCAGACACTTTTCATGTCACTTCCACCCCGGTATCACTCACAGAGCTCCTGGAGCTTCTGCAGGTCGATGGTCTCGTCGGCGCTGCTCTCCTCCAGCCGGATGTGCAGACTGGACCCCACCAGACAGAACCAGCCCAGCCTCGACATCTCCCGGTTCAGCCGGTCCTTGTACCGCAGCCGGCCGATGCGCTCAAACTCCTTCAGCAGCAGATCCTCCGCACCCATGGGAATGAACGACTGTAAACCGCAGAGAGAGGGAATGAGAAGCTGTTCAAAACCATCGACCCGGATCAGAACAGTTGTGACATTTACCTTAGCGATGGATTTGACCCACTCGCGCATGGACTCCGGATGATCAGTGCCGAACAGATACAAGCGCTCGGCGTCCGAGTACAGCTCAAACGTGTGATCATACCTGGAGGAAGACACGAGATTATCATCAGTCCCTACAGAAGAGGATAAAGTCCCTAAACACACGCTGTGCTCCACATTACCCATGAGTCTCGGGAGGGTTGACGGCCAGACAGACGATCTCCTTCATCTTCAGCCCTCCGTTCGGCGTAGCGTTTTTGTCACTTTCATAGTAGCTAAAATTCCCGTCGTTCAGCACACACCAGCGCCGGCTGAACTCTGACGGACACAGAATCACATGTGAATCAAACTAATGATTCGTCTTGCCATCAACAATTGTTTAGTGCAGGTCACTGATTGGCTCACCTTCTTTTCCCTTCTTCTCTGTGATTGGTCGAGCCATGGAGGCGGTCTTAAATAGGAATCCATTATGTGTGATGGAGGGCGGGGCCATGTAGTGCACCGTATCAATGGCAACCTTCACCTCTGACCTTGGGAGTTCTGTAGTTCAAAAAGGAAAAGTGATTAAACGATATCAGCTGTCACAGTGACGGCCTCCGTGCACAAAAAAAAAAAAAAAAAAATTAATTTTAACCGTAAAAGACTGTAACCACAAGTTATTTTACACATAGTTCTAATGGGACATTTCATGTCATTTTACAGTAAAATTCTCTTAAATGTTCCGTTTTTAAAATCATGGAACATTTTCTTTGGAACATTTGGAACAACAGTTTGGAACGTTTTCTTCTACAAATATTTGCAATACGAATCAATCGATCCACACATTAAAAAATTGATACTGAACGTTTTAACTAGTGAATTTCTTACTGTGAAAATTATTGCGCACAAAAAATTACCTGACGTTCTCATTCAAACAGAGAGAGCTGATATTGACAGAAACATCACTATATTAATATTTATACAAAGGTTCTTTCTGGTTCTCGAATCTGATTGGCTGAGAGTCGTGAGATATTCCCCCAGTATCAGCACTGGAACCATTTCACCGTTTGTATCACTCCACTTGCGGCAACTGTCGAGCAAATCCACCATATTTTACAAATACTACCGTTATTGTGTCACGGAATGTAGTTTTTAAGAGTTATTTAGGTGAGAAAATGGTTATTTAGACCTCAAATATGTGACTCGTATATAAACAGTGCCTATTTTACTATTTGTTTAGATGTTTTCGGAGATACGAGCTCCAGGGCAAAAATAAGAGATTTTAGTAAATTAACTATATTTTACAGTAAAGTTCTGCCACCTAGAGTAAATCCCTCAGGTGAGACGCACCTGTGTTGCGGTTCTGGCTCAGGAACTCCACCTGCAGCTTCTGTCCGTGGTGTTGGGCGAGGGCGATCGGGGAAGGCAGATCGGGGTCGCCGGTGTCACAGCTCACATCAGCGCCGCAGAACACCAGAGCCAGCGTCTCGCACACATCGCTGGACTGAACGTTGATGCACAACGCCTGCGAAGAGAGAGAGAGAGAGAGAGAGAGAGCGCACCGGTGAGGTCACGGCACGGGAATCTGCAGCAGCTCATGTGTGGAACATGTGTGTGTCAGTGACGTCCTACGGTCGCTGAAAAACAAACCCGATTCACAAAACGAAGTCAGATGTTTCTGAGAACGTGAGTGTTCATACAAAACCAATCAGAGAATCCACACAGGAAGAGACAGAGAGAAAGTAGGCAGGCTACCACACTGAGACGGTGGGTTTTCTGAACAACTATTTGACTAGCTGGTCGTAAGAAAGCCCTGTATGATGTGGCTAGTTTAGAATCATCATGATCCATGAACACTGAATGCCGCCCTTCAACAGATTAATAGACTAAAATATCCAGAATGCTTTATTGACAAGTAGATACAGTATAGTACACAGTAACTGCAACTGCCACGGGATGTATTGTTGAATTTGTCTCTGATTACACCTGGTATTAAGATGTGTTTTGGTCGATCGGATCGGAAGTAGACGAGGGAAACACATCCCTGTTTACACCTGGTGTTTTAATCCATCTCTTTTGTCCACTATTAACCTCTTCTGTCCTGATTTCTTCTATGAGTGGGTATAAGTATGGGTCTGTTCAGATCTTTCAATCTAATGGATGTAATAAGCTCATGCAATTCACATATGAACGAGACCGGAGACAACGGAAAAACACAGAGAGCAGTGTTAAATCATTTTAAAAGTACCTTTTTTAAAAAAAAAAAAAAAAAGGAGAGCGAGACTGTGTAGTGATTGTGTAAGTGAGAGGATGTTTGGACAGCTGAAAATCAACCTCCATAATCACAGCAGGACACAGACACACACACACACACACACACACACTCAGATGGTCACACAAACACACAGTAATCTGTGTAAACCACAGCTCATTTAAACACAATGAATGAGTCTCTTCTCAACAGCACAAACACACAATATAAACCACACAGATGACAAAATCCAGGAATATTCCGAGTTCTATAAAACTTCTGTTGATCCAAAAGTCCCGTACGCTGAGGCAATAGGAGGAAGCAGGACAGAAACTATTATTCCTTCTGTGATAAGAGTAAAAGTGGTCAAAGATTGTGCTGTTTAACTGTACGTGTCACAAAGGCTGAAAAATGACCAGGAGGAACTAAATAACCACTGACATTAAACAAGTGACTAATCAGATCATGATGCTCGCAACACCTCGCTCAAGGGTTTGAGTCCCACATACTAATTGTAGAGCTGGAATACAGTATAAGACACTGGAATGTAAAGGTAAAAGCCTAACACATGAATGTAAACGTAGGGAATAATAATCAAATAAACAAGTGTGTGATACGAGACTGCTCTAAGATCAGCCAACAAGCCTCGTGAATCTGTCCTTCTGTTTCCTGTGTGTGTGTGAGAAACGTTCATGTGTCTCTTCTGAATTCCCCTGCTCTGCTGCAGACCACCCACCCAATATCAACACACACACACAGCTTTCAGCTTTCCAATTCAGCATAACTGTCTGTGCGTCTGCAGAAAGTGCTATAAAACCACACCCGAACTACCCAAACCAGACAATGAGTGTGTGTGTGTGTGTGTGTGTAGGAGGACACACTGTGATGATGAAGCAGATAATTCTAAAAACACAAGCAGAATAACACAGACACAACTTAGAGACAGTAATATTCACTCTGGAATAATCAAGAATACAGAAGCCGTCTGCAGCCAATAAAGCAAACAAACATCAGACTGTGAATTCAGTGACAGATTACTAGTAAATCTCAGTAATTACACTTAATTTGCTGGATTTCCATCCTCTCTCCACCCAAACAAAAACAAAGTTACTGAAGTCAGCTTTAAAAGGATATACGTCTTTATTGTGTGGTATATCTGAGTGAAACGCTTTGCAAACAAGAACAAATGTAGGGCGGGGCTTGATTTTATCTGTGGGGAATTGATTAGATGGTCGTGGTTTGCTATTGGTGGATCTCATGTGAGTGACAGGTTGCCCCGCCCTCGTCATCAGAGAAGAGAAGCTGCAAGAGGGAGGAGATGATGTTCTAATTCAAGATTACCAGGAACATGAATTTAATACAATGATAAATCAAGCTGCAATATTCCATAAAAAACAAGAATTGTCCATTTTGATTTCATGCTAAGAAATTCTTAAAGGAAAAAAAAATGCTTCAAAATCTAAATATGAAGTTCTAGATCAGTTAAACTCAAGATCACGTCCTCTGAAAACGAACCCTACAGTTGCACGAAAGAAAAGAGCAAATCACTATTCAGTATGCAAATGACTACAAGAAAAAGACCAATGAGAATCAATCTTTCATCGCTGACAGTTTGATTCTGAATTGTAAATAACACATGTCAGAAACCCCTGCAGCATGTGTGGACGTGTGTTTTTGTTTATGACATGTAGCACTGAGATTCCAGAGGACTGTAATGGAAACACACACACACACACACACACACACACACACACAGATCTCTTACACAATCTACAGTGTGTATTTCTGCGAGATGAATTCAGACAAACATACTGAATTAATCTGACGGCGGGCAGGAAAAACTGAAGAGATGAAAGAGAAATGTTACATACAGCGATCAGGATGTTGTCATTACAACTTCCACAGCAGGACACACACACACACACACACACACACACAGAAAAACTGCAGAAAGAGAAGAAAAGTGTGTCAGGCAGGAGAGAAATTCCACACAACACACACACACATATGACATGACATCATACTGAAAGACACAATACAAACACACACATGCCAGCATAACATTAACAAAGTACAGAAACACACACGCATTCATCGAGGCATAAGTAAATCAGTGTGTGTGAGTGTGTGACACAAAGCCGCTCATTGAGGAAGGTAAAACTGCTGCTGCAGAAAGAATGTGAAGAGAGACACACAATCATCGTCTCCTGCTCATTCTCTCGCTGAACACTGTTGGGTGGGTCTGTCTCGGCATTCCTTAGGCTTGCAGCACACACACACACACACACACACACACACACATACACACAGAGAGAGAGAAAGAGAGCACATGTCTAATGTGATGTGTATGTGTTCCAGTTACTCAACTGACATCACATGAACATTATAGAAAACCTTCCACCGACCAAACGCACACATTCACACTTAATACACACACACACACACACACACACACAAACACACATACACACTTAAAGACACATAAACACACATAAACACACACTTAAAAACACACATAAACACACACTTAAGTTCCGGTTTGTTAAAATAAACTTAAAATACACAAACACACTTAAAACACGCACTTAAAACACACACATACACACAAAACACACACTTAAAACACACACATTTAAAATGCACACTCAAAACACACACTTTAAAACACACACACTTATAACACACACTGAAAACATGCACACTTAAAACACACACATAGACACTTAATACACACATACTTAAAACACACACACATGCACTCAAACACACCTGAGAAAACCAAACGCATTTTAAATGCATCATCAATGCCAGAAAATACTGCAGCAACTCACCCAGCTGTTTGACAGGAGGTTTAAAGTTCAAAGGTCACCCCTCGATCTCACTGTGTTGTATAGCCCTAAGCGCAGTGCAGAGCCGCACACAAACACACATTGACGTGAATCACAGCCGACTGAATGACAGAATGAGAGAATGAGGGGCGAATGAGAGCAGAGAGGGGCTATGTGGGCGGGGCCTACAGAAGAGAGGGCGGGGTCAGATACACCACTGCACTCGAGCCAGTGATTATGACACGTGAGCTGTGGGCGGAGCCTAGTCACAGTCTGATCAACAAACCCACATGCAGACAGACAAACTGTCCCTCTCTTTCTCCTTCAGTCTGATTCCTTTAGTAAATCTGATGCAGGAATTATTAAAAAAAATCAAAAACATTAACATTTCTGTTCAAACAAAAATTAGATTATAATAATATCACTAATAGCAATATATCAACTTTTAAAAGGGAGGAGAAAACATGTTTTTGATCCTGAAGAAAAAACAGAAAAAATCTGTCTGTCTTCAGCCTGCTCTCATTCAACTCGTCTCTCTCTCTGTGAGTGAATGGTCTCTTTGTCTGTGTGTGTGTGTGTGAGAGAGTGTGTGTGTGTTTTAGGAAGCAGATCACATCACACTGTGATTGGTTTTATGTTGTTTGGTGGACTGCAGTAAAAGCTTCCTGTGTGCGTGTGTGTGTGTGTGTACAAACAAATTAATCATCTCATCAGAACATCACACATATATATCTATCTATCTATCTCAGTGTGTTCATCTCATAGACACAATGTCTCATATACTGTAGGTGAAGATACTAGATAAAGCCCAACACTAACCTTGAACCTTACATTAACCAGGATATTATACACTTATACATGTCACAAATAACCTTGTGTCACAATAACACACACCACAATAAACCAACTAACAGAAGATTAAATAAAACTGAAAGATCACAAGCTGAAAACTCACCACATCACTAATAAAACACCCAAACTCAAATGATGGGCAGCAACTAAACTTCTGTCATTATTCATAGCTCATACCATGACAATCTGATGTTTAATATTCAGTTATAACGCATCATTTTTAACCAATGATATTCCACTGTGGGCGGAGCTACACCACTACAGGAACAGGGTGTTTTTGTAATAGGATCTTACTACTCTTATGATCTGCACAGTAATCACAGTATGCATTTGATAGGACTACCACACATAAGATAGTTTTAAATAATAATAATTAAATAATATTGATGCATTGAAAATTTTCTAAAGTGCCAGTTCACATAATTTAATTAAGAACTGAACATTTTCAATGCACCAAGTCAACATAAAATTTTGAGATCTGACCTCCAAAATCTTTAATGTGTGTTTGTGATGGTAAGAAATAGCAAAGCAACCAAACAGGTGTCGCACTTTACCATCTAACAGAGGACCAAAGGCATTTTGTTTAATAAAATCACTGTTAGGCAACATTGAAAATGTCTTTCCAAAACAATTCCTAGTGAATAAAAACTTTTGAGAAATTTAGAAACAGGAATACAAGCAGACTGTACGTCTATCCTTCACAGCCTTGATTTAATTTACAAACAATTAAACATGGCTTCCATCCCAACTGCAGTCTACACTCATTACACATGCTGGATGTTTAAACTTCAGCGGTTCAGACTTACGTTATTCAGCTCTCTCTGGTTGCCGAACAGCGGGTGATATCGGCGGTACTTGCCCTCGCGGTATTTTGCCATGATGAAGCGGCGTCTCTCCTCGCTGCTGCTGTTTAGGGTCAGTGCCTCGCTAGGCGGGACGTTCGCCGCCCAAAACTGATTGGCTCGCTCGTTTCCTAGAGCGAGGAACAGCTGCGGGCACGAGGGTGAGACGTGTTAAAGATGAGCGTGAGGGCATCAAGAACCACAGAAATATCAGGAATACACGGGACGTACCTGGATGAGATCTTCAGTCCAAACCTTCTTGTCCATTTTGAGACTCCGTACTTTTGATATATTCGGACCGAGACCACGATGCTCTCCTGTCACACACAGACAAAACTAGGGCTGCATGATTTGGCCAAAAATGTGTGATTATATATCAATTTTGCTATAAAATAATATTAATAATAATAATAATAATTATTATTATTATTATTATTATTATTATTATTAAATAATAATAATAATAATTATTATTATTATTATTTAAAAAAAAGAAATATTTATTGAAATAAAATAAATTTAAGTATTTAAGAAAAGTAATATAATAATAAAAAATAATAATATTTGACATTACAACTGTAAAATTACAGTACTAATATTGTTTAATTTCTTCATTTTCAAATGTTAAACAATAAAAAATTGTGATTTTTCAGATAAAAATTGCAATTGTGCTTTAAAACGCAATTTTAAAAAAATGTCCAGGTTTGCTGTGCCTGATTATAGGGCTGCATGATTTGGCCAAAATTCTGTGATGATATATCAATTGTGCTATAAAATAATAATATTATTAATAATCATAAAATGTATTATTATTATTATTTACTTTTTAATTATGTTGTGGTTATGATAGTAAAGCTGCATTTGTTGGCAAAATAGTAATGTTAGTAGTGTTATACAAGCTGTGTTTGAAATAAAAATTATGCTAGCAAACGTTAGATTTGGTGAAAATAACACCAACTTTAAATTAAAACAAAAGTCGGCCACGTCAGGCTAATTAACAGTTCCAAGCTTTAAATATTACTGAAATATTGAAAGTTTATCATAACATTTAACAGATTACTGAAATATTGAATGTTTTACATAACATTTATTTAACAGATGCCATAAGGATTTTATGATATAAACATTTTTGATACCATAGAAATTTCATTATTCTCGTCACCAACGTCAATATCAAAAAACTACAAGCCTAAATAAATAAAACTCAAGCTCACTGAAGACAAGTAAACAGTTAGTTAAGAATAGGAAACTAATTACAAGCAATAGGACAAAAAAACTACATGAGAACAAATAAATAATAAATGTTCTAAGAACTGTATAAATTAATCAAATGTATAAAAGCACAGTATAGTCTTCATTGTGTAAATTAAATATTTACTCTTAAAGTTACAAAAGTGGAATAGTCAAGTGCAGTGAGAGACTTTTTTTCTCTTTTGTTGTTTGATTAATATGAATGACAGACAGCAGGAAAATTAGACAGCTGTCACTTTAAGAGCTGGTCCATTATTTTGTAACAAGTGCATTTAAATGACTGTTTACGAGAATACTTGCAAAGATGGGCATTTGTCTGTCAGACACAGTCTCTCGCACATATGGAGAAATGAGTTGTCTTTTGCTGCTGACTGCGATTCAAAGGCTTACAATCACTTGTTCTAAACTGCAAAGCTTAAAAATGCATGCAAATGATACGTTTTCATGACCACGCAGCACAGCAACCTCACGTGAACGAGTAACGCAAGAAGGCGTGAGTCTGTTAATGTCATCCACCGTGACTCTGCCCTGTATTGGATCTAGACAAACACAATAATGACCTAATCTTCACAGTTTGTGAAGATGTTTGCCGCATGTTTCACTCCCAAATGTGTGTTAAAGCAGCTCAGAGCAGACGCAGATGGAGTTCGTGTCATTTACTGTGAATCGAGTCGCTCTGAGATGCTGAAAACATCATGATCTGCTCGCGTGTAAACAAACTCATTGCTACGTTTCACTCTGAACACACAGCAATTGCAATTCCGGTTTAATTTTGATTAATTGCACAGAAAATGGTGAGGTTTACTAAATCAGCTAGTAAATAAAGGTTGTAAACCAGCTTTGCTCATGACTGGTCAGCTGTGGTTACTCATGATTGGTTGTTACCTGCACATCGCTTGCAGAAAACCACGGCCAGGTTGATGGCCGCCCACTCGGGTTTGGCAGCGCTGCAGTCAGCACACATCTGATTGGCCGGCTCCGACCAGATCTGCTCAGCCACTTCATAATTGGACAAGGCCTCTTTGATGGAGTCGCGCATCGCCTCCACCCACTGATCCTTCAGCTGGTCTGTATCCGCTACAAAACTACAGACACACAGACGCGTTATAGCGCTCTTCTCCATCATCTCATCAATCACTGCTGCCATCCGAATACACCCGAATTTCATTTCTTTGCACTTCTGTGATATGCGAGCATGAGTTGAAATGATTCATTTCAGTAAGTTGTTCTGTATCCTCAACATTCGATTCCTTCTGACGTTCATTCATGTTTATTTGGTGCTGTAACTAGTAGTAAAGAGGAAGAGATAATTGTTTCACAGGCCGCTTCATACGTCGTATTAAACAGTGCCAAAATGACATTTATTGTTTGAATTTTAAAGTTGAGTCTTTGCTTCATATTAAAGTATCAAAGCACAAAGATTTTTGTGATTATTAGATGGCAGGAGCTACAAATGTTTAGAGAAGTTTTGTTCATGCATCAACTGAAAACAGCAATAAGTAAGAGATTTTGGATTTTATAAAGCATATCATTACCAGTTAAAAGAGAAATTATTATTGTCAGTCCAGCACTAGTGTCACACAGCTGATATGATTAATATATCAAAAATAGCTGTTTCGGCTGAAAAATTCAGTAGTTGAAATTTCAATGCATCCCTAATTAATTTAGTATTTGTTAATGTTTTAAATTGGCTTTTTTTTTATTATATTATTTCATTATATTTTATTATATTATATTTATTTTGGTAGTTTTGTTATGTGCTTTTATCACTATTTTTATTTAAATATTTCTATTTTCAGTCATTTCTGAAGTTTAACAAGTTTAAGTTTTTCCATTGGTAACACTTTATAATAAGGTTTCATTTGTTAACATGAACTAACAATCAACAACACTTCTACAGCATTTATTAAAAACATTATTATGTTGTATCTGTCAACATTAGTTAAGCACTGTAAACTAACATGAACATGAACATTTTTGTCTACTAACATTAACAAAGGTTAATAAATGCTGTAAATTATATTGCTCATTGTTAGTTCATGTTAGTTAATGCATTTAAATAATGAGGCCTTATTGTAAAGTGTTCCCTTTTCATCTAATTTTTATATTTTACTTCAGCTTTATTGTAATAACGAACATGTTTCGTTAGTTTCAGTTAATAATAATGACACTGGCAGTGTGTATTTGGCTGGGTGTGAAATACAGTGTGGTGTTAAACTGGTGCATCTGTTGAGTGTGTTCACACACAGATGCCACATCTGACCTTCAGATTCACTTAGCAGAGCAAAGGAAGAAAAAAACGAGCAAACAAGTACAAATATACAAAACCACAACATCTGTGAGAGTCAGCACACACATTGTATCACACTGTATTATCTCTCACACACACGCAGTTATTTCAGCTGGCCGGATGAACAGAGTCTCAGTGACTCAGTGATGAAACAGATGAACAGAGCAAAGATTAACTGAAAGATGAATGAAAGCATGACAGATGGGAAGAAGTCTAAAAGGATAGAAAGCAGTCATTTAAATGAATGAGTGTGTCACCTGAATATGCGGTACGGTGTGGTCAGATCAAACGCTCTTCGATCCATCTCCTTCACATTACCAACATTCATATCAATAGAGGTGATTCCGATTCCCAGACGATAATCCTAAACAAAAACACATATGCTTACTTGTAAATGGGGACACATGAACACTAACAATACAATCAGACAAAAGAAACACACACACACACACACACACAAACATCCAGGAAACTGCAGCTTTATAACAGTCCACGTCAGCAATTAAAGGGGTCTTGACATGTAAGAGGTCATTGCACTATTAAAACATCCTGTAAGTTTCAGAACTCAAAACTTCCTTGTTAGCCCAAAAACAGCTTTCATTTAAACTAAGCTGTGAAGACGTCTGGTTTTGAATTTTGTCACATTATGAGGTAACAATGCAACGAAAGACCGCCTCTGCAGAAACATATCAACGCCCACTTCTCTGGCCCCGCCCACTGGCGCATTAGTGAGATGAGGAGGAGAGAAGAGCGACACAGGAATAAAAATAACACTACCTTCCAAAGGATCCTAATGCTGGGAAAGTAATTTTTTTAACAATGTGAATGTCTCAGTTGAGCTTTATTTATTTGTATTCGGTATTTCACTGTGGATTCTTTGGTAAATCAGTCGCAATTGTGCCTCAAATGTGCCTCAAAACTTCTGACACGGCCAGAATTTAATCGGAGGAAAAATATGATCGTAACGGTCATTAATCGGCTGTCGATTCGCGATCAAAGACTACAGATTTCAGCCTAGGATCAGAGGAGTCTTTTAGGATGTGCAAAATTTGTAGCCAAAAACATGGTTTACCTCAGTGTTTTTGTAGAGGAAGACTTTATCTGCGCACACCACCGTGTAGAGTTTGGAGCGCAGGCCGCGCAGCTCCAGATAACCCTTCATCTCGTAGTTCACGCAGGGGTTGAAGGTCATATCCAGACTCGTCCGCGCCTGATACGCCTTGACGCAGTTCTTCAACACGGCCACCCACTCGTTCCTGTCCACTGACACACACACACACACAGATTTCAGTCATTTAATTAACAGATTAGATGTCCTGCATACTGTGTGAAAGTGACACAATCACACTAGTCTCATGTATCTCATGTTTAAGTCACGTGACTGTAATACTAAAACAGTGTTTTGTAATGTTTATATACGTGACTTATCAGCATTTAAAGGATTAGTTCACTTCTGAATTAAAATTTACTCACCTCCATGTCATCCAAGATGTTTGTCTTTCTTTCTTCAGTGGAAAAGAAATTAAGGTTTTTGAGGAAAACATTCCAGGATTTTTCTCCATATAGTGGACTTCACTGGGGTTCAACGGGTTGAAGGTCCAAATGTCAGTTTCAGTGCAGCTTCAAAGAGCTCTACATGATCCCAGAGCAGTGCAAGACGAGCATTTGTGGTTAAAAAGTATATAATTTTTATTTTTTATAGAAAATGTCCGATGGTTTCTCTAGATCAGACTCTTATTCCTCGTCTGGGATCATGTAGAGCTCTTTGAAGCTGCACTGAAACTGACATTTGGACCTTCAACCCGTTGAACCCCAGTGAAGTCCACTATATGGAGAAAATTCCTGGAATGTTTTCCTCAAAAACCTTCATTTCTTTTCCACTGAAGAAAGAAAGACATGAACATCTTGGATGACATGGAGGTGAGTAAATTATCAGGAAATTTGAATTCAGAAGTGAACTAATCCTTTAAATGTCACTGTACTGCAGGGCTTGAGTTGACGAAAAGCTAACAATTAATTAACAAAAAAAATATTAAATTAAATTAAAATTATGATGTTAATAATAATTAAAAATAACAACCACTAAATCAAAATGAACACTTACTCAAAAAGATTAAATATTTTATTTGTTTATTTTTAACCAAAACAAGCTTTTGCAACTAAAAATAAATAGATGCGTGCGAACTGTATTTAGGAGTATGTGTGTGAATAAAAGTAGTTCCCTTAAATTCAGTAATAAGTATCTTAAATGGTAAAACAAAAGTCTTAATTATCATTTTAAGAGGTCTCAAATTTGGGGACAGAAAACAGGACTTGCGATACGGCTTAATGTGATTATTAAACTTCAAAAATCATTGATTTAATTAAATAAATATAATCGCTGCATGTTCGAAGTCAAAACGCGGCATTGTTCTTAATAAAAGAATGTTGTGCATTTATGCCAAATGATTGCTTTGATCTACTGTTGATGAATTATGACAATGTTTGCTGTATAGTAATATGTTTTAGATGATTGTAAGAGTGTTTTATCTTCCTCATATGTTTGAAAGAGCAGCTGGAAGCAGTAAAGACATTTCAAAATAAGGGGCCTGGTGTATTTCAGGCATGTTTATAATTATAAAAGACCCGAATTATGCAGAACATATTTTTTGGTTATAATTGGTGTAAACTGTAACAGGCATTTATAATACATAATTCCAAAATTACTAAATAAAAAGCTGTACTCCTGGTTTTTGCTTGTAAATGTCTCTTTGTATCCTATTTATTAAGGACAAACAAATTATTATTTTTTAAATTAGCAGCACATTGCTGCATGTCAAGCCCCTTGCTGTGTGTGTTTGTGAGGTCTTTGTTTTATTAGACCACAAAACCTCACAGATCAACCGTGAGTTTCTCATTCGCAAACACACTTTATTATCCGCTCTAAACAACAACACACACACACACATTAAACACTCACAGTCGCTCTCGGCTCGGAACAGGAAAGTGCGATTGTGCGTCACGACTTCAAACTTCTGATCGCCCACATTGACCACGCCGGTGATGGACATTGTTGGTATGATTCTCTTTGAGTAGACGTCCTGCACACAAACAATAAATACAAATGCGTGTGTGTAATCGACCCCTCAGCAGCGGATATAAATGTCAGTGGTGATAAAGGACATGAGTGGTGAGACACGTTCATCATGTCCGTTCACATGCCATTAAGAGTTTGATTACTACTAAACCACTCTAAAGTCACCATTAAATAAATGAACAATTCTTGTTTTTATGGAATATATTGTAAATGATTTATCGGTGCACATAAAATTCATGTTCCTGGTAATCTTGAATCAGAATAACTTTTCAACCATCCAATCACTTCCCTACAGACAAAATCAAGCCCCGCCCGACATTTGCTCTTGTTTGCAAAGCCGTTTCACTCGGATATACGGCACAATAGGGAAGAAACGACGAGCGCAACTTCCCTTTAATGCCGACTTTATCAAATTAGAGTCACACACCTTCTCAGTGTCGAAGTATCTCAGGTATTCAGCATCCAGTTTGACCCACCGTCGCTGGTAGATCAGAGACCTGCACACACACGTGTATATTAAATAACACGGTTTATTTATATAGCACTTTATACAATTCAGGGCTCGCCATTAAGACTTGTCATGTGCTTGTCAGAGTAAAAAAGTTGCTTGTCTGGAAAAAATAGGATTTTTTTTGTGAATATAATTTATTCTGAAGCAATATTCCCATCAGTGTTCTATGACCTTTGACATATCTGTGATATTTACCCAGAGGGCATTTTTTACCTTTATAAAGGGCATTTTTTTTAATAATGTATGCTTCATCTTTCATTTTACATTCTTAAATTTGATCAATAAATTCAATTTAATAATAAAAAGAAAAAAGAATAATAAAACACTGTTAGCATTCAAATTAAATAATTTACACTGAAAAATTACAACTGCATTAAATAATGTTATGAGGTTGTTTTAAATATGTTTTGAATACAAATAAGAAATTTTGGAAAGAAAAAAAATAGATGTAAAAAAAAAGTAAAATACCGTAATATACTGTAAAAACAATGCATTCTGGGTAATATTTGTCATTTTTGAGAACTCAACCTATAGGCTACTTTCTCGAAAACGACAAATAATATTATCCATGATGCATTGTAATATACAGAAGTAATATACCGTAAAAACAATGCATTCTGGGTCATGTTTGTCGTTTATTTGTCGTTATTTATCGACAAATAAAATTACCCAGAATGCATTGTTTTTACAGTATATTACTGTTTCAATGGAAAACGATACTTTACTGTGTAAATTTGTTTAGTTTTTTTACAGCTATTTTTAGAGTGTACTTTTAAACATGAAACTAAACTGCCAGTAGGTGGCAGCAGGTGACCGTCTTAATGAGGGAGTCATTGAGTCATTAATTCAAACAATTCTTCATTCAAGAATGAGGCAGTTGTTTATGAATGGGTCATAAATTCTTTGACTCAACCGATTCGTTCAAAACGCTGAATCATTCAGTAAAGTGTTGCTGTGGTTCTGCTGTGATGTTTGGATCTATTTTCGCTGCTGAAATAGAACAAAAACTGTCAATATTGCGTCTAAAATTTAAGTGACTTAATATTAACCACTTGTTTATTGAACTGTTGTATGAAATCAGTGTCACATTCACTTGTCCGGTCAGGCAATTGAATGTTTCTTTCACTTGCCCTTCAAAGAATCCACTTGTTCCAGACAAGTGTTAATGTCGAGCCCTGCAGATTGCTTCAAAGAAGCTTTACACTAGTTATGAAAGCCAGATTGCAGCAACTTCAGATATTTTGTTCTTTTGAACATTTGGAATGGAAACATTGCTTTATTTGCAAATGTTTTAAACCATATTCGAATTTTGCACATAAGTTAAATTCACAACTTTGGATAGAAACATAATTACACACACCCTTGAGGAGGATTCTTGTCCAACCAGCCCATTTTAATAACCGGGATGCTCGTGGAGGCGAAATCTTCCCGAGGAGGTGAAGCACTAACACAACCTGTGGTTGGCAGGTAGATGCTGTTCTGACTGCTGGAGATCGAACCGAAATCATCAATCCATGAACCCCGTCTGACAGAGAGAAAGATGGGAGAGGTCAAGAAAAGAAGGAAGTGTTACACTATTATATTGCAACATGACATGAACTTCCCATATTGCCAAATACACTAGAGACTTACAATAACAGTTCAAGGACGTACACATTTGCGTAATCGCCGACCACAGAAAAAATAAAAATACTTTTGTGCAGCTGCTTATAGACTCACTTCACGGATACAGATTCGTAACAGTTGGTGTCATCATCCAGTAGTTCATCATCGCTGCACAGGCTGCTGTAACGGGGTTTCGTCACCTTGGGAACCATCAAGGACATCTATTGGAGGAAACAGTTGTCAATCATACAGCGTCTGTGCCTACTGGACAAATCTGAGGTGTTGAGAAACGCTCGTTACGCACCTTGCTGGCCATGTCTACGAGTTTAGCGTCTCTGCAGGGCTCGCGGTCGTCATATTCATCCGAACTTTCCCCTGAATCCAACTCTACAGTGAGCAGAAGAACAGAGTGAGGGAAAACAAGACGATTAACCAGAGATGACATAAATCAAATGAGACACTGCATGTGTTTAGACCATCAGACTACTGCATTTGTGCTCCATTATATAGTACATTTCTGTATCCCAGAATGCAATGGGTCCAACTTGATTTTCCAATTTGAGTATGATTAATAAACGAAAAATAAAATCTTACTAGAGATATGCCAATGTATTGGCCAACATTTGTTATCGGCTGATAAAAGCAATTATTTTCACTATCGCCCATCGGCTGATTGTTTAAAAACAGCCGACGTTCAGGGCCAATTATATCCTGTCAATCAAAAGGGGGCGGGAAAAACGTGTTCAGACTGCAAATCTCTCGTGTTGAATTTAGTGCAAGTTAACGCGAGAATAATGCATAAACAGTTAAAAAATAGTTATGTTACAACAGGCTCTATTTGACCATGTAATTGCAAAGAGCTCTGTGCTTTGATACTTCTGATAAGAAACAGTCTCAAGCTTTCAAATTGTCCATTTTATCACAAAATTCAAACAATAAATGGTGTTTTGGCGCTCATAAATGTGTCGTGACAGATCGCTGTAGCGCCTTAGTTCAAGCTAAGTCTTTTCTCCCAATTTACTACTACTTATAGCATGAAAAAACATGAATGAACATCAGAAGCAATGTTGAAAGATACAGAACAACTTACTGAAATGAATCATGATTCATGTAATCGATCAATCAGTGTTTCAACCGTGGAAAGACGTCAATAAAACAGCTTGTGAACTAGGGATGCAACGACATGAACATTTTGGCCGATACCGATAACTGATAATTCTTTATATTTGAAAGCCGATAACCGATATATTGGCCGATTAATCTAAATCCAATTTTTATATAATTTTTGAGAGCCTGATTACAAAAACAAAAGTCTCACCATTAAAAGCCATGTCTCAGGCACACAATTATAATGATGTTATATTATATCATTATAATTATATGTATAGATTTGAGCTGGACATGTTGTACCATATTTTCCTTTTTAAAGTGACTCCAATCATATTTCAAGAAATTCAAAAACAGTGCGCATCTGAAGTTACTCAGCTGAAGGAAATAATCCATCATTTATCGGCTTTAATATATCATGTATAATGTATATATAATGATACCGATATGGAGGCCGATATATGAGGAGCTTATTTACTGTTAATGATATAAGGATGTTTGAATAAATTTGCCAGTGCTTATGAAAACTACCTTAATATGTGCAACATACAAACTATTTTATTTGATCACACTGTCAAAAGTTCAGTGCCCGGTTGCATAAAGCACCTTAAATGTAATTTTCTCTTAAAATCGCCCTTATCTTTCCCTTAAACTTAAGTGTGTTTCAGAAAATAACCGTTAAGTGTTACATAAGGGTTTCTTTAGGTGAAACGTCATAAACCCTAAGAATTTCCCTTAAGTATGTATTTTTCACTTAAGTAATCCCTTAAAAAATGATGAGTGTTGCATAAAGCCCCTTAACTGTCATTTCCCCAAGTATAACATAAGCAGGTTCAATCCAAGTTTTCTAACAAGACATGATCGACCGCTTTATATGATAAACAAATTGTAATTTAGGTGTTTATTCACATAAACATTGATGAAATTACATATGTAGCACATATCTTATATGGTCAACGGAAGCGCAAACGTGCGTGCATCACACGCAAGAACAAAGCTCATTGGTTCTTGCGCTTGCGCACACCTTCGAGCTTCCGAAACAGCCTTATGGATGTCTTTCAATGAATGGACATAAATGATGAGAGAATATTAAAAAATATCTTTATTTGTTATCCAAAGATGAATGAAAGTCTAATGGGTTCGGAACAACGTATGAGTGAATGACGGCAGAAATCTCAATTTTGAGATAACTATCAATTTGAGTTTCTCGTCTGGTCTTTCTCTTTCATATTTGGTTTTCTTTTTTGTTTTCCTTATCCATCCTATGTTGTTTTCTGTGCAAATACCGTGATCTGTATCAACAAATAACATGTCCATTGCAACAGTAGAATTTTATAACGGCAAAATCTGGGTTGCTGTCGTGAAACACTTAACGGTTTCCCTTACCTAAGAGAACAGTTTAAGGGATTAGTTAAGGGAAATCACGCCTTAAGTGTCATACTTAAGGGAAAAACGAAAGGTGCTTTATGTAACTGGCCCCAGACATTTTTACAAGCAAAAAAGCATGTTGGAACTTTATTTCTCAGAAGACTGAAAAAAAAAAAAAAAAAAAAAAAAAAAAAAGATCTGCAGCCAAAATAATTGTAGCTGGCACTTCTAACGAAGCTGTTTCCTCTCCACAGGTGTGTGTGGCAAACTGTAAACATTTTAGCAATATGAATGTAGAGTTAATTAAGTAAATTATTAAACTGTAGCTTAGCACTTCACTAAACAGACCTAAACAGATCCCATTCCCAGAAGACAATGAGAAACAGGTTAGTTGGGTCTGAGACACACTCAAACTCATCACCGCTGCAAAGATGAACGTCTCATCTGGGCAGCTGGAAACTAAAGTCAGCACAAACTCTAAGGTCAAAAACTCAAAATCGCTGACCACAGAGACTCTCCACCACACACAGCAGAGCTGCTACAGATCATCTATAGGTCAAAAACAGATCTGATGAGATCTACGGCTCCAGCTGAGAACACAGAGAAGCCACCAAGAACGGAGATGAGAAGAACTGTTGTGGGCGGTCGCAAGGATGTTGTATGTGTTTACTAGGTAGTTACTAGGTTCTGGGTGGTTGCTAGGGCGTTGCTATGGTATCAATACACTGCCCTAAGCAAATAGAGCCCAACGTTGTCAATACATCTCTACATCTTCATTAGTCTTTCTCTCTAAAACTCATGTTTGAGAGACAGACAGCGACCACAGCAGCAGATAAACCACAAACAGGTGCATTTATGTCAACACAAAATGCTTCATCTATAAGTGTTCGGGCCTGTAGCTCTGAGCTCAGTTATATGCTAAAATAATATTTTAATTAGGGTATTTTTCTTCCCAGAAAACAGACCAATGACATCATGTTGCATTCTAAGGCATGTGCACATTTGAGTCCAATCAGATGCTGTGTAGAATGAGAATGCCCCTCCCCCTGACACCACATGCCTATAGTGTTAGCTGTCAATCATGTCCACAGATGTGACGTAAACGAAAGCCTACTGGCTCTTAAAAAAAACAAAAAAAAACAGAACAAGCCCTGTGAAACGTCCTGCACAAACTTCCTGTTTCAATAAGACCTACATCAGCTCAAGCACATCAAGATTTTGCTCCTCATATAATGTGAGTTCAGGGTGTGTTTACATTTGGCAGTTTGGGTTAGATTAAGACAAACTTAAGTGTGGTTCATTTGAATAAGGGTGTTTTCACACTTGGTCCTTTTCTGGGGTCTGAGCGTGTGATTTTTGGCCCATATGTGAACACTCAAAACGATCTCAGACCACTTAAAAGCGAACTGAACCGAGACCATCTCGGGAGGTGGTCTGAATACGGTTCCCTTTCAGCTTTTGTGCAAACAACTTAAGCTCATTCAACACCATTTGCAGCAATGTTGTTTTTAAAACAATAATAATAATCAATAATAATAATCTTTACAAACAAATATCTTGGTTAGTGTGGCACATATAATGAAAGTGAATGGGATTCAATTCTGGGTCAGCCATCAAACACTGAACTGGACTAGATCCAGAAAACAACAGTATAAACACAAAGAGGTCTGAGACCACATTCCCACTTAAGTGGACCAAATGAGGGTCTGAGTCCTCTTTCAGGGACAGTCAGTACGAACGTAAAGAGGTCATTTTTCACTTGGTTCACCTCTTGGTCCACTTAAAGGAGTCTTAAAGAAGAAACACCCTAATGCGGTTTGACTGAAATATGAACGCAACATGGACCTAAGACGTCTAAACGAACCAAAAACAGGATATGATGTCACAAGATAAGACCCTAAATAGGACAGAATGCTCAAGCATACCCGTTTTTTCTCATCATAGTTGCAATGTTGCCCTTTACAATTCAGCTGCTGTTTTGACTCCTTTATAAGCTCTTCATAAGTTCTCAGCTAATAAAAATACCATCATATGTGTGCACATACGACAAGTGCCATTATCCCAGCACACAGCATTGTTTTGGATGTTCGTAAGTTCCATCGCAAATAAACGTCATTAACGCAGTTTTATATCTTTAGGTTTGCGGTTAAAAATGACAGAATGAACGCTAAGTGAACCAGGACTAAATGAATCATTTTCTTTTTTGCTCCAAGAGAACCAAACTACAAGTGTGAACACACCCTTAAGTCACGCTAGATAAACTGATGATGAGGTTAAAGTCATGCCACGCTTCGGTTACTAAACGGTTTGAATTCTTTGATCTTGGCAAGTCACTCGTTTTAAGCAGCTTGTGTGTGTGTTCATTTCAGTCTACTCACTGTTTTTGAGGGGCAGCGGTGGGACGTCTCTTTTCTGGCTCTCTTTCGCTGGTCTGATCCGAGGCGGAACGTTCGGGACTCGATCCGTGTCCGAGAGATCATCCACAGGAGAGCTGAGATGAGGACAGACAGAGGAAGAAGAGTCATCATTATCCAGCTCAGAGGACAACCTGTGGAGAAAACTGATTCGCCTACAAAACTTCTTCATTCTGGAGCGTCAGTGCAAACGGCAGACAGAGAAGCGCTCCTTTCTGACATTTGCAGAGAGAACAGGAAAGTGTGTCTCTCGGGTTCATGTTGCTGCACGTCTCTGTGAGTTTAGAAGCACCTGACACAACAGGTTCAATGAGATCTACTCGACACTTATCTACCAACACACCTGTACTGAGCTTCACATGAGTCACTCAACAGGTGAACAGACAGACTCAATTACAGTGTACTACTATACACACATCTGACATCACACATGTAAGCTGCTCTAGGAACTTACTATTAAATATAAAATAAACATATTAAAGGTGACCTATAATGCCCCTTTCACAAGATGTAATATAAGTCTCTGAATGTTTCAGCTCAAAATACCCCACAGATCATTTATTATAGCTTGTCAAATTTGCCCCTATTTGGGTGTGAGCAAAAACACGCCGTTTTTGTGTGTGTCCCTTTAAATGCAAATGAGCTGCTGCTCCCAGCCCCCTTTCCAGAAGAGGGTGGAGCTTTAACAGCTCAACAACAACAAAGCTGGAGAATCTCACGCAGCCAAAATGAGGATTGTCAGTAACGGTGTTCAGCCTTACATTGTTCAAACCGGAGTCGACACTGATGGAGAGACTCAGGAAGAAGTTACAACTTTTAGACGTTTCTGAATGGTTAGTGGATAAATTTATGTAGTTGCTGTGAAGTTGATTCAACTCATCCACTAGCATGTGCCGTCATGTTAATCTTTTGTGCAAATCCAGCGTTGAATTGACCCTTGTCTGTAAAATGTAAAATGACGGCATGGCAGCAACACTCTACTACTCTTCCGCTTACTTCTAATAAAACACAATATAATAAAGCGTCTTTGGTGTTTCCATGGTTTCTACAGAAGTAAAACTGGAAATCGAGGGTAGCGCGAATATGTCGTCACATGGGCCGTTACACTGGTTGAAAAATAGCTGATTTCTCTGGATTTAAACATTGTTTGAAACATTTGGGTTAATGTAAGTACACAAGCCTACAAATATATAACATTGTTCAAATGTTTTTTTACAAAAATCTTACATATTGTGCCTTTAAAAGATCCAAAAAGAACAAAGGCTTCATAAAATGATCCGAGCTGTGTTTACCATATGTGATGTGTGTTTATATGTGAATAAAAGTTTAAATTAAATCTGTTCATCATATAAAGCGATCGTATCTCCTCACACGACTAGCTTGAATTACATTGATTCATTTTATGACGCATTTATGACCTTTTCGGATCATCTAAGGTTTGGTTATATTTGATTTCATTACAAATATCTTCATTTGTGTTTTGAAGGTGAGTGAAAGTCTTATGGGTTTGGAACGACATGAGGTTGAGTAAATGATGAGCGAATAATTTATACAGTTCTAAATTATAAACAACACAGTAAATAAGTGTTTTCTGACACAACGAACCCTGTGTAAATGTGAAAAAAGGATACATTTGGCCACGTTTTGACAGTCGTCTGACATTCACCCTACATTCACAGCGATTACAGAAATACACAGGTTTATTTTAGCATCTGAGCAGCATTTGTTGAAGGTTTATCAGATTGTTAACACATTTCCTTATGTGTGTTTAAGATCAGGCCCATGTGGACGGTCAAACAATGGTGCTTCCTGTGACCCTGAAGAACAACTGACCACCTCGAGAGAGAGTTGAAAACATCTGCCTAACACTCAGTTTTGAATGAACCCTTCACTTGTGCTTTAGCTCTTCAACTGCATTTCTAAGAGTTGACAGAATTCTGCTCGTGAATTATTCAACCGACTCACAGAAGAAAAGACCTCAGGAGAACCAGGAAAAACCAGAGTGTTAAAATCACTGACGTTAAAGAATAACCACTAACCAAAGACCGGCACAACGAATGCTGAAGATACTCATTCAGACGGATTCATTGTTCTGTTCTGCTTTCACATCCTCAATCCAACCAACAATTTCATATAATCATCAAAAAAACGGAAAGATTTTTTTCAAAATATGACTCCATTCTCGCATCCTGGACTTTCTGGACCAACTAAAAATATATATATTTACGTATAAATGAGGAATACAGCCAGTGATTCATCTTAAGGAGGCAATAACATGAGAAGTGCAGGCAATATAAGGTTTCATGCATTTACCCTTTAACTGCAACCCTCACTGCTGCAGCGTACAACTGTTGAACATGACAGGATCTGCAGAGCTACAGAAACCATCCATGCATGTCGAGTCAGCTTTATTTCTATAGCGTTTAGACGATACAGATCAATTCAAAGCAGCCTCACAGTAATAAACGGGAAAATAATGATCATCAATGATGCAAACTACAGCATCTCCACTTCTTTCCACTGTAGAAAAATAAAGCCAAAATATCACAGAAACGGTTGTTGCCGATAATATCGTTAGGAGCCCGAGTCTGCGCAGTGGTGGATCCCGCCCACACTCCTCATTCGCTAGCACAGCTGCCAATCATGACGCTGCAACCCGCACCAAATAACGAACTAAAACCAAAAATATTGGGAAACCGAAAACTTGAACATACGTCTGTGTAATAAGAGCTACCTAAAATGACACAAACCATCTTTGGAAAAAAAAAAAAAATTAAGTGTAATTGGATTTTTTTGGTTTGGTTCACTTGAAGCACTGAAACCCTATTATATTTGTAAGAATTTCTGGTAACAGAACATTTCTAGTGTTCAAGATGGGACGCCCAATGGTGGAGCCACTACTAAAATGGCTCTTTAATGGAATGAGATATTTTCACCAAACTTGCAAATTAGCGTATTGAGTTAATTTTGACATAAAAGCCTCCGATTGGCCATTGTTTTCACGTGCTCAACAAACATGGCAACAATGTTCAATGCTGCAAAAACACGTTGTAAAAAGAAACCTTTGACGCTCTTCACAAATACACAAAGGATCTTTTAAAAGCATCAACAATCAGCAGGTACCAGATTGACCTGGTTCTCGGTACTGAAGAAAGGCTGGTATTGTTACATTTTTAGCATCAACTTGGTGTGAAGTACAGGTACTTTTGACAACTCTAATGTAAACTACATCAAATATGAGACAGCTCTAAAAAAAGGCAGCAGAGTGATTACTCATCATGTGACAGCAGCTGATGTTGATCTTCAGCACACAAGCTTTCATAGAAACATCCTTTTATAGATCACAGAATGACTGAGATGACTGAAGTTTCACTAGTTCGGATGTCATTGTGAAAACAGACACAATGCATTCTGGGAGCTTGACCTTCAACCCACCGGAGCTCGTGACAAAGCTTTTCCACCTCATCTGATGGTACGGATCTTATGAATTAAAATCACTGATAATGGCCTGGATATTATAACAACCACAAAATACAAATATAAAGCACACTGGTGGTCAAAAGTTTGGAATAATTCATGTTTTTTAATGTTGAGTCTCTTCTGCTCAACAAGGCTGCATTTATTTAATCAAAAATTCAGTGAAATATTATTACAATTTAAAAGAACTGTTTTCTATTTGAATATATTTCAATATATACTTTATTCCTGTGATGGCAAAGCTTTTCAGCAGAATTTTCATTCTTTTTTAAAAACTGAAATTAATACTTTTATTCATCAAGGGTGCATTAAATTGATCAAAAGTGACAGTAAAGACATTTATAATGTTACAAAAGATTCTATTTCAAATAAATGCTGTTCTTTTGAACTTTCTGTTCATCAAAGAATACTGAAAAATAAAATGTATCACAGTTTCCACTAAAATATGACTTTTCAATTTGGAAATGTTTCTTGAGCAGCAGATCATCATATTAGAATGATTTCTGAAGGATCATGTGACACTGAAGACTGGAGTAATGATGCTGAAAATTCAGCTTTGATCACAGGAATAAATTACACTTTACTATATATTCACATAGAAAACAGCTGATTTACACTGGAATAATATTTCAGATTTTTTACTGTATTTTTGATCAAATAAATGCAGCCTTGGCGAGCAGAAGAGACTTCTTACAAAAATATTTTTAAAAATCATGATTATTCCAAACAGTGGACCGCCAGTGTGTTTGTATCATTTCTAAACACCATTTTTCAATATATTACATTTAATATGAACCCTGATTATTATGGAAGGTACTTGTAAAGCAAGATTTACCATAAACATCTCAACCATACAGTAGACTTTTCAGATAGAAAATAGTGTACTTTAAGTGATGAATAAGTAAAGAAACGATCAACATGTCATGAATTCAAAATTCATCCTGAATGCTTTCTTAATAAATAATCTCTTATTGTGAATGATTTACCAGCGCACGTTATTCTACAAGAAATAATGTTTATCTATAATCTTTCACTGAAACGGCTCTAACACAAAGGATGTGCACAAAAACATATTATTAACCAATAATATCACAGCCTATTTTAGGAAGCACACAACTGAAATTTCATAAAATCCGCACACAAATTGATTAATACATCTAAACTTTTTAACGGTTTAAGTCAGGAAGCTTTCAAAAACATTCACATGTGATGCTGCAATCTATCATGACGCTAACAGATGTTTCCCTGCATCATTACTGTATGTGCTGAAGACGACCAGTGAGAACATCACTGGACCAATAAAATGCCAATGAATAATCAAACATCAAAAGTGCGACCAACTAGATCAATATATCAATCAGAGGTTTTCAGCATTATCCACTGCTATCAAAACCCATATGAATCAATCAACACTAACTAACTAATGTAAAACAGAATTACTAACGAGACCCTGAATCGAGAGTTTCTAACGTGTGTTAGCATTCTGCTGTACAAATACCATTCAAAAGAGAATGATAAGGGGTTAGTTAAAAGCAGGTCAAACTCGTTGTTTCATACTGATGCATAGCAAAGCAAACCTTCAGCAACAGTACAGAGCCAAAAAACAAACAGAACATTAGATTTCTGTACAGAACGGTCAGTCGTGTCACTCGCTAAAGGCCAGGAAGTGAACCAGAGGTCAACCGCAACCATATACCAGTAGGAAGTAACTGATAACTGGTAGTTTTTGTGCAAACAACCAAACAAAGTGAGAGACAGCATGCATTTATAACTGCAAAACATGAAGCCTCTGGACACACATACAGAGAAAGAAACGAAACGAACACAAACCACCAGTAAGACAAAGCTGCGGTTTTACAGTGCAGCACATCAGCTCAGAAACACTGTGTAATGCCATCGGAAACTAACATGACGCTCTGAAGAGTATCAAACACTCACATTCACAAAACTCCACAACACTGGCCAATATCATGGCACTAACATCATCCACAGAAAACAAGATGTGACGGCACTATACAGAAAACCTTAACTCACACACGCATCCAGAAAAAAAATAAAGAGCAAACAGAAACAGAACAACAAACATTCACTTCCACATTGAACTTACGTGCTCAAACATGCCAAAAAAGGCCATTACAATCTGATGAGATGAGAAATCCCATTACACGCGAATGAACGTAGGACAGGAGGAGAGAGATGAGCAGATACGGTCCAGTAAACAAGTTTGAAAAACACCCGAGATAGTCAGAGAACCACGGCGTGAACGAGTCAACGCGACCTGAACCGACCACAGAGAACAGACGGAAGTGGAAAACACTTTTAGACGCAAGGCTCTGTGAGCAGAGACCTTCAAAAACAAAAAAACAGAGAGCTTCCTGAATTCTGCCTCCTGCTTCTCATGTTCACAGATCTGAACATCACAAAAATCACACGCAAAAATAAAACAAATCACATTTTGTAGAATAAAAATTAACCCTGCATTTTTGCATTGTGGAAAATTTTTGTTTTTATTTATTTATTTTTTTTTTTTGTGGAATATTTTGTATATTCTTATTATGTGTAATGTGAAAAATATGATTATTATTTGAATTGTAAAGCATTCATACTACATAAGAGTCTTTAAATCAATATTACAGCAATCTTTATTAAAAATTAAGAAATTAAAAAATAAAAAATAAAAATATAAAAATAATTGTATTATATTGAATATTTATATATTATATTACATTACATTATATTATATTATATTTAGGCTATATATGAAATAAAATGTATAATGAACATTATTGAGAAACAAACTCAAAGGTAAAATATTCAGATGCATTAATAATGTTTTTGGATGGAATGTTTTTTTTTTTTTTTTGCAAAGTAATTACAATTTGAGAGCTTAATTGCCATGAAAATAATCATTAATACAACAATCTTTATTAGAAATTAAGAAAAAATTAAAAAATTAAAATAAACATAAAAATAATTGTATTATATTATATTATATTATGGCTATATATTATAAAATAAAATAATAAAAAAATAATTACTATATTACTATATAATGAACATTATTCAGAAACAAACTATTATAAAACTATTATAAAATATTCAGATGCATTAATAATAATGTTTTTTTTTTGCAAAGTAATTACAATTTGAGAGCTTAATTGCCATGAAAATAATTATCACAGCAATCTTTGTTAGAAATTAAGAAATTAAAAAAATAAAAATAAATCTAAAAATAATTATATTATGGCTAAATATTATAAAATAATAATAAAAATACATTACTATATAATAAGCATTACTGAGAAACAAACTCAAAAGTAAAATAATCAGATGCATTAGTAAGAATGAGATTTTTTTTTTTTTTTTTGCAAAGTAATTAAAGCAATTTGAGAGCTTAATTACCATGGAAAATGTCTGATAAGACTTCTCAGAAATGGGAATCTACAACTATAATTTCTCAAGGAAATGAATCACATGCTGACAGTAAAAGATGCTTCTGGAAAATCACCAAAACTAAATTTCAAGACACTTGTGGGAATACAGCAGCTTTTGTGTCTTTGGAGGAGGCGTCTCGCATGGGATTGTGGGTCAGCAGATTATCGTTTGAGGAAACAACACAGATTGATCACAAGAACACTGCTGACATCTAGTGTTCACGTGCGTTCAAGCAAACACTAAAACAACAGGACTGAACGCAGGGCCCAACTCTCTCACCAAATATTGGATTCAATCTTTTTATCAACTCGTTTTCTTTCAGTTTTCACAGGTTGTGTGTTTCTCTTTGGAACTGGCTGATCTAAATGAAATAAATATATAAACACTCTGACTGAAGATCATCTAACAAACCGTGTGAGGTGCAGTTCCTCTGACCACCAGAGGGCGGCGCTCTCACCATCACAATCCAAGACTCTGTGATGATGTTGGTCTGAATCACAATAACCGAACACACTGCCTGGAAGAGCACGTCATTTTCCAGCTGACTCATTTCCACTGGTCTGTTTGACCCTTGTGATGGTCTACAGGCCACATGACTCAATAACCTCGAGTCACAGGAAATACAAACACCAGCGTTTGTGCAAGTGCACAGTGTGTTCAGTGTTCACTACGATACTGCTCTCACTGTTCCTGCAGTATGTGTGCAATTCAGAACATTTGCTGAAATATGCACTGCCGTAAACAACAGAACACTAGCTGTGTCCCAATTCAGAGGCCACGCCTTCAAAGGTCATGAAGGTCAAACCGAGCGTTGTCAAATGGGACGGTCTAGCCTATGGAGGATTGCTCTAGTCACCTAGCAAATGTGACAGCTGCCGTACGTACTGGACTATTCAACTGTCTGAAAACAAAACAGGGTTCATAACCTGTCTAAATATGTTCACTTTGGTCCATTTCTGTACATAATAAAGAGTATAAACTATATAAAATCACATCTTATTAAGATAAAGGTCAACAAGTGTGTACTGTACCTGAAAACGGGCGGGCTTCCGGATGACATGGTTCTGGGATTTGTAGTCCTGGTGCAGACGGACACACGAGGAGGTGGAACAGGGGGTCTGTACGGGACCTGAGGGGTTACCGGGACGTCTTTGGGCTCTTTAGAGATGCCCACAGCGTAGCTCTTAGGAGGAAGAGGAGGAGCGCCTGTGTCTCCCTGAGTGGGAGATGAACACTGCTCGTACAGGTGGAAGCGCTCCGATGAGGAGGAGGAGGAAGAAGAGGACGAGGGAGTGGGGGAATCAGGGGATCGTTTGCTCTCGCTCTTCTGGAGTTGCTGCGCCGGCCCTTTAAGAGGCAGGTGTTCTGGGCGTGGCCTCGGAGTGGGGATGGGCTTGGCTCGTTCAGCAGGTGTGGGCGTTTCCTTCAGCTCAGGAGCCGTTGCTGTGGTTACCGAGCCCGGCGTGAAGGGAACGGGAGGTCGATTGGGCATGACCCGAGGGGGGACGGGAGGCAGCCGCTTGCTTGGGACGCTGTTTTCGGTCTCGCTGCCTCTGAATTTCGTCCTCTCTCTAGCGACGGGTTTTTCGTCCTCACGCTCATCATCTTCCTCCATCCCCGCCTCCGAGGGGAACAGCTTGCGCAGGCTGCCGAGAATCCGCTTCCTGTGGCCGGGCAGAGCCACGCCCATCCGCTGCAGCTTCGCCGGGGTTAAATCCTGACATTCCCACAGCGTTCCCAGTCCAGCCTCCTGGAACGCCGAGCAGTACTGGTCGAGCCGGAGGCCGTTCAGCCACTCCAGCACAGGCTGGGAGCCTTCCAGCGGGACGGAGGACATGACTGGAACGCCACCGATCCCTCTGGAATGCTGCAGAACTACACTGCAGGACTTCTTCTCCATGTGATGAGGTTAGGGAGTCATCGGGACTGGAATAAGACGTCTTTTGAGAGAGAGAGAGAGAGAGAGAGAGAGGGTAATCAATAACATGGTCATCAATGATAAACTACAGATGTTTTCATTAACCAGAGAATCTGACAGCAGTTTAAAATGTGTTTTGCTCTATAAAACAGCAGAACGTTCACGCTGCTCTCTTCACGATTTAAAAGAAGAAAAAAGTCGGATCAAATTCTAAACGGGTATTAATAAGACCAGAAATTCAGAAATGAAAGTAAAGGGTGTAGCGTCTGTAGTGGATCAAAATCATCAATACAACTATAAATTAAAGAAAGCTTTTAACGTTTAACCTCCTTCGGATAACTCATAGACCATGGCTCCGACAGGTCTAGATGAAATGACCCTATTGGCATCTTTGTTGCCTCCATTGAAGAGGAGCAGGAGGCCTTCTCACCAGCTCCGGGGACTTCAAAGAGTCACCCGTGCTTCACCCACATGGCGCTAAGGGCCATGTGGCATATCCGAGACACTGTGAAAACCCAATACACATCACACACACACACATACAGAGACACAAACACACATTTGGAGACTGTATCTACATTTAGCCTCAAAATATGACTATGCCAAAGTGTATCCGTTGCTGTATTCAAGTGAACGTGCATGTATCCCTAGTATATAAGGTTAGTTATGATTGTAGCGGTGTTAGTTTTACTCTAAACGGTATATTCAAGCATAAACTGTATCTCTCACTTTTATGTCTTTGACATCCGACAAGTTTGGTCTCATTGTAAAGCTCTCTTTATGCCCTAATTGACAATGTATGTCGCATTACTGTAAATTGCATCGTTCTATTTTTAATGGTACTTCGAAGAAAATGTACTCAGATCTGACACTTCATAAACCATGCAAATGAGGTCGTAAATGGAGACAAAGAAAAAGTTTGCCCGCCAAACTTTCACCCTCGCCATTGGCTGGCGCTTCCAAGGAGGCGTTTTGGCTTGTTTGTCCTTAAAAAGACAACCACACGCATGTTTCCTTGGTCTCTCGATTGTCTCTCGATTGTCTCTCGATTGTCCCTCGCCACCTCACGCACGTCTCTCCCGGACGTCTCGGCGACCACGCTTCCATCACACGCTCCTCTGCTTCTTCGGGACGACCATCTTTTTGGCACAAGTTTTTCTTTTGTCAAGCCTCCGTCATTCTCCATCACCTCGGAGATGGACTCTCTCTTCTTCATTTTCCGGTTATCTTACTCTTAAGTTAAAACCTTGTTTGAAAACCCCGCCGAGAACCCAGCCTCGGAAAAGGACCAATCGCTCCAGCCGCACGCATTGAAACTCCAGCAGAAAAACAAGCAACCGCAGCACCTGAACCTATGCAAGTATAGAACCATTCTTTTCGAAGCATTTTAAGCTCCATGCGTAAGCTGAGTTTCCTTGCTGGCTCTCAAAGGTTTAACTGTTTGTAATTTGCCATGTTCTTTGATCACCTCTGTTTTCCTGCTTTTAGTTTCGCTTTTGTATATATGTGTATTATTTGTATATTTATATTCATGCTCGATTGCCTCTGTGGCTCATTCAACGGACCAAGTCTCTTCTACGTTTGATTCTGCAAAACTGCTTTACGCTTTAATGCTATAATAGGAAGTTATTCTCGTGGCCAGAGACCAACTTCCTTTTATAATAGTTTATGAGAAAACTGATGGTTTGCTGGACAAACTACGATAGTCTTTCTCAAACCACTATTGAACTAGACCTAATCATATATGTAATTAATTATAATCCGTTGTAATTAATTCACAGTATATGTGCATAACGCGTTATGACTTAATTATATATATATATTTCACCCATAATTTGAGCTAATTGATTAAATACCTGTAGATATATATATATATTTGTTCAACTTTATTTTCATAATATAAACAAATGCATAGCCTAGGCCTCTTTAATTTAAATGTCTTATCATTAAAATATAAAAATTGAAATGACGGGAAATAATTGATTATGACGGATTTTTTACTGTACGTTAAAATGACGGACAGTGCGAAAGTCTAACGCAACCTCTGAGACACATATTATATATATATATACCACTGTCACAGCCCTAGTTAGTTGAATGTATGTGATCTAGATGACTGCTAATGTTACCCTTACTATTATTGACAGTACTGTCTTATCTTTTTATTTTCCCTGACTTGTTGAATTTCTGTCTATCTACCGTCCATCTATGTCTGTCCGTCGTTCCGTCGTCCATCTATCCATCTGTCTATTTCTCTATCTCTCTGTCTATCTGTCCATCTATTTCTCTGTCCATCCATCTATCTATCTATCTATCTATCTATCATCCATCCATCTATCTATCATCCATCCATCCATCCATCCATCTATCATCCATCCATCCATCCATTCATCCATCTATCTATCCATCCATCTATCCATCCATCTATCCATCCATCTATCCATCCATCTATCATCCATCCATCCATCTATCCATCCATCTATCCATTTATCATCCATCCATCTATCCATCCATCTATCCATTTATCATCCATCCATCATCCATCCATCCATCTATCCATTTATCATCCATCCATCTATCCATCCATCTATCATCCATCCATCTATCCATTTATCATCCATCCATCTATCCATTTATCATCCATCCATCTATCTATCCATCCATCTATCATCCATCCATCTATCATCCATCCATCCATCCATCTGTCTATCTATATTTCCATCCATCCATCCATCCCTCTCTCTCTATCTATCCCTCTCTCTCTCTATCCATCCATCCATCTCTTTGTCTATCTGTCCATCTATCCATCCATCTACCTGTCTATCCGTCTTTCCATCCATCTATCCATCCATCCATTCATCCATATATCCGTCTATCCATCTGTCTGTCCGTTCATCCATCCATCCATCCATCCGTCCGTCTATCTATCTATCCGTATTTCCATCCATCTATCCCTCTCTCTCTCTAGCTATCTATCCGTATTTCCATCCATCTATCCATCCATCTATCCTCTCTCTCTAGCTATCTATCCCTCTCTCTATCTATCCATCCATCCATCCGTCTATCTGTCTATCCGTATTTCCATCCATCTATCCCTCTCTCTCTATCTATCCCTCTCTCTATCTATCCATCCATCCATTCATCTCTTTGTCTATCTGTCCATCCATCTATCCATCCATCCATCCATCCATTTATCTATGTCTATCCGTCTTTCATCCATCTATTCATCCATCTATCCCTCTCTCTCTCTCTTTCTCTCTCTATCTATCTATCCATCCATCCGTCCATCCATCCATCCATCCATCCGTCTATCCATCCATCCATCCGTCCATCCCTTTGTCTATCTGTCCATCCATCTGTCCATCCATCTATCAATCTATCCGTCTATCTATCCCTCTCTCTCTCTCTCTCTCTCTCTATCTATTTATTATTAATATTATCATTATTGTTTGTTCGTTCGTTTTGTTTGTTGTTGACATGTTATTGAATTGATCACATGGCATGTGACTTACTTTGTATTTAAAAGGAAAAATTGTTTTTTTTTAAAAAAACAAAAAAACTGTGAAACACGAGTGCATCTCCATCTCTCAGTGAAACTGAACCTGCATGCTTGAATATTCACTGTGATTTTCTTCCTCATATTTTCATTTTGATGAACACATGTGGGGGAAAATCACACACAGTTCCTGGAGAAAAAGAACCTCAGGCATCCCAGACATGTTTACTTAAGCCGATTCAGATGTGCATTCAGACATTCAGAAGATGCCTTTATGCAAAGCGACTTACAAATGAGGAACATCACAAGCAGTTTATCTTACAAGAGCAACGATATTCACATGAGTTCATCCAAGTGTCAAGAGCAAGTCCCTATGAAATCTGTTTGATTTTCCCCCCAAATTCTGTGTTTTCTGTTTTCATTTTTCTGGATTCTGTTTTTTAATTATTTAATTAAATCTTAATAATTAAACAACTGAATTAAACGTATTAAATGAAACACACTATGAAGGCATTTCAGTTCATCAGAAATTCAGCATTTTCTGTTCTACTTTTTCTGGATTCTGTGTTTGTTTTTTAATACAAATGTATTCTCAAAAACAGTGGTAATTAAATGAACGCATACAACTTTAACAATTTAATATATTGCATTAATAATTAATCTTTTAAAACATAATCAAGTTCCTTTTTTTAAACAACTTTCATTTTAGGACAAAGTGCTGCACAATCTAATAATAGCACCTAATAAAGTTACCGCCCACCTTCTGAATAACACCATTACATTTACTCTCTAAAAACATTTTAGCTCCAATTTGGCATGTTACGTTTCAACCCTGCTCGTATATTTGTCTTTGATTCTGACTTATTCCACAGTAAAACACACACTAATATCAATGCCCACATCATAAAGACATTTTAGCATTTCAAAAAAAGCTCATTTCCTGCATGTAATTTCCTGTTCCTGCTCAGATCATTTTTCCAGTTGAGTTCATTATCAGTCAGATGAACTATAGATATCTGCTGTGTGTGGTACGCTGAACAGTGAGAACGTTAAAGTGCCCCTATTATGCTCATTTCAGATGTTACACACTACATGAAAGGGAATAAGCTGTTTGTGAATGTAAAAGCTCTGCAAAGTTTTAAAGATCAAAGAGCAAATAAAGTTACTGTCTCCTAAAAGAAAGAAGCGATTCTGAACTGCCAAAACGAGTTGTTAGTGATTCCTGTCTCACATCCAGTTACATACCTACAACGTAACTAATTTGCATAATGCCCACCTATGGTCTTCATTGGCTGAACTGCGTCTCTTTGCCCCGCCCTCAAACACTGTAATGATCCACTTTAAAGAGATTGATACGGTTAAAACGACTCCCTCGTTACTGTTCGTATCACTTTGATGAGATTCAGATATGCTAATGAGCGTTTGGTTTCTGACCAATCAGAGCAGACTGGGCCATCTGACCAATCAGAGCAGAGCAGGCTCTCAGAAAGGCGGGGTTTAGAGAGACCGAATCTTCGAACAAACTGTTTCAGACACTGTGAGAAAAGAGCTGATGCTGCAGTGGATATTATGAGAAAATTAAAGTGTGTTTTGACCTTGGATGCATTTAAAACTATTGTTGCAATCTTTAAAACAGCATAATAGAGGCACTTTAAACCTTTGGTGGTCATGCAGTTGGAATCGAGTGTGTTTCTTAAATCACTCTACATTATGTTTGACTTTAAACGTCTCAAGCCGTTCTATTAATCATTACTGACGCTGTGCTGCAGAACTTGTTTTGGAAGAAGTGACTGAAGCTTTCGGCCCACTCATGTTCTGAACGTGAGAGGCAGGCAGACAGACAGACAGGTCCTCAAACCACCTCAGAAGTGTTGACGGTGAAGATTCAACACAAGATTTATCATCTTACTCAATATCTGTCTACAGGATGTCTTTCAGGTTAAACGCAAGCCCACTGATGCCATTTTAGTCCGACCACCAAGTTTAATGGTGCAACACTCACATTTTTAGTAGTGCGCAAGCTTTAACTTTGTGTCCTTTTATGCTCCAACTGCTTTTTTAAAGTTGTGACACATGGCTGGAGCAATCGACCGCAGTTGCTTAAAAGACACTGAGCAAGATTCACATTCACACATTCATTAGCAGGGATGCCAGGTCTGCCAACCCAAAGGCCAATCGAAAATAGCCCACAACTTGACTACTGTAAAAGTGACCAAGACTGCAGGGATCATGTCAGATGCTGCATGTGCTTTATATGAAGTACTCATGAATCATTTTCGGTTGAAGGCACTTCCTTCATTTCATTTTATAATTAGCTCGAATCAGGAACAATAAAAAGATATTCATCAGATATCAAACTAAACTCGTGAGTCTCAGTGACCACATCTAGTTCAAATATAATCAATAAAAACAGTATCAGCAATTCAAACTCTCTCACACACACACACACAGATAATCAACAATCAAACTCTCTTTTTAGTTGCTTCCTCATTTAAAAGTATCATTTTACCAGGAAGTGCATCTGTTAAATGCAAACAAACACTTAAGAGTGTGAAATGGCAGGGTGTGTGTGAGTGAGTGTGTGTGAAATGGGTAAAACAGCCAATTTCTCTGAACAAAAAAAAAAAGAAAAGAGACAAAATGTCTGGCCTTAAAGATATTTTTTAACATACAGTACACTCTGATATTTAAGAGAAAAGTCTGCATGTCAAATAAAATCAACACACACATACCTGAAAATCCTCACTGATGAAAAACTAGACACTCCACATTCATGACTGGATCTTCAGGTCACATGTGTTTGCAAAAAGACCAGGAACATGAACACACACACACACACACACACCTGAACATGAATCGGAAAGTACCAGGATTATAAATCACTGTCTGCATCCCAATGCACATACTAACCATCCTAAACATCATGCAAGACTATGAGTAGTGCATCCCAAGACTGGTGGAGAACGTGCATGTGCATCTTTTGACTTTTTCAGTAGTACTGAACGAGACTGAAGCTGACACTATGTATCTGAATACCACTTTTCAGACTAAAAATACATGTCTGCGAGTTTGACAAGAGCCAAATTGTGATGGCTAGATGACTGGGTCAGAGCATCTCCAAAACTGCAGCTCTTGTGGGGTGTTCCCGGTCTGCAGTGGTCAGTATCTATCAAAAGTGCTCCAAGGAAGGAACAGTGGTGAACCGGCGACAGGGTCATGGGCGGCCGAGGCTCAATGATGGCTGGCCCGTGTGGTCCGATCCAACAGATGAGCTCAAGAAGTTAATGCTGGTTCTGATAGAAAGGTGTCAGAATACATATAGGGCTACATAGCATAGCCATGCTGACCCCTGTCCACCGCCGAAAGCGCCAACAGTGGACACGTGAGCATCAGAACTGGACCAAGAAGGTGGCCTGCTCTGATGAATCACGCTTTCTTTTACATCCATGGAGGCTCCACCTCGCAACTTACAGGACTTAAAGGATCTGCTGCTAACATCTTGGTCCAGATACCACAGCACACCTTCAGGGGTCTAGAGGAGTCCATGCCTCGATGGGTCAGGGCTGTTTTGGCAGCAACACAATATTAGGAAGGTGGTCATAATGTTATGCCTGATTGGTGTATGTACTGGTTGCGTGTCACTCAAAACACTAATAGCACTAGTAAAGCTTATCAAAAAGTGGAATTTATTGATAAACATTTTTCAGAGTAATTTCATACTTCCGGTTTGAAAAGCAAACTTGAAGATCAACATCACAGAATCAGGCGTAGAGTGTGTGATAGGAGAGGCCCAAATCTACATCGCCCCGGTTATGAGCGCTTCTCTGCATTTATTCATGAGAAAGAGCTCGTTCAACCCAATCACTGCACCGCAGTATGCACAAGATTATAATTGTGACATTTTGCATGAGGAAGTATCACTTTTGTTTCTGTCTTATATAGCCTGTTGCTGTCACTCAGAGACTTGGGTGACAGACACATCATATTCAGAGACATTGTATTTTGCCTGCGATGTGGTCAGAACTGGAGTTTGACTACGAACACATGAAAAATACGATTGTTTTACGATATACATGCGGAGCGCGCATTTGATCGGTTTCAGCACGGAGCTCCACGATGAGTTTAACAACACTCGTCATAGATCATAGATCATGTACAGACTCAAGTATGTGTTTAAAGTTTTTATAGACATATTTCGGTGTATCACGGTGTATGCACACATATTTCATCATGTCTTCTTCAAATTAAATATATTTGCAAACATGGACACTATACAGTGGTGTATCTGAACGCGATGACGCGATGGATTATCCCGATACACAAAAGACAATGATTTAGACGAAAATGAGACTCAGAAATTATTTTGTAAATTCAATTCAAAGTTCGAAAGTTGTGCTGTCTGTAAGCAGAAAACAAAAAATTCTCTATTGTAAAAACACAAATACATTGAAGGTGAGATAATTGTAATTTCTATTTTTAAGAAAGTATGTAGATTTCCAGTTTAAAGTAGGCCTAATTAAATAATTATTAAACTCGATTTGAATAAGAAATACAAAAAAAAAAAAATTCTAATAAATTAAATAATTTTGCCTGTAAATTTCCTAGGATTTTTAATACTTAGTGCTAGAGGTTTGATTACATCACTAGCAGCACTATACCTAACTAAACTAACACTACTAACGATCATTTATTTCTGAACAAGGGTGTCTCCTTTCAAAACAGTTACTCATAACTTGCTATAGTTTAACAGAGGGAAAGAAAGTGGTTAGTGAGAAGTGAAACATCCGGCGTTTTCTGGATTGTGAACTCATATTAGCGCTGAAGTTTTCAAATCCTCACTAAAGCTGGCACACACACACACACACTCATGACTCACACCTCTTGTATATGACTGATCGTCATACTCAGCCTATGACCTTTAACCTGTGAGTGTATCAAACTGAAGGCATCTGCCTCTTTGTCCAGTCAATCAATGTCTTAAAGCGATAGTTTACCCACAAATAGTGCTGGGCAGACTGACGATATATATCGTGGCGATGACATAAAATGTCTATCATTAGAGATTGTGTATATCGCAGTACATATGGGTAGCACAGCACTACTGAAAGATGCTCTAAGATATACACATCAGGGCTCGACAATAAAGACTGCCGGATGGTCTGGGGCCATCTAGAGAAATCAAGTCAAGTCATCTTTATTTATATAGTGCTTTTTACAATGCAGATTGTGTCAAAGCAGCTTTACAGTGATAACTGGTATATAATTTTGGCTGCACAGCAATCAATTCGGTACTTGCTGTTTAAGAAATGCATGTCACGCACACAAAAATATGAAGCGCGCACATAGAAAGCCACTTCTCAAACAGCGCGCAAATACTGAATTGAGTCCTGTTTCAGGTGTTCCTCCACTTGAACTGATGAATTCACACAAAAACTGCATGTTTTTGCTCACACCCAAATAGGGCCAAATTTGACAAGCTATAATAAATGATCTGAGCTGAAACTTCACAGACACATTCTGGAGACACCAGAGACTTATATTACATCTTGTAAAAGAGGCATTATAAGTCCCCTTTAATCAAACGAGACAAAGAATAAAATAAAGTCTTTGCTCTGGACTGAGCAGAGAAGAATTAATAGGAATGAATCATCAGAATTAATAAGAATTAATCTATATTTATTTATATAGTGAAGTCTATGCAGTGTTTGATTACTTTATTCACTTTCTGTACCTGAAAACTACTGTTAGACCAACCTGAAAAAAACTGAAAAGCACTGCTTATTTTATTTATGTGTTTGTTTCTCCGCCAGAAGAGGAGCGCAACAATTCTGACTAAAATATTTGTTGTTGGATATTAAATGTGCCATACATAGAATTTTAAGTGTATTTTTACAATAACAGTACTTGTAATTTAGTGAGTTTAACTTCTGCTTTACTTATTAGACTATAATGTTGTTACAATGTTAGAATGTAATGTAACTCTTTTTGCACATATAACAGAGTCTACATGGTTACATTTACTATATATCTGTTTGCAGGACATATAAAAACAGACCCCCTACAACCCATTTACAAACCCCAGTTTAAAAACCAAGGTACCATCCTACCTCTTCATACAGTCCGAGAAGAAGATGTCAGACTTCAGACGCACATTCAATTCAGAAAACAACGAGGAGGAGAAATGAGACTGCTCTGTAATTAAAGGCCATGAAACAGTTCACAGCCTCTATAAAACATTCTGCTCAGAGCGACACATTAGACAGAAACAGGATGAAAAGAGCAAACAAGTGTCTAAGTTGTGGTTAAAGTCTCACTAACACATGCTTACAAAGTCACACAAACACACACGGTGTGAAGTGCTGGCCAGCTAATCAACATGCTAAAGAGACGGATGGATGCATCTACTGCTCTCCGTTTACAGAGAGCAGCCGAGCGTTAACAAACATGGCGAATAAAACATTGCAAACATCCTCAACCAGTTTTAACTGATACAACAACCACAACTTCTGTTAATCAACTTTAATCAAAGTTAATCATCTCATTATATCCAAATATCAGCTGATATATCAGATCGCTGTCTGTCTCTCGTTTAGATGCATTTAAAGGTGTTTGATTAAAAGCTGATGTGGCGAATTGGTCATAAATAAGGAACTGGGAATGTTGACGGACATTTGCTGAAAGAAACACCGAACAACACTGAGCACGACTGACCCGCTTCTGAGTTTATAACAAACATCAAGCTGATTAACATTCCAGCCACATCACAGGACTAGTTAACCCCTCGACTCACGCCAGCACAAACACCGTTAAATGACTGAGTGTGTCACACAGATCTCCATTATGTGAGTTAAAGGAACTGAAATCACCCTCCGCATGTGGAACATCACTTTAGTGCTACTGGTATTAGTGCTGTATCTCTTTAAGAAGAACTCTATTAGTTTCCCCACAACGCCTATGAAATCTTGTGGTTTAAGACCGCATCCATCAAACACACACATACCTGCTAGAGCTGTCTGTCTGTTAGTCTGAACACGCTCCAGTGTTTCCTTCAAACTCGACAAGTGCATCTGAACACGCTCATGCTCACACACTCTTTCTCACACTCTCTCTCAACTGAGCAACCAGAGAGAAAGACAGAAAAAAAGAGAGACAGAGAAAAACAAACACAGAGACAGACAAACAGAGAGACAGACAAACAAACAGAGAGACAGACAGACAAACAAACAAACAAACAAAGACAAACAGAGACAGACAAACAAACAGACAAACAGAGAGAGACAGACAAACAGACAGACAGACAGACAAACAAACAAACAAACAAAGACAGACAAACAGAGACAGACAAACAAACAGACAGACAGACAAACTGAGAGAGACAAACAAACAGACAGAGACAGACAAACAGACAAACAAACAGACAGAGAGACAGACAAACAAACAAAGACAGACAAACAAACAGACAGAGAGACAGACAAACAAAAAGACAGACAGAGAGACAGACAAACAAACAGACAAACAAAAAGACAGACAGAGAGACAGACAAACAGACAAACAAAAAGACAGACAGAGAGACAGACAAACAAAAAGACAGAGAGACAGACAAACAAAAAGACAGAGAGACAGACAAACAAACAAACGGAGATACAGAGACAAACAAACAGAGAGACAGACAAGACAAACAAACAGACAGTCAAACAAAAAGACAGAGAGACAGTCAAACAAACAGACAAACAAACAAACAAAGACAGAGACAAACAAACAGACAAACAGAGAGAGACACAAACAAACAAACAGAACGACAGAAAAACAGAAACACAAGAGAGACAAACAAACAGAGAGACAGACAAACAAAAAGACAGAGAGACAGACAAACAAACAGATACAGAGACAAACAAACAGAGACAGTCAAACAAAAGACAGAGAGACAGTCAAACAAACAGAGATACAGAGACAAACAAACAGAGACAGTCAAACAAAAAGACAGACAGAGAGACAGACAAACAAACAGATACAGAGACAAACAAACAGAGACAGTCAAACAAAAAGACAGAGACAGATAAACAAACGGAGATACAGAGACAAACAAACAGAGAGACAGAGACAAACAAACAGAGAGACAGACAAGACAAACAAACAGACAGTCAAACAAACAGACAAACAAACAAACAAAGACAGAGACAAACAAACAGACAAACAGAGAGAGACACAAACAAACAAACAGAACGACAGAAAAACAGAAACACAAGAGAGACAAACAAACAGAGAGACAGACAAACAAAAAGACAGAGAGACAGACAAACAAACGGAGATACAGAGACAAACAAACAGAGACAGTCAAACAAAAAGACAGAGAGACAGACAAACAAACGGAGATACAGAGACAAACAAACAGAGACAGTCAAACAAAAAGACAGAGAGACAGACAAACAAACGGAGAAACAGAGACAAACAAACAGAGACAGTCAAACAAAAAGACAGAGACAGATAAACAAACGGAGATACAGAGACAAACAAACGGAGATACAGAGACAAACAAACAGAGACAGTCAAACAAAAAGACAGAGAGACAGTCAAACAAACAAACAAACAAAGACAGAGACAAACAAACAGACAAACAGAGAGAGACACAAACAAACAAACAGAACGACAGAAAAGCAAAAACAGAGAGACAGACAGAAAAACATCAAGTTTGTCTATGAATAATGTAAATATGTAACTAATGCTTTTTACCACGTTAATAAAACAAATGAAAACTAATCAGAAAAGAATCAGACAGACTTTTTGACCAAAGAATTTTTCATTTTCACGGATTTTTAAAACAAGAGTGATTTCTAGCCGATGAAATATTTCACAGCATAACTAAACTCGTAGAGCATCTTTATTCACGACAGAGATGACCTGCGATCCTCGCCTGGAGACCTTATTTTAGAACATGACGGTTATTTACCGGTTTTCCGTGACTTTGAGACTCCTGGAGAATCACACGCTGAGATTTTCCCGAGTTGTGCTGATAAAATCTTCATTTCTATATAAATTCCGTTTACTGACTGAACGCAAAACGCGCGCAACAGTTCAACAAACTTTAGTAACGCCGATAAACTCACAAACAAACAAACAAACACGCTGATGAATATTCATGAAACACTTACAGAAGCGTCTCTGGCAGAACTTGGGCTTGTTTTTCTGGCTCTGGATGTTGTTGTTTTTCTCCGGACGGTTGTGAACTAGTCCGTGAGTGTTTCTCCACTGCAGCAATCCACTGAAACAGAGAAAAACCCTGCAAGAAACTTCTTCCGTAGGCGGCGCGTCACATGAGCGCGTGTGAAACTTCTGCACGCGACGCGCCACTCTGCGCGTCAAATACCGCTAACTGCGGTTGCTATGCGACACAACGGTCAAATTCTTCAGGGAAAGCGCGGTGACCCTGAACACACAAACACCACTAAATCTCACGGCGGTTTTGTCTAGTTTGACACATTTGTATGATTGCTATAACTATAATCATTTCAACATATAACCTGTAAAGATTGTTATCTGGATTCTTATATTTTCAAATCCTCATCGAATGCTTACACTCGATGTGATTGGTCCATCCATAGCAGCGCTGAGAAAAGTAACATGGTTTGAACAAGCGCTGTCTCTGCCAGTCACATAAATACATAAATTAAATTCAATTAAACATACAAAAATATTTATTTTACAAGCATGCTTCTCTAGCCATGCTGTTTACACTTTAGAAGTGATTGATTTGTGATCTGACTGATATATGCTGGTGTTTATGGACCCTGTAGTTTTTAGATATTTTGTAGTTGTATAAAAGTATCATGTACAAGCTTTGGCCGTTAGGCGGCGCTACAGGTCTATGAGTGAATTTTAGACTGTGTTGGGATGGAAGACTAGCATACTGTATGTTGCAGCATATCCATGCCTTCTTTTTCTCTCCTGTGCACATTGCCCAGCTAACAAGAATATGTTCTAAGAATGTTTTTGTTAACTTCTATTAACGTTACAGAAAGAACTAGACAAAGTTCTGAGAATGTTCCCGTTTGCTGGCTGTACATTGTGTACAAACACAAAACCAGTACATGTTCATTATAGTACAGTCTAGATCCTGCTGACATAACCGAAATAGTCGAGACTTTGAATGGGCAGCAGTAAAATAATGCAGTTCATTTTCAGCTGTTTGCTCATATGAATGCTGCTTCATAAATAAATAGTAAGTATGTTTTTCATCGTCATCATCAGTAGACTAGTGTAGGACGAGAGTGAGTCAGAGTCTAGCAGGCCGCTCGGCTCTAATGCTTTGTGTGGGCACATTTAGCAGATCACATTATTTGTTTGGTGCTGGTGGGAGGTGTGTGTGTGTGTGTGTACCTGGTATTCCCCATGTAATGGGGACCAAATGTCCCTACAAGGATAGTAATACCAATAATTTTTGACATATTTTTGGTCCCCATGAGAAAAACAGCTATAAATGATACTAAATGATGCCTTTTTAAAAATGTAAAAATGCAGACAGTTTCCTGTGATGGGTAGGTTTAGGAGTTGGGTTAGTGAAGGGGGATAGAATATACAGGTGCTGGTCATATAATTAGAATATCATCAAAAAGTTGATTTATTTCACTAATTCCATTCAAAAAGTGAAACTTGTATATTATATTCATTCATTACACACAGACTGATATATTTCAAATGTTTATTTATTTTAATTTCAGTGATTATAACTGACAACTAAGGAAAATCCCAAATTCAGTATCTCAGAAAATTAGAATATTGTGAGAAGGTTCAATATTGAAGACACCTGGTGCCACACTCTAATCAGCTAATTAACTCAAAACACCTGCAGAGGCCTTTAAATGGTCTCTCAGTCTAGTTCTGTAGGCTACACAATCATGGGGAAGACTGCTGACTTGACAGTTGTCTAAAAGACGACCATTGACACCTTGCACAAGGAGGGCAAAACACAAAGGTCATTGCAAAGAGGCTGGCTGCTCACAGAGCTCTGTGTCCAAGCACATTAATAGAGAGGCGAAGGGAAGGAAAAGATGTGGTAGAAAAAGTGTACAAGCAATAGGGATAACTGCACCCTGGAGAGGATTGTGAAACAAAACCCATTCAAAAATGTGGGGAGATTCACAAAGAGTGGACTGCAGCTGGAGTCAGTGCTTCAAGAACCACTACGCACAGGCGTATGCAAGACATGGGTTTCAGCTGTCGCATTCCTTGTGTCAAGCCACTCTTGAACAACAGACAGCGTCAGAAGCGTCTCGCCTGGGCTAAAGACAAAAGGACTGGACTGCTGCTGAGTGGTCCAAAGTTATGTTCTCTGATGAAAGTAAAGTTTGCATTTCCTTTGGAAATCAGGGTCCCAGAGTCTGGAGGAAGAGAGGAGGCACACAATCCATGTTGCTTGAGGTCCAGTGTAAAGTTTCCACGGTCAGTGATGGTTTGGGGTGCCATGTCATCTGCTGGTGTTGGTCCACTGTGTTTTCTGAGGTCCAAGGTCAACGCAGCCGTATACCAGGAAGTTTTAGAGCACTTCATGCTTCCTGCTGCTGACCAACTTTATGGAGATGCAGATTTCATTTTCCAACAGGACTTGGCACCTGCACACAGTGCCAAAGCTACCAGTACCTGGTTTAAGAACCATGGTATCCCTGTTCTTAATTGGCCAGCAAACTCGCCTGACCTTAACCCCATTGAAAATCTATGGGGTATTGTGAAGAGGAAGATGCGATATGCCAGACCCAACAATGCAGAAGAGCTGAAGGCCACTATCAGAGCAACCTGGGCTCTTATAACACCTGAGCAGTGCCACAGACTGATCGACTCCATGCCACGCCGCATTGCTGCAGTAATTCAGGCAAAAGGAGCCCCAACTAAGTATTGAGTGCTGTACATGCTCATACTTTTCATGTTCATACTTTTCAGTTGGCCAAGATTTCTAAAAATCCTTTCTTTGTATTGGTCTTAAGTAATATTCTAATTTTCTGAGATACTGAATTTGGGATTTTCCTTAGTTGTCAGTTATACTCATCAAAATTAAAAGAAATAAACATTTGAAATATATCAGTCTGTGTGTAATGAATGAATATAATATACAAGTTTCACTTTTTGAATGGAATTAGTGAAATAAATCAACTTTTTGATGATATTCTAATTATATGACCAGCACCTGTATAAAAACCATTACGTCTATGGAAAGTCCCCATAAAACATGGAAACCCAACATAATAATTTGCTCTTTTGAAGTTTTAGTTTTAGAATGAATTAGTTTTAGAATAAGACTCTGATAAACTCATATTAGTTACTAATCTGAATATTGTTCTGTCAGTGCTTATGGCTGTTATGACTCTGACACTTTGGGCCCGAGGAAAGAAATATGATTTCTTCAGAGTTTAGCTGGAACCGTTCCAAATAACGTTTTTTGAGAATGACCAAACAGATTCGTGTGTTCATATGACACAACACTTTCTTGTGGTTTTACTATACTCTACTGTAGTGTTCACATCGTGTTACAACAGCTCTCTAAAACAACAGGAAGTGACAGACACACACACTAAAGCTGCCGACACACATGTTTACAAAGATAAAACACAATCCGTCATTGAGGATCTATATACAGTTTCAGTTACACCGGAGGTCCCAGCGTTCTCTATCCCGGTCTCTCTAGCCCGGAGGTCCCAGTGCTCTCTAGTCCACCGGTCCCAGCATTGTCTAGCCTGGCGGTCCTAGCGTTTTCTAGCCCAGAGGTCCCAGGGTTTTCTAGCCTGGTCTCTCTAGCCTGGAGGTCCCAGCATTTTCTAGCCCGGTCTCTCTAGCCTGGAGGTCCCAGTGCTTGCTAGTCCACCGGTCCCAGCATTGTCTAGCCCGGCGGTCCTAGCGCTTACTAGCCCAGAGGTCACAGCGTTTTCTAGCCTGGTCTCTCTAGCCCAGAGGTCCCAGCGTTTTCTATCCCGGTCTCTCTAGCCCAGAGGTCCCAGTGCTCTCTAGTCCACCGGTCCCAGCATTGTCTAGCCCGGCGGTCCTAGCGCTTTCTAGCCTGGAGGTCTCAGCATTTTCTAGCCTGGTCTCTCTAGCCCGGAGGTCCCAGCGTTTTCTAGCCCAGTCTCTCTAGCCCGGAGGTCCCAGCGTTTTCTAGCCCGGTCTCTCTAGCCCGGAGGTCCCAGTGCTCGCTAGTCCACCGGTCCCAGCATTGTCTAGTCCGGCAGTCCTAGCGCTCTCTAGCCCGGAGGTCCCAGCGTTTTCTAGCCTGGTCTCTCTAGCCTGGAGGTCCCAGCATTTTCTACCCCAGTCTCTCTAGCCCGGAGGTCCCAGTGCCCGCTAGTCCACCGGTCCCAGCATTGTCTAGCCCGGCGGTCCTAGCGCTTTCTAGCCCAGAGGTCCCAGCATTTTCTAGCCCGGTCTCTATAGCCCAGAGGTCCCCATGCTTGCTAGTCTACCGGTCCCAGCATTGTCTAGCCCGGACTCTCTAGCCCCGAGGTCCTAGCATTTTCTAGCCCAGTCTCTCTAGCCCGGAGGTCCCAGTGCTCTCTAGTCCACTGGTCCCAGCATTGTCTAGCCCAGCAGTCTTAGCGCTCTCTAGCCTGGAGGTCCCAGCATTTTCTAGCCCGGTCTCTCCAGTCTGGAGGTCCCAGCATTTTCTAGCCCGGTCTCTCTAACCTGGAGGTCCCAGTGCTCGCTAGTCCACTGGTCCCAGTGGTCCTAGCGCTCTCTAGCCCGGAGGTCCCAGCGTTTTCTAGCCTGGTCTCTCTAGCCTGGAGGTCCCAGCGTTTTCTAGCCCGGTCTCTCTAGCCCGGAGGTCCCAGCATTTTCTAGCCCGGTCTCTCTAGCCCGGAGGTCCCAGCGTTTTCTAGCCCGGTCTCTCTAGCCCGGAGGTTCCAGTGCTCGCTAGTCCACCGGACCCAGCATTGTCTAGCCCAGCAGTCCTAGCGTTTTCTAGCCCAATCTCTCTAGCCTGGAGGTCCCAGCATTTTCTAGCCCGGTCTCTCCAGCCTGGAGGTCCCAGCGTTTTCTAGCCCAGTCTCTCTAACGTGGAAGTCTCTGCCCTCTCTAGCCCAGCATGGTGGTCTCCAGCCCCATCGGCTCCACTCTGTTAGCCTTCAGCTCTGTCCTGGCTCCCCACTCTCCCATCTCCACCCTGGCTCCCTGAACTGCCAGTCCCACCTCCACATCATGGGCCTGGTCCTCCATTACTCCGCCTGGTCCACCTCCACTCCACCACCCATCTGGACTTTTGTTTTGGGGTTTTGTCTGTCAGGGAGCTTCTGGAAGACGCTCTTGGTGGGGGCGGGGGCGGGGGTGGACATTGTGTTACATCCTGTTTTTGTGCCATGTTTGTAGTCTGTTCCAAGGTGTGTCTTGTTAGCTTCTTACCCCTTGTGTATATTTAGCCCTTCGCTGCATCTGAAATCGCGTACTGTCTGAGTAGGTACTGCATTTGAATATACTTTGCAACCGTTAAAAAAGTATGTTCTATAGAGTATGAATTTGAGTAGTATGTATTCAAACGTACTAAATCCACCATGTTGTTACTGTCACATGACCTACCAGCGTCAGTTCCGTCGCTTCACTTCCATCCATAAATCCCCTCCTGTGGCCTCACAGGATAGTAAAGTGTCCATCGAATGTGCACTTGGAGGAAGTAGTAGGTCAGTCAGTCAATGTTTGCTGTAGATCAGTGGTGCCCAATATCTACCTACCTGCAGAGTTCAGATCCTGATCAAACACACCTGTAATTATTAAGTGTTGATCTTAATTAGCTGGCTCAGATGTGTTTGATCAGGGTTGGAGCTGAACTTTGCAGGAAAGTAGATATCCAGGAACAGGATTGGGCACCATAGCTCCCTATTTTCCTTTGATTCCTTGTGTTCCTTTGTTATTGGTTTTCTTACGGTCATTTGTTTAATAAACCCCCTGCAAATAGATCCCCTTTTTGCCTGCCATCATGACACTCTCAATCACTCATTCTGTCCATCATGTGTCTGAGAGTCATTATCAGTGTGAAAGACAGATCTGATGATGCGGACAATGAAAAATTAAGAGTTGAATCAATCTGACACACACATTCATTACTCATCTATATGTAAATATGCCAGTATTATAGACTTTTGTTGTTTTATACAATGTAAAAATATCCACCCACTTGCCACGACAACATGTCCTGCTGTGTGTGTGAACGTCCATCTGAGCATGTGCAGCACAAACTCTCCTGCATCTCTCTGATGCAAAACACACATCACAGTTTGTGTGAAGCCACTGGAGAGTTTATTCATCTTTCCCTCAGATGAATGAATCAGGGCCTCCATGAAGATCCATCACCCTCATTATGACAACTACTGTATTGACTCATTTGTGTCTGTTTTAGTTTTAATGAAGTTGATGAGAGACAAATGTGACAGTGAAGAAGGAGTCAACATTTATCAGAGTGTGAGCATACAGATATAAAATTAATGTGGATGTAGATATGGAGAATATGATGAGAAATATTCATATTGAGTTCATGCATATTTTGACATCTTGACCAATCTGAGCACACTTTACATTACAATAATTAAAATGTGTTGCAAACACCTTTTTCCTGTCGATTCAATGTCTTTCTCTCATACAAACACGTGTTTTTTGTTGTAATAAACAGAAGACACAAGACAGGGCTCCAAAAACAGGCAGTAATTCGTTTTTAATTCTTGGTTACTACATTCATTCATTCATCGAACTCTAGTGTCGTACAACAGATCAACTCAGCGGTTCCAGTGTGGCGTCTGCATGCGTGCTGAAGGTCAGGGGTCGATCCGTTGAGTGGGAAAGAACCGGAAATCACTTCATAACTCAAAATCATTTACATCTGCATAACTGAATTAAATCACAATTTGGATTCAGCGCTTAAATGTGCTGATCTGACAGGGAATCGACCTCAGAATCGCTCAAAGGTGTGTGTGTGTGTGTTGTGAGTAATGAAATCATAATTGACCGTGTGTGTGTGTGTGTGTGTGTGTGTGTGTGTCAGTTGTTTCCCTCCTCGTCGCTGTGTTCGGCGCGCTCGTCTTTGCTCTCGCTGAGTGAACTCTCGTCGATGTTCTCCAGAGAGTCGGCGTGTTGGATGGAGAGCTCCGACAGAGGGACGCTGGACAGCGGGTTCTGCTCCGGGAACAACCACGGCTTGAAACCCGGACTGTGCTTCTGCTTCCACTCCGGATACCGAAGACACGCTTTACTGATGCGCTTCATCGCCTGACCGAGACACACACAAACGTATATTAAAATCTGATTAGAAAATAAATAAGCAAGCAATGAAAAAATTGATTGAAATAAATAAGCAAGTAATGAAAAAATTGATTGAAATAAATACAAATAAAAATTAAAATAAATTATAAAACATTACAGGAAATAAATATTAAAGTAAATTATAAAAATAATAAAAAGTAGTTTAAAATAAATAAATAAGGCTTTCCTGTAGCTCAGTGGTTAGAGCATGGCACTAGCAATGCCAAGGTCATGGGTTCAGTCCCAGGGATTGCACATACTCAGATACAAATGTATAGTATAATGCAATGTAAGTCGCTTTGGATAAAAGCATCTGCCAAATGCATAAATGTAAATGTAAATGTAAATAATATAAATTGAAGCAAATAAATAAAAATTGGTTAAAATAAATTATAAAACATGATTACGGACTACAGTAAATAAATAATAAAACAGATTAAAATACAAAAATTAAATATGAAAAATTAAAAAAATAAATAAAAAGTAGATTAAAATAAAAATTTAAAAATAAATTATAAAACAATTATAGTAAATAATATTAATAAATAAATAATAAAAATACATAAATAAATGAAAAATGAAAAAATAAATAATAAATTATATTAAAATAAATACATAAAAATAGGTTTAAATACAGGTTACAGTATGGTTACAGTAAATAAATATTAAATAATATTTAGATTAAAATAAATAAATAAATATTAAATAAATAATATTTATATCAAATAAATAAATAAAATAAAACAATGAAAATTTTGCACACACATTCACTTACACTCTCACACACACTCTCTCTCTCACACACACACACACACACACACACACACACACTCTCTCTCTCACACACACACACACACACACACACACACTAATTCAATCACACAGACACATTTAGACACACTGCAGCTCTTTGTCTCACTGGAGTCTCTCAAATCCAGTTTCTGTCTCAGAAATGTTTGTAACATTCATCAGTTCACTTCTTCAGTCTTTCTTCTGCTCTTTTTAAAATAAATGTATATAACAGTGAAACGTTATTTACAAAAGGTGGATTTCCTGCATCAAACAGAAGAAAAGATTCAATATGAAACGTTCTTTAAAACTGAGTCGAGAACCCTTGAGTTCTCTACAGAACCTTCATGTGTGAGAGCGCTGACTGTACCAGTCAAGAACTGCAATGACTGTGTTCATGATGACGGGTGTTCAATATTTCACATGTTCTTTTGTCACTGCGTGTCTTTATTTATCAATCACTCACTCATCTGTTCTTTTACTGTTTCCTGAGAAACTGATGACCTATTTCAGCACACACACACACACACACGTGTCTGTCATTATGTGAGGTTTCAGGGTTAATTCTGTTAGAAATGAAGAACAAATAGAAGAGCAAATAAGCGTCAGAGAGCAGGAGGAACGAGTGTGTATGGAGGAAACTCACTTTGGGTGCCAAGAACTGGGAAGACTTGTTAACAACCCACTTGGGAAGAGAACCTGAGAGAGAGAGAGAGAGAGAGAGAGAGATAATGAAGTGAACAGTTGAGGTTGATGTGAGTGATCAGATCCAGGGATTCGGATGATTGTAAGGCAGAGATTACTGTCAAACTGGAGTCCATGGAAAAGTTTAGAGAAATACAGTGTAAGAAACGTAAAAATAAATAAATATTAAAAATAAGAGTAAAATAAGTTAAAAAAAAAATTAAAATAAATAAATAACTAAATAAACAATGAAAAATGATTAAAATAATAAAAAGTACATTAAATTAAAAAATAAACTTATATTAAAATAAATGAAAATGAAAATATATAAATAAACTAAATTATAAACTTATATTAAAATAAATGAAAATGAAAATATATAAATAAACTACATTAAAATAAATAAATGAATAAATAAATAACGGAAATTTGAATGATAAAAAGAACAACAAAAATAAAAGATTACAATAAAAATTACAATAAACAAAATAATAGACTAAAATAAGAATACATTAATAAACATACATAAAAACTTGTAACTAATGTAAAAAAAAACAATGCAACATAATAGATACTAAATATTTTTCAAACATTATCTTATGTATATTCTTCACATTTATCTATTTTTTCACAGTATAAATCAGATCTTTATACATGAAAATATATAGCTGTCTTATAAATTTCAGGATGTTCATTCCAGGTGTTTGTGTGTGTTTGTTTGTTTGTGTGTGTTTGTGTGTGTTTGTGTGTTTGTGTGTGTTTGTTTGTTTGTGTGTTTGTGTGTGTTTGTTTGTTTGTGTGTTTGTGTGTGTTTGTTTGTTTGTGTGTTTGTGTTTGTGTGTGTGTGTGTGTGTGTGTGTGTGTGTGTGTGTGTGTGTGTGTGTGTGTGTGTGTGTGTGTGTGTGTGTGTGTGTGTGTTTGTGTTTTTGTGTGTGTGTGTGTGTTTTTTTGTGTGTGTTTGTTTTCCTGTAGCTCAGTGGTTAGAGCATGGCACTAGCAATGCCAAGGTCGTGGGTTCGATCCCAGGGATTGCACATACTCAGATACAAATGTATAGTATAATGCAATGTAAGTCGCTTTGGATAAAAGCGTCTGCCAAATGCATAAATGTAAATGTAAATGTAGTGTGAATGTGAGTGTGTGAGAGTGAGTGAGTGAGTGTGTGTGTGTTACCTCTCGGGTCCACCTGTGCCAGGTATGTTAAGGTGCAGCTGGTGGGTCCGGTCCGCTGGATCAGGTATCCTGTCTGGATAGAGACGGCTCGCACCAGATCCTTCTTCGGAGGATATTTCTGAAGCACACACACACACACACACACACACACACACACACACACAAACAATCAATCAATCTACAGTGCAAATAAAACACACACCAATTCAGCCAATGAGATTCTGTACAGCATCACTATGGTTACAGGAACACTCTGAGCTCTCATTCTCCATCCCATAATGATCAAAATGACACTCTGGCCTCTGTGTGTGTGTGTGTGTGATTGATTGTGTGTCAGTGTGTGTGAGAGAATGAGAAGAACAGCAGATAAAAACAAGCCTGTCCGTTTCTCTCTCTGATGACAGACGGATCAATGATCAGTGATCATGTGACTCCAACAACAATTTTATGACCAAACACACACACACTCATCTGTACAGGATCAGACCATCATCACATCATTAGTAAAGATCAGAAGATCGTTAGCAGAATCATTACGGTCCTGTCGTTACACTCACAGCGTGTTTGACGGAGTAGTTCATGATGATGTAATCGTTGCCCATCGGCAGCCATGAGCGCAGGGTGATGACATCACGGTTCTTCAGTGGCTTCGGACACTTCCCTAAGGAGGACGAGCGACAACTCATGAACTCACACACACCAAGTGACTATCATATTCAGACATGTGAAGAGTGAGTGAGTATCGAGAGGTCTCACAGGAGTAGTAGCCCACGTCTGCGTTGACCGTCAGTTTGCCGATGTCGAAGGTCTCGATGACATTCGCGTCCCATTTCCGCCGATACTCGATGTCGTGGAGCACGTCGTACATGGTCTCGGATGGGATGTCCTTACACTGCATCCGACACTGAGGAGAGAGCAGAAGAACTGCGTTACCCAGAATGCATCACCGGTCATAAGGGTCAAGAAGAAGGTCAGAAGTGAGATAAAAAAGCAGATATAATATTGCATTATTACTTTCTGCAAAAACAGCAGAATTTTTCTAGCATTTTTATTATTTTATATATAAATAAATGCTGCATATTTTTTAAAGTTTGTGCTTATTGCCCTTTTGCTTATTGTTCTGACCGTCATGATCACAAGTGTGACCCTAAAGTTAATAAATCCAGAGGGTTACACGTTTCCCCGCAGTCTCTCTCTGCCTGGAAACGGACCAAGATATTGGTGACGTCATAATGCACAAACATTTCGTCCAATCAGATGCTGTCTAGAAGGACGACGCCCCTCCCCCGACACCACATCATACTCATGCCTGTCATAAAATAAAAGCCTTTTGCTATGAAAGTAAATGAAGCTCGACACACATCTGGGATAATTCAAGCGTCCGTGACCCGAAAACTGAAACACAAGAGTGTGTGTGTGTGTGTGTGTGATAACCTACATCAGGTGAAATGAGGCTGCAGTCATTATGAATCTGATTTGTGAATATTAAACCAGGTCATTAAAGTAGATCTCATCTCTAAAGCACCTGTGATTTCTAGAGCAACGACAAGAACCAGAACGACACTAACGTCTTCATCCTCCAAAACTAAAGAGGAAACGTACAGATACGCTGATTTAAATACAGAACAATATTTCCACAGCGGTCACACACAGTTATTATCGTTAACTAAATCAAAACTATTAAATAAAATAAGATAGAATATGAATATTAGATGAAAAACTTTAACTTAGTTTAGGTTAAGTTGAAGCACTTAAATTACTGAACAGGAAATAAAATAAATAAAAACTAAAACTGAAATCAAAACTGAAAGTCAAAAAATAAAAATAATTCAAAAAAATAATAATAAAAACTATTACTGAACTAAAACTAAAATAAATAAAATCCAAAATTAATAAAAAGACAAAATCTAATTCAAAATGAATAATAATTTAACTAAAACTGAATACAAATAAATGAATCCTCAATACTAATATTAAAAAACTACTAAATAAATGACAAAAGCACATAAAATTACAAAAATAAAAAGTATAAAATTAAAAGCTAATTTAAAATATTAATAAGAAATACATATTAGTATATACAGCGCACAGCATAAATGGGTACACCCCCTCTGAAACTTCTGAAAGTCAGTAATTACTCAATTACTTAGAAGACATGTTAGGGTTCTTTAGAGATATAATGTTCCAGCAAGTCTGCTTAATCAATTACCAAAGAAGCATGTCAAAATTATTCAGGGAAATAAGATTTTCTTATCAAGGTGATAAAACGTAGTGTAGCAAAAATGAGTGCACCCTCCTAAAAGTTACTAAATAAAATGAAATAAAAATTTTCTGGTGTAAGTTTAAGGCAATGTTTGATCAATAGGCAAGTATGTTGAACTAAAACATTTAAAGAGAAGTCATTTCCTGACAATTAAAAGTGTTATAATGCCCACTGAATCATTCTCAGACTTAATGCTGACAACAATGGAAGCACTTATGAGAGAACTGTCAGGAGACTTGTTTCTTAGCACAAAAGAAGACAGTGGTACAAGAGGATTACAAAATCATTGTTTTAAGTGTGGAAATATAGCAAAAGTAACACAGAAATTCAAAAACAATGGACAATAATCAGACCTTCATTTTAAGCTTTCATTTAGTGATGAGGGATTTTTTAGCTAGACAAAGAGCAGGAGAAATACCAAGCGAGTGTCTCAGAGCCAGCAAAAGCTATGAAAAGAGTGACTGTTGATCTCACAGACATGCATGGTTGTTGTTCTCACTGGAACTACCTACTGTAGCCAAAGCACAATAAAGCCATTTCCAAAGCCCATATTTACAAAATATAGATTCTGGGAATCAATACTCTGGTCTCATGAGACCACATCAATCATTTTGGATCTAACAGCATCCAAAATGTTCTGGTGTTGCTAGAGGAGGAGTACAGTGAGAAGTGCCTGGTTCCCACAGTAAAGTTCAGTGGTAGTAAAGCTCTTATATAGGGATGTATGTGTGCTGAAGGTGTGAGGGAGTTGTGCTTTATCAATGCTGTCATGAATTCCCACACCACTGTGTAATTTAATACACAAACCTGAAACAGAAGATATTACCGTTTCCTCATTCCCTGCATTGTTGGGTATTTTTTCAACATGACAATGAGGATATGTATTCTCCCAAGGTGAAAAACCTTCTGTGGACATGTATTGCACTCAATCTTAGCAACACTCCCCATTAAAGATCAGCCCAATCCAGCAGTTGGGTTGTTTTAACCCAGTGATCAGGTTGTTTTAAAGGTGCAATGTGTAAGATTTTTGCAGTAAAATATCCAAAAACCACTAGGCCAGTGTTATATATTTTGTTCACTTGAGTACTTACAATATCCCAAATGTTTGTAACTATTTGTAAATCGTGAGAAAATTGCAGTTTTAACCAAGGCTCCGGGACGTGTGAGGAGTCGCCTGTCGATTGCGTCATACCCGCGTTACCCTCGGTTTCCGTTTTATTTTGTAGAAACCATGGAAACACCAAAGACGCTTCAATATTTACATGTTTTAATAGACAAGGGAACAACTGTTTGGATACGTTTATAGACAGAAAACTAATTATTGTTATATAGCTCAACACGTTTAGTCTTATTGTTTAAATCTAATTTTCTTGATTTTTTGCGAGTACCATGCTTTACCATGCCTCAGAGAAAAACACTATTTTGTGAAGTAGTTCACATAGCATAATCAGATGCAGCTTTATTTTTAGTAACAGTAATACAGCATTTTCTCCATCATACAATACGTTTTAAAATTAATTGCATACCATTTATCAACACAAGCATCCAGTATTTAATATGATATTCTAAAATCGATCTATCTTACTGCAGTGTGTCTCAAACAAGTGTCTCACAGCAGCCGCCGAGCGAACGCACAGAGTAACGTTATTTTCAACACACTCAAAGGTATCTAATATGATAAACAGAGCTGTGTTACCTCATACTCATGACCGGAAAAGCGGAAGCAGCGCCGGCGACTGTGTCATAATAAAAGTCCCGCTGCTCGTGAGGCGTGTGTTGCGCAATCGCTCCAGCGGCCTCTTTCAGCTCCCACAACACTCACTCCCGCTCTGCTTCATACTACAGTAACGTTAATAATCGCATCCATGAACATGATTTCTTCCCGAGTCCTATCCCTATTCTTTTGCACCGTCCGTTGAGGTGGAGACCACATGTCCCAAGATTCCGCGCTTAAACCTGGCGTCATCAAGCTACGCCTTTGTTTTGAATAGACCTCTAGCGGACAGAAAATATTACATATTGCACCTTTAACCCAGCAAATGGGTTGTTTAACCCAGCAGTTGGGTTGTTTTAATCCAGATGTTAAAACGTTCGCTGGGTTTGTCCATTTTTAACCCATCATTTTTAGAGTGTTGGTTTAGTAGTTTTCATAATGCAGCAAACTGGGTTCACATAACAGAGACTCAAACTCGATCCCTGACTGACCTCATGTCACTTTAAATCGTTTGTTGACATGAAACATTAGCTAACGTGAGTCGAACAAGTGAAAGACAGTGAGCTTGAGTAGAAACTCCCGAGAGAGAGAGGGTGAAAAATGATCATGAGAAACTAAATTATGACTGTTTATGGAGCATTATACATGCACATAAAATGTATATTACAAAATTAATTTTTAAATTGCATGTCTGTATGAATACAATTGAAAAAAAAAAATATTAAAAATGAGTGAATTAACTACTCCCATGATGCACTGCAAATGACATGAATCAAATAACAGTACAACATAACATTACTGACTTAAAGTTAAAAAATACATAAATATTAAACATTATACATCAGGTATCCTAGTATTAATGTCTCCTCTGGTCTCGAAATTTGCATCAAGAATTGTAAAATTTCAATTGCATCTACTAAAATGTTTATATCACAGTAACCTTATTTCCAGCAAAATATTTGATTATATATAAAATGGCCATTCTGCTGTGAAACACACGCTGTAGAAGAAAGACAAAAGGACAGAAACGCTTGAGTGGGATTTTCCTGAAGCTCCACTGGAGACGAACATCATGAGTGGGAGGACAGATCGTGTGCGCGCGCGTGTGTGTGTGTGTGTGTGGTTCGGGGGAAGCCCAACAGCTTTGAGGAGAATCTGACATCTACAGCCACCCACACAGAGCTGTGCTGCACATCGTGTGTGTGTGTGTGTGTGTGTGTGTGTGTGTTGGTTTCTAGCACATTATTTGATGCCTGCAGTCATTGTTTGTTTATTCACTGACATCTATTGTTTCATCATCAACCACAACCACACACACACACACACACACACACACACACACACACACAGATCTGTGAGTTTCACCTGCTAATGAGCAGAAAACACCTGTAAACATCAAGAGGAAGGGTTTTTCACTCTTTCCTACTGTGAATCGGTTGGCAGCAACATTAGAGCTTCCAAGGTATTGAGTCACATTTTACTAAAGCGCCTGAAGATAAAGAAATACTCAAACTACTGTTACATTTAATGCAAATAAAACCACATTATCAGCCGCACGGACACACACACAGCTCACGCTTGAAGAGCCCATCACTGACACTGTGACCACTGCGACATCACTAACACACTACATATATATTAATATAAGATACATATCAAACACACTCTTATTCTCTCACACACACCTAAATACATTCATCATTTAATGCATCATCATTTCCTCACACTCGTGAGATGTTTAGCTGACAGTTCACACTGTTGAATGAGTAAATGAGGAGTGTCCAGCTCCATATACAAGAGAAGAAATAAAGTCATTCAGGTTTGGAACAACATGAATCTTCATTTACTATCCCTTTCATTCTTATTCCAGAACATTTTAAAGCGTCTGGTGTGTATCTTCAGGTGGATCACGTCTCTACACCTGAGATCACGTGACCGGGTTTGACACAGACAGTCTCCAGAGAGACAGAGAGCCGACGGGGACATGAAGAACAAACACACACTGATCATGAGAGGTGATCCTGTTCTGTGACTCATGTAGGCTCGTCTCAGTCATTACATCATTAGTTTTGTGTGTCAATAAATGGTCAGTTACAGCAGATATGCTACATTTCTTCTAAAAACTCATAGTACAATCAAGCATGCAATGACATTTAATAACAACATTTCCATCTCCTGTAAATGTTGAGCTTTAAATGAAGATCTGAAGCACGAGTATGTGACGCAGACACTTCTAGAAACTCAAGCGTCATTTCACACGACATTATATTTGGCATTTAGTCAAAAAATTATGCAAAGTTCTCTCTTCTTAAAGGGACAGTACACTTATAAATAATCATTCTAAGTCACACGAAATGACAGAATGATCATTTATGGGTGTGTAAACTTCAATTCAAGACAATTAAATTGTTAATAACATTTATTTGCATGAAGATTAATCACCTGTCATCAATTTCATGATCTTTCTCACATAATGTTCATTACTCATGCAACTACTAATAATAATGATGATAATGTTAATGATATTTATTATAAAGGTCACTGCACATAATGTGCATGTGTGTGAGAGAGAATATTCATCTATTGAATTAAACTCTCGCTCTTTTTTTCTCCCTTTTTTTCTCTCTCTGGCCTTTTGTCTGCAGGCGATAGAGTATTTCTCACACTTCAGCATTTTGTGTTATTGTGCTTTACTGCTGTTTCCCCCAGAGGAACACGTGTCAGCAGACACACACGCGTGTGTATGTGTGAGTGTGAAATGAATGCTGATTTTATAGTTACATTTGTTCATTTAGCAGATTCTTTTACCCACAGCAACTTACAAATGAGCAGTATGCATTACAACGACGAGGGTCAATTTTCACTGCAAATTAAAAGTCATTAACGATATTAGAGATGACAAACTCCACACTGACACTATATATCGGTGATGGGAATGACATATGTTTACATGCACTTATTCATGTCAATCTAAATGAATCCAATCCGATTTCTGATTCAGAAAGTTCTGTTTATATGAACCCTAAACATTGCGATCTGATTCACATTCGTTTATATGTGTGAAAATGTGATAACGTCATCGAAGCTGTGCATAACTGTCTTTTTGTCCTTGATGATGTATGTTAGAAAAGATTTTTTTTCAGCAAATATTTAGTAAATATTCAGTTTCATCCACTAACTAGCCATATGCATTAGGGCACTGCACAAGATATTTTTGAGAAAATAGTCAGATTCAAACATTTACATGAATGATTTATTTTATTTTAGGTCTACACCACCAGATTATAATGTCATTGGGATTGAGCTCTATCTGATCGACTGAGGCGTTGACATGAAGGCTTTTCAATTCGACTGAACCATCATGGATTATTTGGGTGCATGTAAATGCATTATAAGAGAATAAAGAAGCTATTCAAATGTTCAGTTTCAGCACTGATACCGGAACTGAAAATCATCCTGCAAAATCCCCTGCTTCATTAAACTGTTATACATACTGAAGATATTTTGTAATGCTGCAGAACGAGTTACCTACTGAAGATCAATACTGTTTAATAGTGTTAAAGGAGAGCACTAGTACTAGTGATGATTTGGCATTGATGGTTCCATGAAGAACCTTTAACATCCATTGAACCTTTCCATTTCACAAAGGGTTCTTTACACACTCTTAAAAATAAAGAAGATTCTAAAAGGGGGGTTTTGCAGTGATGCCATAGTTCTTCACACTAAGAAAAAACATGTTTTTTTCTAAAGAACTGACCACTGAAAGGTTCTTTAGGGAACCAAAAATAGTTCTTCCCTTAAGTGATTAGTTCTTAGAAAAACCATTGTTTTTCTTAGTATGAAGAACATTTTAATATTCAAAAGAACCTTTTGTGGAATGGAAAGATTCTATGGATTTTAAAAGTTATTTATGGAACCTTCAATGGCAATAAAGAATTTTTAAGAGTATAGAAGAACCATTTTGAGTTCCTTTCAGTAAACAGTTCATTTAAGAACAATTTTTGTGTGAACACACTTAAAAAAAAAAAATCAAGGTTCTTTATTTGCAACTACGGTTTCATCAAGAATCTTTAACATCCATGGAACATTTTCAATTCACAAAAAGTTCTTTATTTTGGAAAATGGTTCTTTCGATTGTTTTTTCTTTTTTTTTTTCTGCAAGAACTGACCACTGAAACATTCTTTGGGGAACCAAAAATGGTTCTTCTATGGCATCACTGCGAAAACCCCCTTTTGGAACCTTTATTTTTAAGAGAGTAAAGAACCTTTAGTGGCTTCATGGATATTCTTCATGGAACCCTTAATGCCAGTAAAGGATGCCATTTTAGGTTCCCAAAAGAACCTTTTAGTAAAAGAATCATTTTGTGTGAAGAACATTTGAAAAAACTAAAGAACCTTTTTAAAAAACCCTTTGTGGAATGGAAAGGTTTCATGGATGTTAAAAGGTTCTTCATGGAACCATCAATGCCAAATAAAGAACCTTTATTTTTAATAAAGCCATGATTTTTCTAACGTTCTTCACACAAAAATGGTTCTTTTATGAACTGTTCACTAACAGGTTCTCTGGGAATCCCAAAATGGTTCTTCTATCATTTATCAGCTGCTTTCCTGCAAGACTGAAATGTGGTCAATATTTCTCTGTTCACTGTCTCCGTCTCTGTGAAACAGGAACCATAAATCCCGTCAGATGAGCGTGAGTTTGGCTCCCTGGCCAACAGCTACAATCATTCGGCCTGATTTCCTCTCTCAGGTGCTTTACTTCTCCTACTCATTATTATGCCGCTTCTTTGTTTAATGCATTTCTTCCTACTTTGTAATGGAACAAAAGGACAGTGTGTGCAAAGCTCGAATGACCGCGTGTTCAGTCTCCCAGAGCACAGGTGAGCTCTCAGGTGACTGGCGTGAGAATCCAGCGCCTGAACAAGCAGGTTTTAAACTTTATGAACTCTCGCCGGCCTTGAGATACGTTAGAGTTTCCTGCAGAACCTTGAGCAAACACAGAGACAAAAGATCAGGTATTGAGTGTAAAACACAAAGTCGTGCAGATCTAAGACTGTGAACCCGAGCTGAACTTCTCACATGCTGCTTTATCAGTGGCGAGTTCCGTGGCTTCTCCGACTCTTACACTAGCAGTCTTTCAGTCTTTCAGTTTTTGAGGAGACAAACACATCCTGCTGGGTTTCCGTTACAGTGCAAACACACCCGTACACATGCGTCAACACCTGCTGGATAAACCTGCCCGCCCGTCACACACCCGGATGTGCCCCGTTAAACACACACGGACGTCCCTACACACACACTCATGACTAACTAGTCCTTCAGTGGAGGATTTTAACCCTATAAAGCCTCTAAACGATCTGATAAGCCTGTTGAACAAAACCTACTACATGCACTCTGTCCTTTTTATCAAGTAAAAGGCTTTTTAGTATAATTGTACCTTTAGCTTCTCTCTTTGCTGATTTTTACCAAGTAAATGTAAGAATAACTTTGATATTGTTAGTAATATTTCAACTGGACTGATGCAGGTTTACTTGATTATCCAAACATCATTTTATTAGAAAAATAATGAGTATCAAATATGATCATCAGGCTTTTGATGAAGGTTTATTTGTTCATCTCTCAATCATCATTGTATTACATTGCATTATATGTTTTAAAACTACAGAGATTATGAAACTAGGAATTATAATAAAACATATTATTGGCAGATATAGAGTGACGACTCATATTTATATGCATTTTATGAAAACAGTCTTCTATATACTGTTATAAAGATCTCATTGATTTACATTACAAGCTTTAGAATGTCATATAAATATCAGCATCTGAACCAAATTGCATATTTTTGCCTCTTGAGCTGTTTTTCCTCCATATTCTCATACTATATGAGCCATAAAAAAAGTATCAAAAACGATACTCAACATAAACACAAACTTTTTTCTCTTATATTTTCTCTAAAGTTTCAATAAATATGTGGCAGCATCATCACTCCTGAATCTCTAGTGTGTGATTAAGCTCACTAAAGTGAAAAGTCTTGATGAGTTTGATCCCTCAGCCTTTCAGTCACCAGATACTCTTTCAATCTGCTGAAGAAGACAAACGCAAGGCCTGCCATGAAGCAGAAGAGCAGCTGTCCGTCACAAACACTCACCTTGATCTTGTGTAAACTCTTCTCCTCCTCCAGCACTTGGATCCACACGCAGATGCTGCTTTTGTTGTAGGTAAGACTCCAGCCTTCATCGGACTGACACTCGTGTTTGAACCGGCTGAAGGCTCGGTCGTCCGGGATGAGAACCTCTTCCCCGGACATCATCATCATCATCATCTCCCTCCTCCTGCTGCTGCTGCTGAACCTGCGGCTCCCGGTGCGGGAATAACAACCTGATAAGAGACTAACAGGAGAGTTTGCTTTTAAAGAGTTGCTTTTAAGTTTATTATTCCCAGCGGCCGGTGAATCTGACGCGCGTCGCGTGATGAAAAAATACGCTCATGAAACGCACGGGCGGTTTCTCTCTGAACCGAATCCCTGATTCACATCAGATGTTCAAACATATGCTGCGCGTTTTCCGCAGGCGTGTGTCGCGCGCCGGTGCGGAAGCGCGCGTTTAAAATATCCAGATATACGTGCCCGAGAGAGTTGTGTAAATAAACTCATATATGAGTGTGTCGAAAATACTAAACGCAAACGCGTTTCCCGGTGAAATGCACGAGCAGCTGTTTCATCCCGCTGTATGTGTGTGCGCGTTACATTGACGAGGAAAGGCGGGTGCGCGCTGGCACACACACGAATACACGCATGACTGACAGCTGAGCTCCGCCCACCGTCATGCACCCGCACAGCGCTGACGTGTTAGCTTCCTATCATAACCTCTATTTTGCATGTATCGATTTTTTCTTCTAGGCTATATCTCCTTTTAACGACATCACTGATCATGCAAAATAACATCATGCACAAAGAAAAATAAGATGCACTGAGTGAAGTTTGACAGGTTTGTTACTTGCATGAAGATGTCAAATGTGGGAATGGCTGATGAGCATAATAAAGCATTTTCAGTTACTATACATAGATCATATTGTGAGAAATAATATCATAATGCAAACTATTAGCTATTTCATAAGTCAGGCTTTACAGGGTTAACGATCAATGGATTGAGATGGTGATGTAAGGCTTCTGTAGCTGTCAAACATATTAATTAATAATAAATATATATAGAAATAATCTTTTTTAAAATTGAGAGTAAAATAAGATAACACACACACTCATGACTAAGAGGATTTTAACCCTACAAAGCCTCTGAATGATCTGATAAACCTGTTGCACAAAACCTACTACATGCACTCTGTCCTTTTTAGCAAGTAAAAGGCCTTTTAGTATAATTGTACCTTTAGCTTGTCTCTTTGCTGTGAAATATTACTGATTTTTACCAAGTAAATGTAAGAAAAAATTTGATATTGTTAGTAATATTTCGACGGGACTGAAGCAGGTTAACTTGATTATCTAGACATCATTTATTAGAAAATTCATGAGTATCAAATATGATCATCAGAAATTCAGTGTTCACACACTGTTTTAGAGCCTGAAACTGACCTCATACATCCACAAAAAATCAAAAATTATTATTAAAGTGTCACTTTAGTGTTTAAATACTTTATGCCGCCACTGTAGGATTTAATAATAAAGACAGACGTGAAGCAGAAGACGTGAGACACACACCACAGGAAGTTTGTGGTTTGGAGATGTTAGGTTTTTTTTTTTCATCAAACCACAGCCACTGGAGAGTTTCAGTAGCATCTCATTTATTCTACATGCACATTTCTGACCTTCACCTTTGACTTTCTGCTTCTCTCAAACAACCATAAACTCACCTGAATACAAATGAAAATGTGTGCGGGCAGATTGAGTACTTTGTTTAATTAGTGTCATAAGAAGTTCAGGTATTATAGATGCTCTTAAAGTCGCCTTTTCTTCTCTATTGTGCCGTATATCCAAGTGAAACAGCTTCAGGAACAAGAACAAATGTAGGGCGGGGATTGATTTTGTCTGTGGGGAATTGATCGGATGGTTGTGGTTTGCTATTGGTGGATCTCATGTGAGTGACAGGTTGCCACGCCCTCATTATCAGAGAAGAGAAGAGATGCTGCAAGAGGGAGGGGAAGTTATTCTGATTCCAGATTATGAGGAACATGAATTTAAAACTAAAATGACGTGCACCGATAGGCTAAATCATTACTAAATACTGCAATATCCCATAACAAATCAAGAACTGTCCATTTTGATTTCCCCTGTCAAACGCAGTTTCAGTCATTGTGGATGTAGATTGTGTGTCAACAAACAACATCAAAAACTTTTTAGTACTATGATCATTAAGAATACCTGATAAGTAAGAATAATAATTTCATAATATTAAAGATAACTTATTAATAATGTATAATGCAAAGGGGTTTGGACTGTATTCAAGTCTAATATTAATATTTCCATCAATGTTCTGTTGTTAATCTATTGGCTGATGGCAGAGGGAAAGTGTTGCTCATGTATTAAGTGAGTTTAGACGCCCTCTGCAGGTCAAAGGATATATATCTATACCAAACTCTGAGCTGAAGCAGAAAAATCGATCTATCATTTTAAAAGAAGTGTATTTTTTTAATTACATTTCTGTATATATGCATGTCCAAAAATTGTGTTACCATTAAAAATGTTAAGTAATAATAATAATATATACAAAAGATTATATTAAAAAAAAAAAAAACCTTTCTGAGTGCACGCAGTGCAGCAGAGTGACGTTATTAACTACATTTCCCATGATGCCCTGCTCACCGCGGATGTTTTTCGTTTACCGGACACACGTTTCTGCTCTCAAGCTCTGATCCTCCTGCTGTCATTTAAATCATAAACCGGCCGTCGGTGATCACTGAAACACCTAAACTAATCCCGCCGTCTTATCTGATAACAGAACCCGCTGTTGTTATTATCGTCAGTTCGGAGGGTCACGATGTTCCTGTCGTCGGTACCGGCGCGCGTCCTGATGCGAAGGTCGCGGAGTCTGTCGCCGTGTCGCGCGCTGCAGACCAGTCACGGTGAGGCCTCCCGCTTCCGAAACCTCTGTGAGCTCGAACCGAGCCGGAGCCCGGTGGCCAGCGGCTCGCGAGCGTCCAGGAGGAGTGTTTTGAGTGAGGAGTCGCACATGCAGTACCATCAGCTGGCCAGCAGGTGGCGCGTCAGTCTGGAGGGCCGCCGGAGCAGCTGGGCGACGCTGACCGCTGCGGGGCGCTACAGAGACGGACACGAGAGCGGCTCGGACACCGCTGCTGCTGCGGGCGTCATTTCAGCCGCGGCGCTCGCCTTCTGCTTGAAGAAAGACAACGATGATAAAGGTATAAAGCGATAGACAATGAGAAAAAAAAACATGCTTTTGTAAATCACAATTATGACATAAAAAGTTTAATTTTTGACCTTTCAAATAATATTTATGAGATGAAAAATCGAAATTAGGACATGAAAAGGCGACATGCTGACTTAATTATCACCTAAAAAGTCGAGGTTTTGACATACTAATATTTATGGGATGAAATGTCGAAATTATGACACATTTAGTCGAAATTATGAAATACTAGATCAATTATGAGATAAAAAAAAAGTTAAATTATGACTTAAAAAGTCATGATTGTGACAAAATTATGACATTAATATTTATAGATAAAAAACTTAATATTTACAGATTAAAAAAGTCAAAATTATGACATACTAGATCAATTATGAGCTGAAAAGTCAAAATCATAACTTTAAAAAAGTTATGATTATGACACAAAATTAGAAATTGTGACATTAAGTCAAAATTATGACACTAATATTAGATGAAAAGTTGAAATTATGACATACTAGATCAATTATGAGATAAAAGGTCAAAATTATGACTTTAAAAAAGTCATGATTAGGACAGAAAATTAGAAATTGTGACATTAAGTCAAAATTATGACACTAATATTAGATGAAAAGTTGAAATTATGACATACTAGATCAATTATGAGATAAAAGGTCAAAATTATGACTTTAAAAAAGTCATGATTAGGACAGAAAATTAGAAATTGTGACATTAAGTCAAAATTATGACACTAATATTAGATGAAATGTTCAAATTATTATTTATTAGATGACAAGTCATACTTTAAGTCAAAATTATGACATTCTAAATCATAATTTTGACTTGGTATGTCTGAATTTCAAGTTTTATAATTAGTTGACAAAGACGTCAAATAGTTTCTGCTTTTTGATGTCATGATTATGATCAACAGAGCAGGATTTTGTGTGTCAGAAGTGCTCTTCCATATGAAGCTCTACACACACTGATGAAGCTGACGTCGCTCTGACTCTGAGATTGTGTTTTCAGCTCAAGCTCTTCTAGACGCGTCCAGATCCAGTAACACTGAGGAGGTGATCAGGTGAGACTCACATCAGTTACACCAACATTCAAAACTAACACATAATCAGAAATGACACCTCTAACCTCTAACCTCTGACTCGTGTTGGTGTAAATCAGGGCTTTTGAGTCTTTTGGACATATTACCTCTGGCACTTCTCTGTATCTCTGGTGCTCAAAATAAATAAAATAATACATTTGACGTCAGTTTAAAATGTTTTTATACATCCATGTACCTTCTAATGTGCTCTAGAAGAAAATGAAAGTCAGTTCATGGGACATTTGTTCATGTGTGTAATGAAGCGCTGGATGTTTTGTGTAGATTTCATCCTGTCATCACTCCAGTGTTTCTGAACATCACGTGACTCTCAGGTCATGCAGTGCTCACGTGTGTCTGCTAGAGGGCGCCAGTGATTGTCTTTATTTCATCAGTGTTTGAGAGACCTTAGCAGAAATAAGAGCATCACAGTCATTAGTGGTGTTCATTATTTCAATCTTTTTTTACTCTTATTTGTATTATTTCTATTTAATTATTTTGATAAAATTTATATTACATAACAAATATGTGTGTGTGTATATATGTATATATATTTATACATATATATAATATATATAAATAAAAATAGAATAAAATACTTAAAATATATATGATATAATTAAACAAAGTGATAAATTAGAATAAAATAAAAAATATATAATTTTGTGTATATATACATACTCATATTTATATTATTTTATTCTAATTTTTGTTAAATATAATTTTCATTTTTTTATATATGTATAAATGTATATGATATAATTAAACAATATAAAAATTCAAATAAAATAATATAAATATATTATTATATTTATATTATTTTATTATGTTTTTTGTTAAATATATTATTTTATTCTATTTTTGTTAAATATAAGTTTATTTTATTCTACTTTTTAATATTGATGAGCGTGTATATATATATATATATATATATATATATATATGCATGCATGAATTTGTGTTTTATATGTATATATTTATATGTGTGTGTGTGTGTGTGTGTGTATGTATATATATATATATATATATATATATACATGTATACTAGTTGGAAATTATGTAGGAAATAAAATATAGAAATAATCAGCATTTGAAAAGTAGCAAAAGACGCATCTGTGGAGTGTCTGGACGTCTGTCAGAAACTAAAGAAGGAGCCGTGTGTGTGTGTGTGTTTCTGCTGTTTGGGCCCCAAAGGCGAATAGTGCAGATGGCAGTGAAGTGTGTGTGAGACACCAGATGTGTTAAGTGTTTTAAGTTAGAGGTCAGTCTGCTGAGAACGAGTAAGTGTCGCAGCTCACTGTTGACTGTAAACACACACACACACACACACACACACACACACACACACACTGGCCTCAGGGCAGGTTTTGCTGTCTGTCCTCTGCAGAATCTCACTCACTGTCTTCTTCTCTCAGGTTGTTGGCGGAGGGAACCGATCCGAACACTCGACACCGCTTGGGCTGGACGGCTCTCATGGTGGCCGCCATGAACAGACAGCACAAGTGAGACCCTCAGTGTGTGTGTGTGTGTGTGTGTGTGTGTGTGAGTGAGTGTGTGTTTACAAATGTTGGTCTCAGGCCTGATCACTCTGAGCTCTTAATTACTGCTTCATTAGCTGCTGCTGTACACACACATACATGAGTGTGTGTGTGTGTGTGGTTGTGTTCATTTGCACTGTCTAAAGTGTGTGTGTGTGAACTCTTTACCCAGAATGCCGTGGCAAAGCTTGTGTGTCAGAGACCCACAGAACCTTTAATTTAATTCAATTAAAGCTCACTTAACAAACACACACAGACGGAGGAGAGACAGAAGGAGAAAGAGGGAGAAGGTCGCCAAATCCAATTTTTGGAGTCAGTGTCACCCCTCGTTTGAAACAGGAGTCATTTCACTGTGTCAACACACACACACATACACGCAGTCTCACACACACACACACACTCACTATGAGATACAATTCTATCCTGTAATATGTTCTTTGTATATAGTAGCATGAATTCTGTCATATAATGTACCTGATATATATCAAAATGAACCAATATCGAAATCGATTCAAATCATGAAATTTGTGTCAGAGCCCTACTAATATGGTAGTATAGAGTCAAAGTCAGTTTTCCTTCTGTTCTCTCTTGTGACTCCTTCTCTGTTCATCCATCAAACATGCAGTGTGTGTGTGTGTGTGTGTGTGTGTAATAATACATCACTTCTCTTTTCAAGTGATTTTGATAAAAACAGACGCCTAAACTGTTGAAAACGTCTTTCTCTCACTCACTGAAAATTGATTAATGGTGTTTCTATCAGTGTCTCTATTGAAAATATTGTCGTTTATCACTGACGCCTGACTGTGTGAGCTGTGTGTGTGTGTGTGTGTGTGTGTGTTCCTCTCTCTCTCTGTTATGAGTGGCATAACTCACTGTTGCCGTGACGCACAGTCCTGTGTCTTCCTGTCAGTCAAAGCCCCTGGTGACCAATCAGAGCTGTAGGGGAAGCGAGGCTCCGCCCACACTGACTGTGATGCATGAACGACCTTCATCTCTCACATGACTCTTTCCTGATGCTCAATCTGTTTGTTAGTTGGATTGATCCGTCTGATCAATTAAAAATACCGCAGTACATGTGGATGATGTTAAAGGATGTAGTTTACTCAAGTCTTATCAAATTTAGTGTAATTTATTGTTTTTTTTTTTTTTTTTACCTTTTTCCTTATCGAATATTTTAGTAATCATAGGTGTCATTCGAAAGCTTAAACACTCAAAATTAATCCTGTCAAAATTGTTTTGAAATTGGACACTGTTACCATTGAAACGCTACTTTAAATCCTTTTAGCGGTTCAATTTTTGTGATATTATCTTCAAATTTGGAACATTCAGCTTTGATTTTATAGAAATTGAGTCCAAATTGTTTTGTAAAATATGTATTTTGTATAAAATAAAAAATGTTTAGTTCAGTACATTTGCGCTACAGTAACCTTCCATAGCTTTATTACATTTTAATTTTTTGAAGCTGCTCGCGTTGAGGTCAAAAATGACAGATTTACAATTTTTTTTTATTTCAGTGAAATGAATGTACTATATTTTGGTTCAATAATGTTTTTTTATTTAATATTTTGTATTTTTAGAGGATTTTATGGTACTAAATTATATTTATGGAATAATTATGATCCATTTATTTAACTTAAACTGTGGTAACTCTTAAATCTTTGGAGCAACAGACTGAAGTTTGGCCTCTTTTTAAAGAAGACACCTGGCAGATTATTGCTGAAAGTGAAAAAAGTTAAAGTGAAAAAAAATTTATAGAAGTCAATTATTATGAAAGATGCACAAAATACTATTTTTAAATTTTAGATGAAATATATATTTTCTAAAACATGTTTTACTCTGAAGCCATAAATCTAAACAAGTTGTGTTCCAAATTTGAGGTTGATGTCTCAAAAAATGAGCTTTCAGTCAGATTTAGGCTGCAGTACCAAACGCTGCCACTAGATGAAATTCGCTTCCCATTAGTTTTCAGTGCGCTCATTTTTGACCACAAACAATACAAGTATGACTATTTTTTTCAGGACCATTTAACCTTTTTGTGTTCACATAGCTAGTGCCAAAACCTTTACCAAGTTTAGTACCATTTCAAAAAACAAAACGTAAAATTTCAGTCAAAAATGACCAAAGAGCCCCAAAGGGTTAAACAAGTGCAACTTATAGACTGTGTCTTTCTCTGTATGTGGCTGTTTTTTGACCAATCTTTTGGACTTTACGCTCATAGTCAAATGTCTAACAATATAGTTGAGGTGTGGTTTATTTGTGTGAGCCGCCGCAGGTCCTAGTAAAGGTTCTGTACGGTCACATGACTGTGAAGGGAATGAGCTGATATAATCAAGCGCTCTCAGTGTGTCGGGCTGTTAAAGTGTTCAGGAGATCAGACTGAGAGATTCACACAAATCTGTTTAAACTCCTCTTCAGTGGTGTCAAATATACACCAGTATCAGTTCATATCCAGACTAGATTCAGATCATCAGTGTCCTGCATTGCAGCATGCTTTATAATTAATTTAAAACTACTTTAAACTGCATTTTCTGTTATAATTATTTGACTTGCAAGACACTACATGGAATATTTGTATACTTTTATAGTGAAAAACGTCAGTCACAGTACTTAAAATCACTTAAAACTATACTATTGCTTTATATCACCATTTCAGACTGTGTCAGATGAGGGAAACATCCAAAATGTGTGATGATGTCTTCTAGGACTGTAATTATGTCATTTAAAAGCTTAAACTCTCAAAATTTATCCTGTAAAACTGTTATGAAATTGGACATTGCATTACCATGGAAATTATATTTAAAACCTTTTACAGGCTCAATTTTTGTGATATCAACTTCAAATTTGGAACACAACTTGGTTAGACGTGGCTATTTTACAGTTCAAATTATTTTGTAAAATACAGATTTTGTATAAAATATAAAATGTTTAGTTCAGTACATTTGCGCTATAGTAAACTTAAAATTTAAAAAGTGCATTTCCTCTAAATTTATTTTCCTCAATTTATCCTGTGAAAACCGCTTTGAAACGCATACTTGGTACTTTAAAACCTTTAAACAGGCTCACCTTTTGTGGTATCATCTTCAAATTTGGAACACAACTTGGTTAGACATGTGGCTATTATAGTCCAGATTAGTTTGTAAAATGTATGTTTTGTATAAAATAAAAAAGCGAACTTAAAACTTAAAAAATGTGCAGTGATGTCATCTTGAGGCAATAAGTAATAATAATAAATTCTTAGGGTATAGTTTTTTACCACTAAAAATAATAAAATTAGATTTTTTTATATTTATATTATATTTTTAAATTTAAAATAAATTAAACCAATTTGCATAAGCGATTAGACCATCATTTGCATTCTTAATCAAAATTTTAGTGAGAGAGAACTAAGGTTGTGTCATCTGCAAACATTATTGGAGTAAGAATATTTGAAACATTCAACAAATCATTTATATAAATAAGAAATAGTAAGGGTCCCAGAACAGACCCCTGAGGAACACCACAGAGTAATCTTGCTTTGCTAGAATAGCAGCCCTTAAAACAAACAAACAAACTGTCTTCTATTAAAAATGTAATTTTTCAACCATTTATATGTAATATCATGATAACCATATTTATACAACTTTTCCAATAAATTGATACTTAATTTCTCTAAAAATACTACAAGTAAATTCATGATTTTCAAGTGCAAGGGTAAACTTGTCAATCAGGTGAAGCAAAGCCATACTGATGTTTGTAAAAAATAGAATTTGAATCTAAATGAAAAAGAATCCTAAAATCAAGTCAAGTCACATTACAGAAAATCATCATGTTAATATTTATAATACCTTAATTCCTTCTAGTCCCATTCAGCAGATTAGAGCGATAATATAGTTACATTTTACATTTTAATGTTCATGCAATCTGTGAACCAAACGTGTATCCCGGAGACCACGCCGGTCTGGTTTTTGTTGAGTTGTTGAGTATTTTGCGTCGGGATAGATGCTCCGATAGCGAACCGGCTCCACCGTGATCAAAGTCTGAGACTGTTGCTCTTTTAAAAGCAAGAAGGATATGCTTTAGACTGAGATGTTTGCTGAGCTTTGATGTGTGTGAGACTGTTTGCACTCTTAACCCAGCGACGGCCACCACCCAGATCTGTCCATTCACGTGGACAATGACCAGCAATGAAGAGGAACCCTTGTTGACCGTTCCGATCCAACGGCACAACGCCTCACTCCAGGATAAAGAAAGGAGAAGTGAGAGAGCGAGGTGAAAGGGGCTTCTGGAGAGGGGGATTATCCCTCATTTAGGGCCTGAGAAGGGCGAGCCGCGGTGGGAATGTGCTGGGATTATTCTGGAGTGGGTGGGAACAGGGCATGTTTTGTTAATGAGGGCAGCAGATGAACTTTAGTACGTAACCGCTCGCATTTATTTCATTGTAACATATTGTGATAATGCAAAGAGTTTTTACCACTCACTGAAGATAAATCTTCTCTTTTAGAGAACTGAATAGAGTGACGTTACTAACTGAAGCACATAACGGTAGACGTAATGCAGTTTCTCCAGTCGCCAGCTAGTTTTCCAATCTAGTTGTGAGGCAAAAATACTGGTTTGTGTCACAGCATTTAACAGATGAATTTACACTAAGCACAATTAATGAAACTAGAACTGGAATTGAATTGGGAATTATATCAGATAATATATATATTTTTTGCAGCTCCATCAATACAAATGAAATGTAAATTAACCTGTTAAAAAAATGGTAATTAATTTGAGTGTCTGCACAGCATTTTGCATCTTCTGTTTTGTTTTTGTTGTTCATTCATCACTATGCTTTCTTATTGTATTAATTATGTTTAGTATGCATTTATTTGTGATCCTTGTTTTGTACCAGATAAATACTGATTGGAATTGCAAAAATGATATGATACGATATTTAAAGATTATGCCCAATTCAGTATAGTTATTTTTCGATTAAATTCTCTAAATTAGACTGTTTTATAGTTTTAATAATTGTGTTAAGTGTAAAATCATGTGTTTAAGTTTAATTGTTTTGTATAATTAAGAAATAGTAAGGGTCCCAGAATGGACCCCTGAGGAACCTCAGAGAGTAATCTTGCTTTGCTAGAATAGCAACCCTTAAAAAAACAGAATTACATTTTTCAACCCTTTATATGTAATATCATGAAAACCATATTTATCCAACTTTTCTAATAAAATTAAATGATTAACTGTATCAAAAGTGCAAGAGGAACCTTGTCAGTCAGATGAAGCAAATCCATATAAGTAGAGTTGTTTCTACAGAATCAATGATGTTTGTAAAGAATAGAATTTGAATCTAAATGAAAAAGAATCCAAAAATTTTAAACAAGTCAAGTCAAATGTATTTGTATAGCACTTGTCACATTACAGAAAATCATTATGTTAATGTTTATGATACCTTCATTCCTTCTAGTCGCATTTAGCAGTTTAGAGCTTGTGTTTTCTACTTTTATTAATTGTGTTAAGAGTAAAATCATCTGTTTAAGTTTAATTTTGTCTCTAATTAAGAGCCTCAATGTTTTGTCCCAAAGAATACTAATTGAATTGCAAAGAAATTAATGAAATTATCTTATAGTTAAATGTTTCAAATACACTATATTGCCAAAAGTATTGGGACACTCCTCCAAATCATTGAATTCAGGTGTTCCAATCACTTCCATGGCCACAGGTGTATAAATCAAGCACCTAGGCATGCAGACTGCTTCTACAAACATTGGTGAAAGAATGGGTCACTCTCAGGAGCTCGGTGAATTCAAGCGTGGTACTGTGATAGGTTGCCACCTGTGCGATAAGTCCATTCCTGAAATTTCCTCACTACTAAATATTCCACGGTCAACTGTTAGTGGTATCATAACAAAGTGGAAGCAATTGGGAACAACAGCAACTCAGCCACGAAGTGGTAGGCCACGTAACATCACAGAGCGGGGTCAGCACATGCTGGCGCAGAAGTCGCCAACTTTCTGCAGAGTCAATAGCTACAGACCTCCAAACTTCGTGTGGTCTTCAGATTAGCTCAAGAGCAGTGTGTAGAGAGCTTCATGGAATGGGTTTCCATGTTCGAGCAGCTGCATCCAAGCCTTACATCACCAAGTGCAATGCAAAGCGTCTGATGCAGTGGTGTAAAGCACACCACTGCTCTAAAGTCCAGTGGAGACGTGTTCTCTGGAGTGACCAATCACGCTTCTCTGTTTGGCAATCCAATGGACGAGTCTGGGTTTGGCGGTTGCCAGGAGAACGGTTCTTGCCTGACTGCATTGTGCCAAGTGTAAAGTTTGGTGGAGGGGGATTATGGTGTGGGGTTGTTTTTCAGGGGTTGGGCTTAGACCCTTAGTTCCAGTGAAAGGAACTCTTAATGCTTCAGCATACCAAGACATTTTGGACAATTTCATGCTCCCAACTTTGTGGGAACAGTTTGGGGATGACCCCTTCCTGTTCCAACATGACTGCGCACCAGTGCACAAAGCAAGGTCCATAAAGACATGGATGAGTGAGTTTGGTGTGGAGGAACTTGACTGGCCTGCACAGAGTCCTGACCTCAACCTGATAGAACACCTTTGGGATGAATTAGAGCAGAGACTGCGAGCCAGGCCTTCTCGCCAACATCACTGCCTGACCTCACAAATGTGCTTCAAGAAGAATGGTCAAAAATTCCCATAAACACACTCCTAAACCTTGTGGAAAGCCTTCCCAGAAGAGTTGAAGCTGTTATAGCTGCAAAGGGTGGGCCAACTCCATATTAAACCCTACGGATTAAGAATGGGATGTCATTAAAGTTCATGTACACGTAAAGGCAGGCGTCCCAAAACCTTTGGCAATATAGTGTAATTCCCAAATCACTGTAGTTATTTTTATATTCAGTTCTATAAATTAGAGTGTTTTCTAGTTTTATTGTGTTTAGTTTAATTCTGTCTATAATTAAGATCCTCATTGTTTTGTCCCAGATAAATACTAATTGAATTGCAAAAAAAAAAAAAGTGATCTCATCTTATAGTTAAATATTTAAAAATAATTTCCAGCTAGTTTTGTTGTGTAGTTGTGTAACTAGTGTAACTAATGGTTCAAATGAGCAGATTGGTTAGTTTAACCAGTTTAAATCTTGAGCAGTGTGTAGTTTTGTAAAGTATCTTCACTAACACTTGAACACAGATGCACTTTGACCTTTGCTCGTACCACCTGTCAGATACAGAGATGCACTGGACAGCTGGACGTGTGTGTGTGTGTGTGTGTGTGTGTGTGTGTGAGCGGAAGGAAGAGTCCTGCCTGAGGTGTGTTTTGTAAACACAGGTTCACAGAGGCAGGTGTGTGTCCGTATGTTCGCTGTGATCTCGTCGTGTTTTGATCAGCTATGAAATATCTGTGTAGAATAATGTCTGTTGTTTTAAACATAATAACTAACTCTGTCCTGATCTATTATGATACTTCATAGCATTCACGCTCATGGTGTTTTCTTGAATGTTTTTCTACCACATAAATATATGAGCAACAATTTCAAAACAATTTCTAATATCCAATTTTGTTTTAGGGTCAGAACAGTGGTAATTGTGATTGTTCAACTGTATGTAAATGAATTAGGTTGTGTTTGATTTGATTCAGTGTGTGTGTGTGTGTGTGTGACATTTCCTTCTTTAGGCTGATAAATTGAATTGTTGAATTTTTACTTTAGTTTATGAAAGAGTTTTATACAGAATAGCATGCAGAATAATAACACACTCCTCAGTGAAGGAATCAGCAGTTTCTGTGCGGTTGAACTCTTTTGGGGACTCGACACACACTGTTGTGTTTGGGTTTGTGCTTTGCTCAGGGTCACTACTCTTTGGTCTCACACATATGGTCTGTTTTCCCTTAAAACTCGCCACATCTCATACATAAACATTCTGACCCTGAGAACATCGTCCAGACATACTGCTGCAACTGAGAACATCCACTGAGAGACTGAATGTACTGCTGCTCAGAACCTCAGAAATAGTGCCAATCTCTTAGTTTTAGTACCTTCATGTCCAGATTTAAGCAGTGTGTGTGTGTGTGTGTGTGTGTTGTGGTCTCTATAGCACACTTGTTTGCTTTGATGCAGCACTGACCCTTTTCGGGAGTGTGTGTTCCGTTAACTCAAGTGTTCTGGAACCCCGAATGGCTCTGGGCCAGCAGCATCTCCACGACAACAGTGGACCCTCCCCAACACACGCTTGACCCGCCCTGTCTGTCTGTCAAGATACTGACTCACTGTTCATATACACTACCAAGAGTTTCTGTCTCTGTGTCGTGTGAATGTTTATTGTTCAGTTTACATGTTCATTGTGAAACACTTTCATTATTCAAATAATGTGATGCAATAATCTTCTAAATATTGAACAATCATTTTTCAAATAATGTGGCGAAATAATATTCTAAATATTCAACAATCATTTTTCAGATAATGTGGCGAAATAATATTCTAAATATTGAACAATCATTTTTCAAATAATGTGGCGAAATAATATTCTAAATATTCAACAATCATTTTTCAAATAATGTGAGGAAATAATATTCTATATATTCAATAATTATTCAAATAATGTGCAAAAATACTATTTTAAATATTTAACAATCATTATTCAAATAATGTGCACAAATAATATTCTAAATATTTAACAATCATTATTCAAATAATGTGCAAAAATACTATTTTAAATATTTAACAATCATTATTCAAATAATGTGCACAAATAATATTCTAAATATTTAACAATCATTATTCAAATAATGTGAGGAAATAATATTCTAAATATTCAACAATCATTATTCAAATAATTGCAGAAATAATATTTTAAATATTTAACAATCATTATTCAAATAATGTGCGGAAATAATATTCTAAATATTCAACAATCATTATTCAAATAGTGTGCGGAAATAATATTCCAAATATTCAACAATCAGTATTCAAATAATCTGTGGAAATAATATTCTAAATATTCAAAAATCATTATTCAAATAATATGCTGCAATAATTTTCTAAATATTCAACAATCGTTATTCAAACAATGTACGGAAATAATATTCTAAATCTTCAACAATCATTATTCAAATAATGTGCCGAAATAAAATTCTAAATCTTCAACTATCATTTTTCAAATAATGTGCGGAAATAATTTTCTAAATATTGAATATCAATCCAAATAATGTGCAGATGTGCTGTTTTTATTCATATTAATGATAGTCTGTCTGTTTGTCATGTGAATGTTTCTTCTTTTTAAAAACAAACTTGTTTGGAAATTGTCTAATTTAAATATGTAAAAGGTTCAAGATTCTCAGTGAATAATGGCTAAAAGCAGTTTGACCTGATCTGATTCACATTACTGTATGAACTCAAGAACTCAAATTATGAATTGGAACTTATTTAGATAAACAGTTTAAAATCAATCTTATACTTGACAAAAACCAATTAAATCACCAAAAATGTGCAATGTGATCTGTATGTTCACTGTATTCATATATTGTGCTGCACAGATTAAGATGACGCTGTTATTAATGATTTTGTGTGTGTGTGTGTGTGTGTGTGTGTGTGTGTTTGTCAGTGTGGTGAAGGTCCTGCTGGAGGCGGGTGCTGATCCAAACCTGGGCGATGACTTCAACAGCGTGTATGAGACGGCTCGAGAGAAGGGCGTTCACTCATTAGAGGGTGAGACGGCCAACATTGATATGTCATCCTCATAATCTTCATTGTTATTCATAAAAAAACATCCATGCACACATGTAAACAGCAGGAGTGTGTGTTATTACAGAGATCAATTTTAACGCACTCATTTTGTGCTGTTTGCATATCGGCACACGATTTATTTAGCAGCGTGTTATTTGTAAGTGTTTTTCATCACACACACACACACACACACACACACACACACACACACACGTGCAGCACTCACGCGTGTCATATCTGGCTGCTGTATGTATATTACTCACATTTGTTTTGTTGGCAGTTTTTTGGTCTTGAAGGAGCATCTTTCCCTGAAGCACCATGATGAATGAGTGTGTGTGAGTGTGTGTGTGTGGAATATGAGAATATTCCACGAGACTGTGTGTGTGTGTGTGATGGATCGCTGGGCTCTGGTCGTCTGACGGTTTATTGGGTTTTGTTGTGATTATCTGGCTCTTAGACATTAGTTACCCGTGACGACCCGCCTGACAGCAGCCCAGAGAGAAAATATGTTTCTGTACATGGACAGAAGAAAAACACTGTTGCAGCTTTATGATTTATTTGTGTGTGTCTGCGTGGAGAATAATCGCACGCTTTATGCAAGCGGTTTTACATGCGTTTGTTCTTAATTCAAACGGTTTGTCTTATTTTAAGGACGCCGTTGAACATCATCAGCCACGCTCCTTCATTTTAATCGTCTCGGTCTCTTCTCTGTCTGTCTGGGACTCGGTTTCAGTGTTTTGTTTTGCAGAAAATTCTACATTTGTATTGCCAAATAAAAATAACATACAAATAGCCCAGATGGAGTAAACGAGTAGCATTAAAGAACCCATGAAATCAGTTTGCTTTCTCTCCGGTTTCCTGTTAAGACAGGAAGTTGACAACTGATGTCATCAGTGTATATGTGTATATTTATATATACTTCTTCTGTTTCTTCCGCTCTGGAAGTCTATGACAGCCCATAGAACTGCTTGCGGAAAACTTATCAAATTTGACACACAGGTAGAGGATAGTCTGAACTGTCACCATAGCAAATTTGGAGTCTCTAACCCTAATCTCTTTAGCGCCACCACCTGTACAAAGTTGCACTCATGTTTATGCTAATAACTTATGCTAATAATGAACCATAAGGACTAGAAACAAAATTCTTTTTACTTCTGATTCCATCCTATGTAATTTTCCGCCATTTAGAATTTTTGTAAAAACATACTTTTTCTAACTCCTCATAGGCCGTTGCTCCAATTTTCACAAAAATTGAGCCAAATCATCTTCAGACCATGCCGACAAAATTATGGAATTCAAGTCGATATGTCAAACCACACAAATTAATTTGTATTATTAATTATAGAGCCACTTTAAAGGGTTAGTTCACCCAAAAATGAAAATTCTGTCATGAATTACTCATCCTCGTGTCATTCCACACCTGTAAGACCTTCGTTCAACTTCAGAACACAAATTAAGATATTTTTGATAAAATCCGATGGCTCAGTGAGGCCTCCATTAAGACTTTTAATGCCCAGAAAGCTACTAAAGACATATTTAAAACAGTTCATGTGACTACAGTGGTTCAACCTTAATGTTATGAAGCGACGAGAATACTTTGTGTGCCAAAAAAACAAAATAACGACTTTATTCAACAATATCTAGTGATGGGCAATTTTAAAACACTGCTTCATGAAGTTTCGATGCAGTGGTTCGGAGCGTGTATCAAACTGCCAAAGTCACGCCCCCCAGTGGTGAACCATTGAAATTTCGAAACACTTGTCACGTAACAAAGCCTTGTTTACTGAAATCATGTGACTTTGGCGCTCCAAATCCCTGATTTAAAACAAAAGATTCATAAAGCTTCATGAAGCAGAGTTTTGAAATCGCCCATCACTAGCTATTGTCATAAAATAGTTATTTTGTTTTTTTGGCGCACAAAAAGTATTCTCATTGCTTCATTACATTAAGGTTGAACCACTGTGGTCACATGACTGTTTTAAATATGTCTTTAGTAGCTTTCTGGGCATTGAAAGTGTTAATTATCTTGCTGTCAATGCAGGCCTCACTGAGCCATCGGATTTTATCTAAAATATCTTAATTTGTGTTCCGAAGATGAATGAAGGACTTACCGGTTTGGAATGACATGAGGATGAGTAATTAATGACAGAATTTTCATTTTTAGGTGAACTAACCCTTTAATTATAATTAAAATTTTATTTTAATTATAAATCTCCGCAACGCTTTATCATATTCAGGCCAAACTTCATCACAAGCATGACCTGAGGCTACATGCTGCTTTCGGCACAGCGCCACCTACTGGTCTGGAGATATGAAAAATGGCTATTTATGCTTATAACTTCTAAACGGTTTACCCAAAAATCATAAAATTGGTCTCGTTAAATTCAGGGCAGTATGGGACCCAACTCGGTATGGGTCATCGGGACAATGCCCTAAAGGAGCCTAAGAAGTTTTGAGCCAGCACCACCTAGTAATAAAATCAAATATTCAAATGCTTATGACTTTGGATTTGGTTGACTTATTTTCACGAATCCTTGCCGAGTCCATAAATATCATATATGGCTTATGGTTTGTGCAATGTTGTGATTTAGCATTTAAACGACTTTCGCTGATATCTTTGAAACCGTAGGAAAATCGAAAATTTAGTCATTAAAAATCAGCTATTTTTAATTACCAAAATAGCTGATAGTAAATTGATAGTAAGTGGCAAAAAATGCAATCAAAGTCAGGTGTGGGTCATTTTTTATATGTTCATACATATAAATGTCTATAACTCCTAAACAAAATGAGATATTTTCACCAAATTTGACACGCTTATGTATGGGGCACACACAAAAAAGTGGTTTGACTGCGCCACTTCGCTATAATTGAACAAAACATGAAACTGGCTCTAACTACAGTACCGTTGGTTTAATTGACTTCAAAATTGACATGCAGTGTCTTTGTCTCTGTTACTATCATAGTCCATTATGACATTGTTGATCCGCTTCTAGCTTCCTTGTTTGCTTCTGTTGTTCTTGGCCCCTTAATTTCTGCTTGCAGCTATATTGTGTGATTGTTATGTGTATATAGTGTTATTGTCAGTTTCCTCACACGTGTGAGCTGTTGAAATGTCTGAAATCAATTATTATTGTCATCTTTAATGAGTATATTTGCATATTTGAGCTTAAAAATATAGACTTGACCTAAAAGACACAATACTCACTGATTTCATGAGCTCTTTAACTCGTATAAAAAGTGAATTTAAATTAAATGTCATTATATAAAATGTATATATGTTGTAAAAGCAACGAAAATTAAATTATTATATTAATTAGTAACTTGAATTATGCAATTAAATGTGTTTCTCTGTCTCTCGATCTAGTTTTATAATTGTCTGTATTGTTGTCGTAGTTTCTTCACATGATGTGATGAGTTTGTTCAACGTCTGAAATGAGTTATTATTCATTGGTTAGTTCCTGTAATTGAATCAGATGTGCGCTCTGATATTTAGTAAAGCAGCACTGGAGTATTTCAGCGTTTGTGTCCGTCCTCTTGTTCACAACATCACAACCAACCTGCTTTCATTTCAAATAATCAAATAAAAATGACCCTTTTTTTTTAGCAGCTTTTCCTCACAACTTTCTTTCTGTCTGTCTGTCAGTGTTGGTGAGCAGAGAGGACGAGTTCAGTAATCGTCTGAGCAGTCGCGCTTCTTTCCGTGGCTGTTCAGCTCTGCATTACGCGGCTCTGGCCGATGACCTGCGGACCGTCCGGATGCTGCTGGATGCAGGTGAGAAAATACACTCATTTTGAAGAGATGCCCATGATGGAGGAAATGTCAATACGCCCATCTTAATAAAGCCAGGCTAACTTCACCAATAGCCCTCCATTAAACTTAACAACAAACTAGTCTGGCTTTGACATAAAATAGAATTGCACAAGGTCGGAAATGCCACCAAAATTAAGAAAAATGCCCCCAAAATTCAAGATATGAATTGCGCTTGTATGAGTTCTTGTATTTTGTGTTTATAACATAATGTAGTTTAGCAATATCACACAAGCAAGAGTGCTGTTTTCCTGAATATCAGCACGATTGCAAAATGTGGTATTCATTTTATACAACAGTTCAATAAACAATAAGTTGTTTATATGAACTATTTCAGTGTCAGTTTTTAGACACGTTGACAATTTTGACTTTATTTTGCCAACAAAAATAGTTCCAAACAAAGTTTGTTCTTGATTGATTCACCATTTCTTAACAAATCGGGTGAGTCAATGATTCAATGACTTATTCATAAAGTCAATGGACACTTGCTTCTATCATGAATGAATCAGCCGGTTTGAACGAATGGGTTGAATGAATAATTCAGTGACTCACTTATTACGACTTGCCGTCACCTACTGGCTGTTTTAGTTTCATATAATAGTAACATTTCATTTTCCCCAACATTTCATATTTCTATATTCAAAATGTTATATTTGGAACATTAATCTCATAACATAATTTAGGGAATTGTAATTGCAGTTTAAATGGATTATGATAAATGGTAAAATGGATTTTGTTGATACTGATTTCATTTAATTGGTATAGCAGCCCTATAGTGTATGGTGTCAAAAAGTGTAATCAATTAAAAGATTATCAACATTACGTAACTTTACTTTATAAATAATGATAAGAGGGTGCCCTTTATCTCACGGCCCTGAAGCTGACATTATCAAGTAAAAACAAAACCTTGATAGCACTCGGTTTCACTGTGTGATGTAAATTAGTCAAATGCAGTTGGAAAAAGCCTGAAATTCAATATATGGGAGCAAAAATTGGTGCCATATGAGTTTGTGTTATATTTCTATATTATATGGTTAAGCAATATCACACAAGCAAAAGTGCTGTTTTTCTCCAATATCAGCACAATTGCTAATGTGATATTGATTTTATACAACAGTTCAATAAACACAAAGTTAATATTGTAAGTTACATTTTAGACAATGTTTTTGTACTTCTATTTCTTTTGATTCAATGATCCATTCATAAAGACATTTGCTTGATTCGTTCATGAATGAATTAGTCGTTTGAATGAATCGGTTGAGTGAATAATACAATGACTCACTCATTAAGAAAGTGACTCGCTGCCACCTACTTGTATGCAGTAGTAATTGCAGTGTAAATTCTGCTTTAGATGCTGCTTCTGTGCCACTTCTGCAGTGCAGAATGACGTAAAAGATGATGCATACATCTAATAGGGTTAGAATAATATGCCCTTTTAAAGGTAAAAAAAAAAAACAATTTAAGGGGCAAATAACGGAAAAGTTAATTTCTGTCACTGCTGTGAAGCAAAATACATATAGTCAAATTATTGTTTGCGACAAAATATTGAGATATAAAATAGTGATGTGCTCTTTAAGTATTGAAAATGAGTAAAAGTGATCAGACGCACTTTAATACACCTGCTGGAGCAGAAAACATGTTTGTGACGACAGAGTCTGTATTTTACTCTCTCTGTCTAATATAGAGCAGTGCTTCTTCCTGTTCGCCTGAGGCCGGCAGGGTTAACCTTTGACCTCTGGTGTGTGTTATGTGACCCACACATGAGAGGTGGCAGGAAGGTGTGTGTGATGTGATTTACATGAGTGTGTTATTATAGCCACAGGGCTCACACACACACACTCACGTTTTGTAACTCTTAAATACGCTGTGTCTCGGTCTGATGTCTGATGTGCGGTTACACACTCACTTTAAGCTTCAACACGTTCTATAAATCACTGGATGTTTTCTGGAGTAGATGCATTTTTAGATTAAAGTGACAGAAATGACCCGAAACAAAGAATAAAATCGCTCGTTTTGATGCCGAGAAATTTGATTATGGCGTGCAGCGCATTACCCATAAGTCTTAGGGGAATGAGGCCACGCCCCCTCAGACAGAGCAGCGCCGTGTGTCCCTGCGAGGTGTATCTATCACAGCGATGACATCATCAGTGTGAGACAGTGCCACGCTAATGCAATGAGAATGAGATGGGAGCGCATTACAGGAGCGTCTGTCTGTCTCTCTCCGTCTGTCTGTCCCTGAAATATGAACATCAGCCTATATAGACAGCACTGAACACCAGCATGAAAAACTTTATATATATTGCACCTTTCATACATTGAATGCATAGAAGTGCTTTACATAAAAAAAGTTTTTTTATGTTTAATGTTTGTCTCTTCTGCTCACCAAAACTGCGTTTATTTTAACAAAAATACAGTAAAAACAGTGAAATATTATTAAAATGTAAATCAGCTGTTTTCTATGTGAATATATAGTAAAGTGTAATTTATTCCTGTGATCAAAGCTGAATTTTCAGCATCATTACTCCAGTCTTCAGTGTCACATGATCCTTCAGAAATCATTCTAATATGATGATCTGCTGCTCAAGAAACATTTATGATTATCAATGTTGAAAACAGTTCATATTTTTGTGAAAATATACATTTTATTTCTCAGGATTCTTTGATGAATAGAAAGTTCAAAAGAACAGCATTTATTTTAATATTTTGCAACATTATAAATGTCTTTGTCACTTTAGATCAGTTTAATGCACCCTTGCTGAATAAAAAAATCTATTCTTTGAATAATAATAAATATAAAATATAGCTGCGCAATTTTATTTAGCAAGCATGTAACCACTTAAATCATAAAAGGAAAAGACCATTTACAGCCAATACAGGCAATTTACCATTGGAAATATATGAGTTTTAAAACTTTTTAACAGTTATAGCGCCACCTATAATCCGATCTCCATAAAAGTATGTATGCTTCTTTAGAATCATGTGCCACATGTGCTCACGTAATGATGTGAAGTTCTGAGTTTTTGTTTAGGAACGATAGGCATTTAGGTAGACTTGGCCATGCCTGTTTTGTAAATGACCCATAGCTAAGGCCAGAGTTTAACATTTTTTTGATAACTATTGACCTAGAGAGTCCCAAGAATTGTGCCGCAGTGGTTTTATCGAGGTTGAGCCAAAAACCTAGGACTAGTTTGCCATAGTTGGATTTTGAAATAATCTCCAATATTTAACGAACGATTCGATGGACAGCGGCGCTCCTAGAGGCAAAGTTGCTCAGAATGAGGAGTTCTATCATGTGATACAAATCTCGTGGGCATGTGTGAAAAATTGCATGATCCTTTACGCATTTGAAAAATGCGAAGGCACCCCTCGGTGGCCAATTTCTTTCGAATTTCTCAAAGGCCTCTAGGGCCGGGAGTCAAACAGGCCCAGCGAGTTTCGTTCCGATCGGCCTCCGTTAACCTAGTCTGATAGCTGCTCAAATTTAATTGGCCAATGGCAGGCATGTTTTTTGAGATACATAACTGTCCTCATAGACAGTCATGACACCTCAGACAAAGACACTGCATGCTAATTTTCAAGTTGATCAGACTAATGGTGAAGAAGTTATAGCCATTTTCATGTTTTTTTCCCTGTTATAGCGCCACCAAGTGGCCAATCGCCTCGTCCTTTTTCATGTGACCACAGAATGAGTTCTTACATAAGTGTACCAAATTTGGTGAAAATTTCTCATTCTGTCCCCCTTAGGGACCGTGAATCGAAATTTCAACTTTTTTTGATAATTATTGACAATCAGACTCCTGAGAATCTTGCAGCACTGGTTTTGTTCCGATCAGGCCAAAAACTTAGGACTAGTTTGCAAAAGTAGGTTTTTCAAAAAATCCAAAATACCCCAAAATTTTGCCAGAATACCAGACAATTGTTGACGATATAGACGGTGTGAGTACTTCCAGCCCTCAAAGTTTCAAGTCTCTACGACTTATGGTTTGGTCTGCTTGATCACTTTTAGGGGATAATGCTGATCCATGGAAAATTTAACAATTGCAATAAGGCGACGCACTTGAACCCCTAATTATGATTATAGCATGTGTTCTGATTGCTGTGATTGTGTTATACATCATAAAAATAATGTGTCTAGTTGCATCACAGTGCGGGTCTCTTCTTCTCTATGAGGAATTTTTGAACTTCTGAGGACATTTTTCATCGGTTTTGCTCTCTGAAGTCTGCTGAAGTTCGAACACACACCTGCGGGCAGGTGAGCGGCTTTATTTCCCTCATGAGCGGCTGGTCAGCGCGCGTCTCCATCGATCACCGCTGCGCTGGAGGTGCAGGCGGCCTGCGCTCCGACCGCTGCCCCAGTAGAGCTCACCCTGCCTGGGGACGGTTCCAGCGGTCGCCCCTGACGCCCAGGGCCGCGGGATGTGACTGATCACCCGCGCCGTGAACCCTGACCCCTAGGGGTCAAACCGGCCCGCACTGCCACCAGCTGCAGTAGGTGTGTGTGTGTCGCCCTGAAGCCGCAGGCCCGGAGGGAACGTTGTGTGATATTAGACGACTAAATGATGCTATTTATTACGTCGCTACGAGAGACTCGCTGCGGAGGAGAGACATGCTCGTCTTGTATTTCTTTATTAGTTTTCCTCTTTCTGTTTGTCCGCTATCGATTGAGATTTGTTAGACGGACACATTTAAGGTTTTATCAATAATCTGGGCGATTACCCACAATGCCCGGGGACTGGGACGCTCCACAAAGACGCCTGTGTACAGATATTGATTCTGTGTTTGTGGATAAACTGTATTTTACGAGTGGGGAAGGAAATGTTTGTTCCGTTGAGTGAGTTTGTGTCTAATTTAATGTGGAATGATGTTTTTATTTCTGTCTATTTCTTTGTGTTAGAGGAAAGCGTGTGATGGTTTACACCGTGAGGTCTTTACTGGAGCGTTTATATCATTTTGCGTCCATCAAGTTGCAAATAAGATGAAGCATCTGAGAAGTGTTTCATGCGCTGGACTCTCAAAAATAGACATGAACACATGATTATTTAACACTCTTTTTTTTCATTGAATTTCCTGCAAAAATAACTATAAGTCCGATTATAAAGCATTCCGTGATTCATAATCACACATACTGTCATATTTTGAGCGCTTAAGATGCAGTTGTGTTTTTGCTGTGTCGGCACGTTTGTGCAGGGGCAGGTCAGGGCAAAAGGCAGCGCTAAACATCACCGGTGACACCAGAGTGTTTTAATTGTTCAAGCACAGTGTGACATCATCACCGCAGGACATGATGCGACACAAACACACACACTGACGTCCGGATGCAGCCGGTGCGCTGAAGACCCCCTGCCCGAGGTTCATTCACGGCACGCTTTCCTCGCAGACCCCTGACCGAGAACAACCGCTCGACCCCAGAGCCTACTGTTAACCTCTGACCTCTGACCTCTCGCCGTGTGCAGGTGCCAACCCCTTACAGAAGAACGAGCTGGGACACACACCGCTGACCTACGCCAAAGAGGGAGAGATGGTCACGCTGCTGAAGGAGTCGCAGAACACGGTAAAACATGCCTGTGTGCAAAGCTGGAGTAAATACACACAAAATCATGGAAAGCAGGGAGATCAATAAAAAACTGAAACTTGATAAAAAATTAATAAAAATGTGATCATTTCTTTTAGTTTATTTTGATGTACTAAAAACGTAAAACTGAAATAAAAGTTAATAAAAAAGTGGTAATTTCATTTAGATTATTTTGATGTATTAAAATAACTAAAATTGAAGTAAAAATTAATTTAAAAAAAAAGTAATAAATTAATTTAGTTTATTTTGGTGTACTGAAATAAAAATTAATTTAAAAAAGTGATAAATTCATTTAATTTAATTTGATACTAAAAAATACTAAAACTGAAATAAAAATTAATAAAAAAGTAAAAATTAAAAAAATTATTTTGATGTACTAAAAAACTAAATCTAAAATTAATAAAAAATGTATACATTCATTTAGTTTAATTTGATGTACTAAAAAACTAAAACTAAGCCTGAAATAAAATTAATAAAAAAAACTTAAATAAAAATAATAAAACAATTTATAATTTAATTTAGTTTTAATAAATTTAATAAAAAAGTGATAAATTCATTTAATTTAATTTGATACTAAAAAAAACTAAAACTGAAATAAAATAAACAAAAATGTAATAATTTAATTTAATTTGATGTACTAAAAAACTAAAACTAAGACTGAAGTAAAAATTATTTAAAAAGTAAAAATTTAATTTAGTTTTTAAATTTAATTTAGTTTGATGTACTAAAAAACTAAAACTAAGACTGAAATAAAATTAATAAAAATAAAAAACTTATTTCACCTAGTTGCAACATTTCTCATTTTCTTTTAGTTTAACTATGTACTAAAATAACTATATACACCATATAATAATAAACACCATATAGACATTTTTAAAAAACTTAACTAATAAAAATGACAAAAACACATAACAAAATGACTAAAACTTTAGATTTAAAATGAAAACAGAAAATTCAAAAATAAAAAATAATTCAAAATATTTTTAAAAATTATATTATCTCAATGGCGCTACTGTAAAGTAGTGAGTAAAATAAATTTAAAATGTAAATCTTGATCTAAAATGATTTTTAAAAACACTATCCCGTGATCATGGATGACTGGAAAAGTCAAGGAAGTTCATTGATCAGTTATGTGTGAATGCTGTAAATATTTGGAGTAATTGGATTGTTTTCCACTGGATCTCATCTTAGTTTTACACATTTTAACCTGATTAAAAGGATTGTTTGCCAAAAAAAAATTAAAATTCTGTCATTTACTCACCCTCATGTTGTTCCAAACCTGTATGAATTTGTTTCTTCTGCTGAACACAATGGACTGTGTTCATTTAACAGTTTGGGCTGTTGTGTGTGTCCTGTAGTAATCTGCTCATTTGTGTGTATTTGCCCTGGATTAAGGCTGTAATCTGCAGTAATCCTGTTGGAGGGTTTAATGAGCTGCAGGTGAAACTGTCATGATCCCGTATCACTGTTACCGGCTTCAGGGCGTCACACACACACACACACACACACCTGCTGACAGACTCGGATCAGGTGATGACATCACTGATAAAACTCAGACACTCTTTAAATAAAGTTGGGTAGATAAGTATCCCAATCTTTATCCTCATACATACAGTACACTCACATAAAGCCACATATACTATATAGCAAATCTCAGCTGCCTGATTGTTTAATCAAGCAGGATTAAAATACAGCAAGAACCAGCATAAATGTAAATGTAATATGTTTAGCTCCTCCTCATCACCTGCTGTAACTCTAGAACTTCACGATTAACAGAGCCTAAGTTGAACGTTAATGTCTGATTGTAGTGTATGTTATTGAAAGATAATTTCTAACATTACTGTCGTTCCTCATTGATTCGTCTGTAGTTTGCGGAGGCCCAGCGGAAGCGGGAGGCTGAGGAGAGGAGGAAGTTTCCGCTGGAGCGCAGACTGAAGGAGCACATCATTGGACAGGAAGGAGCCATCAATACAGTAGCATCAGGTACACACTGTGTGTGTGTGTGTGTGTGTGTGTGTGTGTTACACAGCTGCTGCTGAGTTTTGTGTGCAGCCAAAGATGCTTCATAACTCAATTACTCGTCCTTCCTGCTGGCGTCTCTGTCTCTCCATCACTTCCTGCGTCTTTCTGTTTCCAGCAGCTCAGTTGACTCTCTCCAGTCCTCATGTTTGTAATTTCTTCCCATACTTCATTTGTCTTTGATTTTTTCTCTGATGTGTGTGTGTGTGTCTCTCCTCTACGAGTCCCAGGACAGACAGAGAGACAGATATGAGTTAAAACACAATAACATACACCTCTAATAAATACTGAACACACACATACACACACGTTTGTTTATCGATCAAGTGTGTGTGTGTGTGCGGGGCAGATTTTTGGTAAATTTTTCCCTGTTTGAGCTTTGAACACTCCTATTGAATGAAATAACTTGTTTAGGTATTTAATTCAGTGCCTAATTTGTTTGAATGTTCAAAATTCACATTTATTTATATTTCATTACATAAATTATGTATATGTAATTATATATTTATATATTATATATACACCATATTTTTCAGAATGCAAGTCACATTTTTTTATAATCTGAAAGCGATTTATGTAATGAAGTTAATGTCAAAACATACGCACGTTTTTTTTGTTTATTTCCCACAAGCAGTAGTTTCAGTTTCAACTTCATCAGTGCAACTTATCGATATTTTTTTTCTCTTAACAATGCAACTTATAGTCAGGTGCGACTTATTTAGACCTTATTTAGACCTGATTGGGTTTTGATCAGGTTTTGATCAGTGATTTTGCACATGGATCTCTGAGAGAGAGACAGCAGAGGAAGTAGTGACGCTTCAGTGAGCCGAATCTCTGCCTCTGATTTGATAAATGGACAGTTATTGCTGTGGCAAATTGTCCCGAAAGCAATTGGATCCCATCAGCACTGTGATAAAACCAGCCTTATTGATCTGTGAGAGCTGAATACATCAGGCAGTCACAGAGAGACATTAAACACACACACCACTAAACAAACTTTTACATATATCTTTAGGATCTGATGCTGTAAATATGCACACATGCATTAAATACATTTGTTGATTTAGCATCAGTGATAAAATAAATGAGTTTTTGTTAATATTTTTAATTTGTTTTTATGTTTATATTTCTGTCATTTTAGTTAGTTTTAGTAATTTTGCAATGTTTTTGCCATTTTTATTATTATTTATTTATCATTATTATTTATTAGTTGTAGTTATTTTTTTTTTTTTTTTTTTGCTTCTACTCAAACTAATTTTTTTTATTAGTTAACATTTACTTAAGTAGTGCATTTTTTTATGGTTTTATTTTGGCATTCATTATTTTTTTTCCCATTTCTTTTATCATTCAAAAGTTTGTGAAAATATAGATATTAAAGATTTATAATGTTACAAAAGATTCTATTTCAAATAAATGCTGTTCTTTTGAACTTTCTATTCATCAAAGAATCCTGAAAAATAAATAAAATGTATGACAGTTTCCACAAGAATATGACTGTTCAGCATTGATAATAATCATAAATGTTTCTTGAGCAGCAGATCATCATATTAGAATGATTTCTGAAGGATCATGTGACACTGAAGACTGGAGTAATGATGCTGAAAATTCAGCTTTGATCACAGAAATAAATTACACTTTACTATATATTCACATAGAAAACAGCTGATTTACACTGGAATAATATTTCAGATTTTTACTGTATGTTTGATCAAATAAATGCAGCCTTGGTGAGCAGAAGAAACTCTTAAAAAAATCTTAATTATTCTAATCTTTTGACTGGTAATGTGAAGAAGGTTGGCATCATAACAACCTTATTCCCAGCAAAAATATCTATATTATGATCTATATAGTTATTGTTAAAATTACATTGTGATGAGATTTTGGTTTTTATTCATCATTGTCAGATTAAACTATTGATGATTTTATAGATTATGTGGTTGTAAGCAATGACAACTACAACTGTACTGAAATTCCAACATTTTTAGTCTTTTTTTCACACTTAAACACAATCATTGAGCTGAAGACGAATGTGAAATGGCACACACAAAGGAAGCAGTGGATTGATTCTGCTTTTTGCTCTCAGGGGCTAAAGGTTATTGGTGGTGATTACCTTCACTAATGTCATTACGGTCTTCTGTCCCGAGACACAGAGAGCATCACGCCACACGTACATCACTGCACACGCGTGTGCGTGTTCTTTTGTTACACACAGATACAGTCGTCCTCTTCCTCCATGGTCTGCGTTTAATCAGTGAGACACTTGAGCTGGTGTCATATAGTGAATATAGTGGCGTCTGACGGGTATTTGGTACAAATGTTGATTTTAGGAATCAGATTCGTTAAGGAACTTTAAGTTTAAGTGTGTGTGTGTGTGTGTTGAATCTGACTGGCTGATAATAAACGGGGATTAAAAATGCATTATCACACATTCATTCTCAAGGACAGAGAGTGTGTGTGTGTGTGTGTGTGTGTGTGAGTGACATCCTGATGCCTTTGAAATGTTCTGTCTCCTGAAGGACAGTATCTGTATGAAGCATGACGTGACACACACTGTGTGTGTGTCATTTGTCATGATAAAAATGTTTTTGTGTAAGTGTCGTATGTTTCTTTTTGTGCATTCAGTTTTTCAAGTTATTAGTCAGTGAGTAAACCGTTTACAATAAGATAAGAAGTTCCTAGAATGCAGTGTAAGTATCTTTTGATAAAGCATCTTATAAATGATAAAAATGTATTGCAAAACACTGGTTAAGACAGGTTTGGTGGTATGGATTGGTTTAAGGATGGGTTAAAGTGTAAGATAAGGGTCAACAGTGGAATTATGGATATAATTACAGAATTTATTTACAGCTGCAGGTATTTTTAAAATAAAAGTACAAACATGTATGTACACACTAAGTGCATTATATCAAATTATTAATTTAAATGTTAGTTCACATTTTTTAATTGTATAAATACAGGGTTAGGGTTAGATTATAGTATTTATAACTATCAGTATATAAAGAGAAGTCAATGCAAAGTCCCCATTTAGATGGAAAGCGTGTGTGTGATACGTTTTGGGAAAAACTGAAGGATTGTCTTTTACGCAGCTCAACACAAACATATTCCTGCTGTAATGACGGTTGACGATCATACACACACACACACACATACACACACACACATGTTCACCGGTTGCCATGGTGAGCGTGTGTTATCGTGCCCGTCTCTGCTGGATCTATTCTAACCTGATTTAGTTGCTCCAGCGTTGCAGCAGCGTAATGAAATTAGTGTGTGTCTAATGGTGCAGAGAGGCCCTGTCTCACTCTCCGTCTGTCTCTCTCTCTCCGTCATTCTGTCTTTCCTCAGTCTTTGTCTTTTTTTCCAGATCTGCTCTCGTCCGGTCTGTCATTACTGTCCGTCTGTCTGTCTAGAGTTAATTATTGTCTGTTTTTCTCCGCAGCCATTAGGAGGAAGGAGAACGGCTGGTACGATGAAGAACATCCCCTCGTCTTCCTCTTCCTTGGCTCATCCGGAATCGGTAACTTCTTCCTTTTCCTGGCAATATCAAGCATTGTTCTTTCATATTGAAGGGTGCTTTGAATAAAAGCATCTGCTAAATGTTAAACATTGTTTTTTTGATGTTCATCCGGATAAAGTTTCGCTTTATAATAAAGTAATACGGGAGTTTCGTAAAACTCTCCAAAGTGATTTACAGTCTAATATGATAATCAGAGACGGGTTTATTCACCAGATCTGTGTCATCAGACATGATGAGCATGCACACATTTAGTCATGTGGAGTCAGACAGGCCTCTGGCATGATCTACATCCTGCAGTCCTTCTGTATGATTATTTACCGCATTATTTATACGTCTGTGTCTCTTTTAAGGCAAGACACTACAGAAAACCAATGTTTTTGTGGTTTCTTTTGCTTCCATAACATGTCTTCTTTCAGAAAATGGAAAGAATGTTTATTTTATTACACTTTATCTATTTGCATCCGATTTCAATGCATATCTTTAAAAGTTTTTTTCTCCACTTCAGCAGCACTTACATACACCAAAACTTAGAGTTTTATTCACATCTATATTCTGAAGGTTTTTACTGTGGGGATTGTTCATAACTTTATTTGCTTGAATTTTATAACATTTTATTCCTTAAAACATGGTTAAAATGTTTTTTTTTTTTTTTTTCAGTCTGTTTATGGTGTTTTCTGATTTATGGAGTGATAAAAAGAGATATCCAAAATCCCCTCTATAAAAACCTTTAAATCTAATGTGTCAACAAAATCAAAGAAGAATTTTGAACCTGACTTTATCCAATGTTCAGATTTAAACTTTATTTATTTAAAAAAAAAGTTTCAAAAACAAAACTTAAAATGCTGTGATTAATCTACTAGGGAAAGTGTTTGTTTCGTATGCTTTGATTGATGAAGAGACGCTTCTCCTCTTGCCAGCGGCACGTCTGATCACACGCCATCAATATTCAACAACTCCCTCCACTTACCATATATGCCTTTATTAAAATTCATAAGAGCGATATTTGCTCTCATAGAGTACATTACCCTGAGAGAGGAATAAAGGGAGGGAGAGATGATGGACACACGTGCCAGAAGACGCCAGCAAAATAAACACATCTCTCTTTTCCTGACAGGAAGTAGTCATCCTGTCTCCACGACGACTGTGACAGAGCCAAAACCGCTGTCACGTGACCATTGTGACATTTTATTGTTTGATGAAATTAATTGCATAGATCAAACAGATGTTTGATGGCTGTTTGTGCAGGTAAAACTGAGCTGGCCAAGCAGGTGGCACGATACATGCATAAAGACATTAAGAAGGTCAGTCAGTAAATAAACCTTTACTTGAAATGATCAGCTGCTCATGAAGGGCAAATGACAAGATTCTGTCGCTCTTTTCCTCAGGGTTTCATCCGCATGGACATGTCTGAGTTTCAAGAGAAACATGAGGTGAGACTCGCACAAATACAGACACGTTTCATTGACTACTGTTGTTAGACAAGTTTTTTATTTCAGGTGTATTATAGTACAGAATTCGTAGTCAAAATCTCAGAATTCAGTCTCAGTCACTGAGAATTTAAGGCTGTTTGTGTTTGACCAGAAACAACACAAGTATTCAAATGTTGTGTGTAAATCACGTGTATGTATCAAATCCCAGCACACGTTATTTATTATTCAGGTTCTTATTTGTGTTTGTTTCATTACAATTATTTATTTATTTTAATTTGATCTATTTATAATTTAACATCTTTTAGTGTTTTATGTGGATTTATTTATAGAAAAATGTTTCTTTTAATTGCCTTTTTTATTAATTCTTTTTTAATAAGGTTTTTATTTGTGTTGTTTATATTTTAAAATTATTTATTTTAATTTGAAAATGTTGTGATTTAATACATTTTAGTAACCGTTTTATTTTGATATTTTTATATTAAAATAGTTTATTTTTATTTTGCATATTTATGATTCAATTCACTTTAGTAAGGTTGCTATTTTAAATGTTTTTATTACAATTATTTATTTATTTTGATTTGACATTTTTCTGATTAAACACATTTTTATGGTTTAATACATTTTTAGTAAGATTTAATTTTGATTTTTTTGATTTTTAAATTGTAATTAATTTTATTAAGGTTTTAATTATTTAATTTTTATTAGGTTTTTATCTTGAATCTTTTTAGTACAGTTATTTATTTACTTCTAGTAAGTGTTTCATATTAAAATTCTTTATTTTAATTTTGCATTTTTATGATTTAATAATATTTAGTAGGTGTTTTATTTTGAATGTTTTCATTTTTTTTTTTTAATGTCAATTTTTAGTATTTAAGTAACGAACCCAAGTTTTAACTTTGCATTTTTATGATTTAATTAATATTGAATAAGTGTTTTATTTTTATTTTTATTTTCAAATTATTTATTTACTTTAAATGTACATTTTTATGATCTAAGTACCAAACCCTGATTTGCTCTAATGTCTAATGTAGGAGCTTGTATCTTGTGGCGTCACTGATGCAGCATCATGTGCTTATTGTGTTATGAATTGCATACAGTAATATTGAGTGAAGCTGAGCTTGTGTATCTAGAAGTATTTTTCTGGTTTAGTTGGATCTGATCTCTGTGATTCTCCTTCATAAGCCGTTTAGTCCTGCTGTTAGAACTGTGACCTTAGACTGAGGCTAAACACACAATTCAATCATACACACTTATTGTATTGATAGAGGACTGTCACTGTCACTCAGTTTGGCCGGATGAACAGTGTGTGTGTTTGATCGAATCATCGTGTTGATCTCCTCAGAGGTCGGATCTGTCCAGTTCTCATCATCTTTGACTTTCATGTGTATTTTCCATCTCTCTCTCTCTCTTTCTCTCAGGTGGCGAAGTTCATCGGTTCTCCTCCAGGGTACGTGGGTCATGAAGAAGGTGGTCAGCTGACCAAACAGCTCAAACAGTGTCCGAACGCCGTGGTTCTGTTTGACGAGGTGGATAAAGCTCATCCAGACGTGCTGACCATCATGTTACAGCTCTTTGACGAGGTACAGATTCAGAATCATCTGTGGGAAGAGAATGATTTAGTGTTAGTGAAGTCAAGATCACAACACACATTGTTTCAAATCAGCTTTACGGAAAATCACAATATTAATATTTATAAAATATCTTCATATAGTCGCCTTCAGCAGTTTAGAGCTATATAGTTTACATTTTGTGATGGTACAGGCAATTAAGCAGCTGAAATTTGCTTTGAATAATATTAAAATTATTACATTTTTTATGACTCAATTTATTTTAATAAGACATTTATTTATTTTAATTTGACATTATGGTTCAATTAATTTTTAATATGGTTTATACATTTTTAGTATAGTTATTTTTATTTTTATTTTGATTGTTTATAATTTTTACATTTTAATTTTAAATTTTTAGGATTTTATTTTGATTTTTATGACAATTATTTATTTATTTATTTATTTATTTATTTAAATTTTACATTTTTATGATTCTATTCATTTTAAGTAAGATTTAATTTTTATTGTTTTTATTTTTTTACAATTATTTATTTATTTTAATTTGATATTTTTGATTCAATTTGTTTTTAGTAAGATTTGTATTTTGATTTTTTTTTTTAACAAATTATTTTAATTTTACAATTTATGATTCAATACATTTTAGTAAGGTTTTATTTTGATTGTTTTTATTTTAAAAATATTTTCTTTTGACATTTTTATGATTTAATTTTCAGTAAATGTTTAATTTTGATGTGCTGTGTTTCTGTGTCACTGTTGTTCAGGGTCGGTTGACTGATGGGAAGGGGAAGACGATTGAGTGTAAAGATGCCATCTTCATCATGACGTCCAATGTGGCTAGTGATGAAATTGCCCAACATGCATTGCAGCTGAGGCAGGAAGCTCAGGAACAAAGCCGCAGACGTCTCGCTGAAAATCTGGGTGAGGAATTACTCTTGACATTTAACTTTGTGTAGAAGAAAGTTGTGTCTGATGATCTGCTTGTGTCCCTGCAGAAGACGTTCAGAAGAGCGAGAAGATCACCATCTCCAACACGTTCAAAGAGCAGGTGATCCGCCCCATCCTGAAGGTAACTGATGATCCTCGTGCGCTTCTCACTGGAGGTCAGTGATTGGTTGCTGGTGTGTCACCGGTTGATCTGATTGGTGCGTTTCAGGCTCATTTCAGACGGGACGAGTTTCTGGGGAGGATCAACGAGATTGTTTACTTCCTGCCATTCTGTCACTCTGAACGCATCCAGCTGGTTAGCAAAGAGCTCAACTACTGGGCCAAGAAGGTAAAGACACACAGAAGCATGTGACTTTAAATACTGTTTACACACACATAGACACTCTCACACACACACACACACACTCTCACACTAGGATCAATAGCAGCTGCTGCTGTGACGACTGTAATCATATTAGTGAAGTTAACATGTGGTCTATTCATAAATATTTAAATATGTATAAAACTTCATATCTGTCAGACGTTTGCCTGCAGGGACAAACACGCTCGTTCAAGGCCTTTTGTCATACATCAGTGTGTGAGTGTGTGTGTGTGTGTGGTTTGAAATATGTTTATACCAGCATTTTAAAAAATCAAAATGATCTGATGTTGTACAGTGAGAAAAATAACTAGCTTTGATGTTAAATAACATATTATTTAATATCAATAATGTTATTAATTATTATAATTTTGTGTATGATGTGTGTGTGTATGTGTGTGTGTGTGTGTATATATATATATATATATATATATATATATATATTACAGAACTGTGCAAATAATTAAAATATTAAAATAAAATTGTCATTATTTATATATATTCAAATTATTAAAAAATGTTATTTATAAATAATATTATCTTATATTATTTATAATAATAATCATTTATATCAAATTTTTAAAAATTTTTATGTATTACAAATAATAATATTCATGTAATAAGAGATAATTAGTGGTGATGTATGGATGTCGTTCCCGCAGGCCAAGCAGAGGCACAACATCACGCTGCAGTGGGAGCATCCCGTCCTGGAGCTGCTGGCGGGAGGATATAACCTGCACTACGGCGCACGCTCCATCAAACACGAGGTGCTGATCAATACCTGATAATCACAGATCACTCACACTGATCAGAACAATCGTCAATATTCAATATCAGATTGCTGCTTCATATTCTTGTGGAAACCGTGATACATTTTATTTTTCAGGATTCTTTGATGAACAGAAAGTTCAAAAGAACAGCATTTATTTGAAATAGAATCTTTTGTAACATTATAAATGTCTTTACTGTCACTTTTTCTAAATAAAAGTATTAATTTCTATCTTTTTTTTACTTTCCCCAAACTTTCGAATGGTAGTGTATCACGGTTTCCACACACATCTGAAGCTGCACAACTGTTTTCAACATTGATAATAATCATAAATGTTTCTTGAGCAGCAGATCATCATATTAGAATGATTTCTGAAGGATCATGTGACACTGAAGACTGGAGTAATGCTGAAAATTCAGCTTTGATCACAGGAATAAATTACACTTTACTATATATTCACATAGAAAACAGCTGTTTTACATTGGAATAATATTTAACATTTTTACTGTATATTTGATCAAATAAATGCAGCCTTGGTGAGCAGAAGAGACTCAAAAAAACATAAAAAATTGCAATTATTCCAAACTTTTGACTGATAGTGTATATAGTATATAGTTATTTATATATAGCGTGTGTGTGTGTGTGTGTGCGTGTGTGTGCAGGTGGAGCGGCGGGTGGTGAATCAGTTGGCCGCTGCGTACGAGCAGGAGCTTCTGCCGAAGGGCTGTACTCTGCGTCTCTGTGTTGACGGAGGACCGGAGGAGAAGGACGGAGCTGCAGTTCTGCGTCTAGAGCTGGTGGGTGACGACAGCACCGCCCGAAAACTGGACATCCGCCCACCGCTGAACCCCGACGACGTGGCCTACGCCCACCGATACCACTGAATGAGAGAAGCGTAAGACTGAATCACATCCACTGACCAACTGGAGCGTTTGTTCCATTTCGTTCCATTCTGTTCCATCACAATAAAAACAAGAATCACGAGCTGGAGTCTGGTTAGTACATGTTGTTTTAGTGTTCATCACATTATTGGCAGAAATGTAAAAAAATACGGTGTTTGTAATGCTGCGTTCAATGTTTCATCACAGCTGAGCTCGTAACTTTAATAACTCACATAAATCACAGCAGCTTTATGATGTTGGTAATAATGAAGATCTTCCAGAATCAAACGCCAGAGCGTCTGTCATGTACAGAAAATATGAAGATGTCTATATTTATGGAAGTTAAAGTTATGTATGATAAAGTCTTTATGTGATCCAGGACACGTTAAAATCAAAGTGTGTTATTACTCTAAAACACTAATGTTTAACATGAAATATGAATGAATCATCAGCTTTATTACAAAGAAAAAATGTGACACTTTACAACAAGGTTTCGTTTGTTAACATGAACATCCTATATTAAACATTTACTAGTAGTTAGTTACATTTGTTAACTGATGTTAACAAATGAGATACCAAAAAAATGAATCATAATTCATCAACCTGCTTCATATAGACACACTTTCAGCATGTTTCCTCGTGGATGAAATCATGTAATGTGCTGCATTTGCTCTTAAATATTCTGTTTCACTTCAAATATGTAAAAATTACAAGTAAAATCGGTTGCCAAAATAGTTCTTATAGTTATAAAGTCCTGCAGCAGAAACCTCACGAGAACCTCCAAATGTGAAGATATTTATGTGCTTTTGTGAAAACATTAATGTTTTGTGTTTATTGCAGGTTATCTCAGGATGGCACTGAAGCTTGTTTCTGACACGGGATACAAAATAAAGAAGGAAACTGCGACTTTTTATCTCACGATTCAGAGTTCTTAGAATTGCGAGTCTGAACTTCAAGATATAAATCTGGATTATGAGATAAAAAGTCGCAATTACCTTTTATTTATTTTTTTTCCATGACAGAAACAAGCTTCCATATGATGAGTATTTAACCACATTTACATGTTTAACTGTGAATCGAGCTTTTTTTTTATTGAACACAAACATTAATAAAGTTCAGAAGTCTCTTCTCTGACTCTGGGTGTTTCGTGAGCCGGTAACGGGTTTGTTCAGGATTGTCGTGGTGTCTGTGACTCGTGATCCAATGGCAAGAAACATGCAACAGGAATGTGTTTGGGAATGTGGAACGTGTGTGTGTGTGTGTGTTTGTGTGTGTGTCAGTACAGAAGGATGGAATGCATGAGGAACATTCCTTCTTTTCTCTGCATCCTTCTTTACACATGTAGGGATTCACTCACTTCCTGTGGGGATGAAATTAGCATCGAAAAACAGAGACAGCATGAGGAGCCTGAGAGTCCTGCTGACCGCCTGGACCTCCCACAACACACACACACACACACACACACTCATACACACACAGGTTTGTTTTGCTATCTTAGTGAGGACTCTCCATAGGCGTAATGGTTTTTATACTGTACAAACTGTACATTCTCTCCCCCTACACTACCTCTACCCCTAAACCCACCCATCACAGGAAACTGTCTGCATTTTTACATTTTAATAAAACATTGTTTAGTGTGTTTTTAAAGCTATTTTAAATATGAGGACTCATGAAATGTCCTCATATTTCATGTTTATGTTGTAATACCAGTGTAATACCCATGACATTATACACATTTTTGTCCTCATAAACCATGAAAACAAGCACACATACACTTTCTCTCTCTCACACACAGTCTGTAAAGCAGTTCTTTCTCTGTGTGTGAGTGTGTGTGTGTACCTACTTAACCATATTTTCAGGACAAATTTGTGTCCAGAAATTTAAACCAGACAAAAACTCCCAAAAAGTCCTTTTAGGGTCGTCCTCGTTTGTATATTTTTTTATTATTTTAAAAATGCAGTCAGTTTTAGTATTTATAACTAGCTGTATATAAAAACAATATAAGTCTATGTAATGTCTCCATTTAGAGAGTAAACGTGTGTGTGTGTGTGTGTGTGTGTGTTGCATTTAGCACAGTTTTGGTCTGTCCTTTCAATGATTGCAAACTTGAGCAATTTTAGCATGTTTTCCTGTATTTTGGATGTAAATGTCTCATTAATGTCCGGCCTGTTCAACAGAGTCACTTGTGTTTTTTATTACTTATTTTGTTTCAGTTTTGTCTCATTTATTAATAGAAGAAAAGTAAATGTAGACTGTTTTAGGTGAATGCACAGAAGTCAAACTGAAAACATTCACATGAAAGCATTAATTAGAGTGAAAAAAATACAAGTGTGATATTTCGAAGTGTGCGGTGATACTGAGCAGAGAATCAGAGCTGGAGATGAGGAGTGTTGGAGAAGATGCTGTACCAGCAGATCTCATGTTACTGAGAGAATCTCCTTCAGCCTCGAAAACGGTCAAATTCAATTATAAACCGAGAGAGAGAGAGAGAGAGAGAGAGACAGCTTTCATTACCACAGACGAGCTCTGTCTCACACACACTCATGGTAATGTGTGTGTGTGTGTAATGATGATCCTCTATCAGTCTGAACTGATCCGGCCTACACAAACACACACACACACACACACACACACAGCCGTGAACGTCTCTCGTCCATTATCGTGTGTGTCCGTGTCTTTTATCGGCTGCCGGTCTCTCGTCTCTCTCTTCTGCTGGAGTCCCACCGGACAAACCTGCAGGAACACAGAGAATTATTGATTTACCATTTACAGTCCTGTAGCTCTGCATCTGAGAGATGACAAATTACACTGAGAGACAGAGAGAGAGAGAGAGAGAGTCCTGCTTCCGTCTCCATCACTAAACTTGTGCTGTTGTAGTTAGTCTGTTTTTCATTATCATTCATATTTATTGACATAATACACAAATTACTAACAATCTGACAGGGTTTACTTCTATCTGGACTATAAAGAAGTGTATTCTTTGTGTGTTTGTGGAATTATTACATGTTGCTTTATGTGTGTGAATGATTCATCATGCCAGTGAAACGCTACAGTGTGAATATTGTGTTTACAGCACGAGCTGCGACTCTGTATCAGAAGCGATCAATGTAACTTTTTGAACGTTCTGTTGATGACGTGAGCGTTCTATTTTGTAGCGGTGACTCCCGCTGATGATGTCAGCGTTCTGTTCTGTGTGTCATTGCTCTGTATCGTCGTACTCTCGTTCGCGGTGTTTGGTTGCTTTTTAATGGCAGCGTTTACTGTTTTATTGATTTTAACGGGCATGTTCTGGATGCATCTCTGTGTATGCACATCAAGCGTTCGTGTTTGTACATCGCTATCTTGTGATATTTTCGGACGCGTGCACTTCACGCATTCCGTTAGTTTGATATCCTTATTATATTTACGCCGAAGATAAATCGCAGCCTGTCTGAGCACATATGTGCAGTTCTGATATCAGGTGTCTGTTACCTGCTGTTAAACTCAGAGGTGTAATATAACTCTACTGTTCCCATCATTCACCGTTACATCTCAACAAGAACATCTGTGCGCCACACATGTCCACAACAGAGAGTTCCCCGCGTGACACACACAGTCTTTTCCTCTCAGACGAACATAAGAGGGAAATAAAAGAGCCTAAAAGCGCAAGCAGCTTCTCTTCTGTCTCGTGTCTCTTTCTGAAAGACTAGGGGAAAAAATCCATTCTGCCTAATTCAAAGCTTGCTCTGGGACAGCTCGCGTGGCAGATTGCCGGCTAATTAGTTTAGAGGAGGGTTTAATTTGATTAAGTTTGCACAGGTCCCGCGCAGCGCCGGTTGTGTCGGGCTCTGAGCGCGCGGGGCCCCGGAGCCCTGATCTGATTAACGCTTCTGCCCATTACAGCCTCTCCAGCTGCTGCCACAACACACACACACACACACACACACACAACTGCACGAGAGAATCGCTACATCTGATGCTGCTTTTGTTTTTGCATTAATAAAATGACGTCAGTAGGAAACTGCTTCTTTTTCTTCTACTTTACAATTTTCTGACGTCAAATTGTTGATTTAACATAAACTTAAACCGCAATGAAGTCCTGTTTATTTTGTCTAACATTTGCTATATTTCATAATATAGGTCCATATTTAGACATTTCAATTACACGATTCGATTAAAGCATTCGACAAAAATGGATCGCACATGTTGAAAAATATTTTATAGGCTACATTAGAATTCCAGGAGGTTAATTTCTATATTATGAATATAAAAATGCATTAGTGTCATTAGAAGCCTGTCTGGAGATTATTTTCTTAATAACAATTCATAAAATAATTAAATGCATAGGCAATCAATCTTTTTCGGGGCTGTGCGATTTTTTTTTTTTAATATAGCCTACTAATTTCATTATTATTATTAGTTATTTTGACAGACCAAATTGTATTGCTAGTTTTATTGCCAGTCTTAAAGAGTTAGTTCACCAAAAAATGAAAATTCTGTCATTAATTACTCACCCTCATGTCGTTCCACACCCGTAAGACCTTCGTTCATCTTCAGAACACAAATTAAGATATTTTTGATGAAATCCAAAAGGTTTTTTATATATCCTCAATAGAAAGCAACGAAATTTACACAACGAAATCCAGAAAAGTAAAAACATAGTTAAAATAGTCAACTTGACTACAGTGGTTCAACCTTAATTTTATGAAGCGACGAGAATACTTTTTGTGTGCAAAAACAAAACAAAAATAACAACTTAAACAAATTCCTGTCATTCTGCTACACTATTTACATTCAGCGCTTCTACTTTAGAATGCTGACTCATTCTTGGCTGAGCCTGTTCACGTGAGCAGCACGAGGCATGCATGTGATGCTGACGCAGGAGCTGTTCGGATGTAAACACTGAAGCGCTGCACTGTGTTCACTATAGTTGTGTCCGAAATTGAATACTTCTCTACTATATAGTACGCGAAAAACAGTATGTGAACAGAGTAGTATGTCCGAATTCATAGTATTCGAAAAACAGTAGGCGAAAAGTACCCGGATGACTTACTACTACCGGCGAGATTCTGAAGTGCGCATATGATGGACACTTTACTATCCCATGAGGCCACAGGAGAGGATTTGTGAATGGAATTGAAGGGATGTAACTGACGCTGGTAGGTCATGTGACAGTAGGTCATGTGACAGTAACAACATGGCGGATGTAGTACGTCCGAATTCATTCATACTACACACATTTGTATATTGAATGTACTTTTTCAACGGTCGTGAAGTAAATTTAAATTCAAATGTAGTACCTACTCAACAGTAGGCCTACGTGATTTCGGACGCAGCTTAGCCTTTTTCACACTTCCAGGTTTCGTGTTTCCGGCGCTCGGCATCGCAGGGTAAATGTACTTCCGGCAACGTCTAAATCTAAGTGTTGTTGTAAGACAGTACATTAAATATATTTTTTTTGTGCTCCCATTTGTTCAAATAGCAAAAAACTCCACAACTTTCAAAAGAGGAAAAAAATAGAGAGCGACTGATAAGGGCAGTCAGAAGAGAGAAAGATGTCAATTTGATGCTGTATTAGAAACAGCCTCAACAGCAGCCTTAACTAGTTTTTTGTAATTTGATGCAAAGATAATATAATGCAAAGTATAATGTTATAAATGTACATAAAATTAAAAAAAATGAAAATATAAAAAACTTTGCAGGATTTACGATGCTGATGACCATTAAAACGTGTCATCACAGTCTGTGAAAAAGGGAGCAGAGTCTGACACGAATTTGTTGAATAAAGTCATTTTTTTTTTTTTTTTTTTTGTTTGTTTGTTTTTGTGCACAAAAAGTATTCTCGTCGCTTCATAACATTAAAGTTGAACCACTGTAATCACATTGACTATTTTAAGATGTTTTTACTACTTTTCTGGACTGAATGAATGTGGTAGGCTAATTTAGTTGCTTTATATTGAGGATAAAATAAACTCAATCAAATCAAAAATAGTCTTTCATAATCTTTTTTTTTTTTTTTTACTATTTGCATTTTAGACGCAACAATTCGGCTGATCTCAATGTGTTCTGAAAGTGTTTCTCCTCTTCATTTGCAGAATCAGTTCTGGATCAGGAGTCACACCCGGAGACACGGGGCCCGTCTGCCCGGTGTCAGGGGTGAGTTTGCCGGGGAAGTTACCCTGCCTCACCCGCACACATTTGCCCGCTAATCTCTTCAAAGCCTCTCGCGCACATCTGACTTTCAAATCCGAGTGTTTGTCTTGAAAATGGGCACTAATCCCGATCCAACCCGACCCGACCCAGCCACACCAGCACCTTTAAAATTCATTGGCGATTAGCGGAAACAGTAACGAGGCTCTTTCTCATTCATGGCGCTTGTGTAAACAACAGGCTGTGATTGACAGGTGAGGTCTGTGATTGACAGCTCTCAAACAGGTCAGGCCAAGCTCGGCGGTTCTCATTTTTTTAAGCGCGCGGTGGATTCTGGCATGCCGCTGTTGATCGATAGTTACACTAACCAGCGTTTAACATTAGTGCACTTACTGTCCGAGAGGCTCCATTAATTTCGCCTGTAGTTCTGAAACACTCATATTTTGCTTTGCCATCACAAAAAAAAGGCATTTTCCCGAGCACAAAATAAATATATAAATGAAAAGCGCAGGGTCTCGTGCTCTCAGGGACTAATTGAATTGTGTTTGGGTTGGTTTGGGTTGGCTGACAGTAATCGCATCCGATGGTCGGGCCATTAAAGCGAGGCGCGCGCGTCTCCCGGTGACCGATCACTGCTGAATGCAGATTGAGCTAATGAGAGAGAGAGATTGATGAGAGAGAGAGAGAGAGAGAGAGAGGGGATGAAGGATCAGGAAAGGATGAGACGCGACCCGTCTGCGTCATGCACGAAAACAGGAGCCGGTGACCCGCGTGAAACCCGCCGGGCGCGCAGCGGGTGCGCGAGAGAAGACGCGATTCACGCGCTCTGTGTTTGCGATTTAGTACAAACAAAACTTTGTTTGACCATTTATGTAGGCTCATTTTAAGATAAAGTCTTAAAATCAGCAGTTATATAAAAAATATCCATATAAGCAAAATAAAATAAATAAATAAAATAAATACTGGATTTTAATAAAGTGAAATAACGAAAAATCTGTCTTGTCAACATTTATTTTTCATTACATATGCATGATGTAAAATATCAAATTAACGGTGAGTTGAATTAGACAGTTCATTTAATTTTACTTTGTTTTATTTCGTTAATGTTTTATATTAATTACTGGCATCGATGTATCCATAAACATCCATATAATCTTTCCATTGCACAAAAAGTTCTTTATAGAGGAAAAACGATTAAAATCTTCTAGAAAAAATGGTTATTTTCTGTAACCCAGAATGATTCTTTTATGACATCATTGCATTAAAAACCCTATATTTTTAATTACTTTGATATATTTCCTTAGTTAATTTGCATATTAATAATGTCATATTTCATGTTTGCTATTTAGCTAACAATTACAGAACAAGCTAACATTCCTTTTGAATCTCACGCGCGCGCGCACACAGGTGACTCCAGAGCTCTTCTCAGGTGTTCACGGAGATGAACACGTGCTGAAAGGTTTCATTCAAACCGTCCCGGTGTCCGCGGCGACTTGTTGCTGTCGTGTGTATATCGTCACGTCCCGGTACAGACGTTAATGCGCGCGGGTGATGCGGATGATGCGGCCGCTGACGGATGGAGTTTGAGAGGCGCGTCAGCTCCGCCGCCGCTCACCCTAAATCAGCCAAATGCGCCGTGACGCGCCCGCCCTGGGCCGTGCCGGGATAACCAGGTTACACGCGCACGGAGAGAGAGCGGGTTACAGGGTCAGAAGTCATATGAATCCATGTGCCTAAAAATTACACATTTAGCTGCATGAAAATACTTTTTTCCCTGATATGCGCTTATTATTGCGTAATTTTGAAATGTGAGTTTTATTGTTTGATTAAATATGCTCATTTAATATATAACGTGCTTTTTATTATTTTTGAAAGAGTTTGTGTGGATTGATCACATTTAACATTCTTATAAAATCGTTTGAAATGTGTGTAATAGTGATTGACAGCAAACAGATGCGCGTGACCGTGAGCAGCAGGTTTCCGTCCAGTCATTTCTGATGAATAAAGGAACACAATTAAGTCAACATTAATTAGTATTTCATCTGAACCCGCGTTTATTTTATTTTACGATCATTTTACTTTATTTAAACGCAGTGTTGGTCCTTCTGACAACTCGAGGGGTTTAAATAAAGGCCATTATTCGCGAAATCAAATTAAACTTCATCTCACACTACCACCAGAGCCACATTAAAGCTAAAACAATCCCACAATTCATTTAGCACGAGCTAGAACGGACCCATTTACCCGCTCTTGAAAACTTGCCCATTCTCGCCTTAATGGCATTAGTCTTAATAGCCATTAATAGTCATTTATTTAGAATTATATTTGCGCGCGCGTGCACTCGCGAGGGTGATGCCTGCTTCAGCTCTGTTCAGAAAGGAATAAAACGGCTATATGTAAAAAAGAAGGAGCGAAAGATGAAATAGTTATAAAACGGCTATATGTAAAAAAGAAGGAGCGAAAGATGAAATAGTCGAGAGAAGAAGAGCAGGGTCGTGCTGGAAAGGGTTAACGCGGAGGTGCATTAGAGATGCATGGAGGAGCAGAGGGGAGGAGGCGTTCAGCACTGAGACATTGTCATGCAAACAGAGACCACCGCCTCGCCATTGTCTCCCGGACACCAACTTTATTATAAACACACCGCGAGCCGCCCGGCGCAGCAGAGCACCGGAACACCGGCACCGACAGACTCCCGCGAGGACACTCCAGCGCAGACAGCGACTCCTTCTCTACACCGCGTTCCGCTGGACTTCTAGCGGACATCCCGACCCACCTGCTCGAGCGAGATTCACCCACACCTGCGTCTCCATCCGCCCTCCACATGTACAAAATGGATTACTCGTATCTGAACACATATGACTCGTGCATGGCGGCGATGGAGGCGTCGGCGTACGCGGACTTTAACTCGTGCAGTCAGACCAACACGTTCCAGTACAACCCCATTCGGACCGGCTTCAGCTCCAACCCGGGCTGCGCGCCGCTCGGTTCGGCCAGCTGCACTCTGGGCGCGCTGAGAGAGCACCAGCCCGCGCCCTACTCCACAGGTAACGCGCGCGAGCGCATACACACATGTGCTTTATAACTAAAACACTTCAGTGTGATTTATATTGAAAATAACAGGTGTCAAATGTTAAACGCGTGGATATTCGTCAACAATATATCCAATATCCATTTTTATTATTGTAATATTCGTTTTGAATGAACGTCGCGAAACACTCTTAAGAAAATAAACGTTCCAAAAGTGTTTTTATGCCATTTCTGGTTCATAAAAGAACCTTTCAGCGATCAGTTCATAATTTTTTTTTTTTTTTTTTTTAAATTAGTGTGAAGAACATTTGAATCTTTTTTCATTATAAAGAACCTTTTGTGCACCTTAAAGTTTCTTCATGGAACCATCGATGCCGATTAAGAAGCTTTACTTTTAAGTGTATGTAATAAATAAAAAAATATTTCTTTAATTTGGATAATAATCCCAGTTGCAAAATCAAACGAGAATCCTATAGTTTTCAGAGTTAAATCTGACTGCAGGTTTAATTTAATTCAACTAAAATTAATTTCATATATAATTTGAGGCGCAAATCAATTTAAAGTAATTAATTTAATTATGTCTTACAGATCTATGATTAAAAAGCGCGTTTATTGGACTAGATTTCATCCTGTCTCGACTGATATTTCTGTGCTGTAAATGTAAATTATAGGCCTAATTATTATTACATTTTCACATAACTCTAAACAGAAAATGTGTAATTTATAGGGAGTCTGTAATTTTAAAATAAAATATAGAATTTAATAATAATAATAACAAGTCTATAAATTGACGCAGTGCGCAAATATATATTTTATGGCACTGATTTTCTACCTAATGAAACGCAAAAACCTCAATCTAAAAAAAATAATCTAATAAATTTACAAAATAGGAATTCATTAGTCTCTTTGAACTCTTTACTCTTAAATTTAAACTCACTGATCTTCCTCCAACTTTCAGTTCCGTACAAGTTCTTCTCGGATCCGTCCGGACTGAACGAGAAGCGGAAGCAGCGGCGGATCCGCACGACCTTCACGAGCTCTCAGCTGAAGGAGCTCGAGCGCGTGTTCGCGGAGACGCATTACCCGGATATTTACACGCGCGAGGAGCTCGCGCTGAAGATCGACTTGACCGAGGCGCGCGTGCAGGTGAGTCTTCATCATGAACATACACCCATATTATTTACCAAAGAAACTGATTGTCAGAAGCATTTTTTCACTTTTATGAGTGCTTAGTTTTGAAATCCATATAAAATATAACATATGGGATATTTAATGGCTGGTTTTAATATTTTTTGGTGGGCTTCTTAATTAATTTAGTTGATTTTATTAGAGTGATTTATATGAGCCTGCTGTATATTTTCATGCGTTGGAAACAGTGAAAAATACTTCTAAAGCATTTATTTGTCTTAGTAAATGTCAATTTCAGCATCTTAAAAATGAAGCTTCCAGAAGTGCTTTATTTTTGGTTCCCCAAAGAACCTTCTTAGAACCATTTATTCTTAGTGTGAAGAACATTTTAAATATTAGTGCAATGCAAAGTTTCCAGGTTTTTTATGGAACCATCAATGCCAATAAAGAACCTTTTTTGGGGGGAAGAAATTTAAAGAAATTAATACTTTTATTCAGCAAGGACGCATTAAATTGATCAAAAGTGACAGTAAAGACATTTATAATGTTACAAAAGCTTTATATTTCAGATAAATGCTGTTCTTTTGAACTTTCTATTCATCAAATAAACCTGAAAAAAAAAAAACGTTTTCAACTTTGATAATAATCATAAATGTTTCTTGAGCAGCAGATCATCATATTAGAATGATTTCTGAAGGATCATGTGACACTGAAGACTGGAGTAATGATGCTGAAAATTCAGCTTTGATCACAGGAATAAATTACACTTTACTATATATTCACATAGAAAACAGTTATTTTAAATTGTAAAAAATATTTCACAATTTTTACTGTATTTTGATCAAATAAATGCAGCCTTGGTGAGCAGAAGAGACTCTTTCAAAAACATTAAAAAATCTTACCGTCCAAAAACTTTTGACCAATGTTGCATCTGTATGTGGGTCAAAGACATTTAGATGTCCACATCAATAGAAATTTACAAAAGTGATTTTATATACATAGAAAGCACATTAAATGCAAGTTAAACATCTACTTTTACTGTTTCAAATGAATTTTGTGAGAAAACAATGTCAAAATGTGGGTGAAATAATGTAACATTTTCATTCAGTGTAATACATTTATGTCAAAATTGAAATTGACCTGTACATATTAAAATATATAAAATAAGAAGTTAGCATACTAAATTTTATTGCATTTTAAATGAGTAAAACATTCTTGCTGACAACTGGGCAAAATCTAGGATAGTGGCAAAGTTTAAAAATGTAGCAAAAATTAGCATTTAGGGTAAAAGTAATTAGTCTTTTAGATTTTTGTTGTAAATATCCCTGACAAGATAGTAACACTGAATGACATTTTAGTGGGTTTCTTCTGTAATTCATGGTAAAAATGTATATTTAATTTTTGGCTCTGAAAAAAACAATCAAATTAAACAGAACCAGTTCTGATGTACTGAAAAACAACAAGAACTATTCAAAGCTGTATTACACTTATTGTTTTGATGCTTGAAAACCCTTTTTCATCTTTGACCCATAAACACACGCGTCACTCTTCCTCAGGTCTGGTTCCAGAACCGACGGGCCAAGTTCCGTAAACAAGAGCGCGCCGCCAACTCTAAAGGAGCGACCGGCAGCAGCTCCAGCTCCAAGAAGCCCGGAGAGAATCGTTCTTCATCTGAGGACGATGAGTCTAAAGAGTCCACGTGCAGCCCGACGCCCGACAGCACGGCATCCCTGCCCGGCTCCGGGAACATGGGCAGTCCAGGGGCGAGCAGCCTCAGTCCCAGCCCTGTCTCTGGCTCCTCCTTCAGCAACACCTCCATCTCGCCCTCCATCCACCAGGGCCTGAAGAGCTCGCCGTGGCCCAGCATCGGCTCCGGTGCGGCGGCCGGCGTCCAGACGCAGGACCTGCTGAAGGCCTGGCAGCCCGCGGACAGTATGGCGACCGGTCCGTTCGCCGGCGTTCTGTCCTCCTTCCACCGGAAACCAAACACAATCAAGACCAACCTCTTCTAGTGCGTCTCGTCACTCCGTCTGCTGCTGGTTTATCTGTGTAGAGCTGGACTCCTGATGTTCAACGGCTCACACTTCAGTAAGGTCTCGTGTGTTGACATTAGTTAACGAGCAACTAAAAACCCGGTGTTGGGCACTTGAAATTATTGAGTTGAGTCAAAGTAAATGATCAAAAATGTATTCGTACAACATACTGAGAAGAAAAGGTTCTTAAAGGGTTACGATAATTTTATGGATTTAGTTTTAATTAATTAACTTAGTTTTAATTTAAATAATAATTTAAATTTAATTTAAATTTGTATGAATAAAGCAACTCATAAACATACTTTATCACTAGAAAAAAATGAAATAACCCATCAAACATGAGAGTATACAGAAACTTTTTGGCATAAAATTGAGTCAAGAACCCTACACTGTAAAAAATATATTTTTATGATTTGTTATCACAACATTTTTTCTTTTGTCAAATCAACTTAGATAATTCATGTGGTTCAGATAACATAATATTTTGAGTTTGTTCATTAAACCAATCACCTTCATCTTCAACTTACTTTGAGTTAAACCAACAATTCTTTTTTACAGTATATATATATATATATATATATACATAATCTATATGTAATATATTACATATATATATATATATATATAATCAACAGAAACTCAAAATATTATGTTATTTGAACCACGTTAATTATTGAAGTTGATTTGACAAAAGAAAAAATGTGATAAATCATGAAAATAATTGTTTTTACAGTGTAAGAATGTATTCTTGTCAATCAGTTTGTATGTTTTTTTTAAAGTAAGATTAACTAATTAGAATTGACAGTGAATTAATATTTCTATAGTATTTAATAATCTTAGTTATGTTTATTAACATCATTTTTAACATAAAAAGTTGTATTTGTTAACTACTGATGTTAAAAATTAACATCCACATAACTTTAGGTTATTAAAATAGTTTTTAAAATGGTTCTTTTCAGATCTCACCTGAAAAGCAGAAATGATTCTTTTATGACATCACTGCATAAAAAAATAATTTTTGGAACCTTTACTTTTAAGAGTGTAGCTTTTGAACTAATGAAACAATGAGCAACTGACATTAAGAACGGTTAATAAATGCTGTAATAATATATTTCTGTTTATTAGCTCAGGTTAAGTAATGCATTAACTAAAGTTAACAAATGAGACCTTATTGTAAAGTGTTTAATTTATTGTCATGTTGAACTCGTGGGCGCTTCTGTGTGTGTGTGTGTGTGTGTGTGTGTGTGTGTGTGTGTGTGTGTGTGCGCGTGTGCGTGCGTGTGTGTGTGTGTTCTACGGTTCATCTCTTACAGCTGCGATCTTTTCCTCTTTATGGTCACGAGAGGATCTTTAACCCTGAAGATCTGCTTGAATGAATTGTAATTGTCAGTAAATTAGATCTTCATTTCCTCGTAAATGAAGGTCCAGAAACATTCAGTCCAGCAGGAGCTTCAGAACAACAAATCAATTCTTACATGTTGAACCTGCATAGAAACGTCTGTCCTCTGTCTGACTGATGAATCTATCACTAAAGAAAGTAAGTGTGTGTGTGTGTGTGTGTGTGTGTGTGTGTGTGTGTGTGTGTGTGTGTGTGACCCCAGAAACAAGCATAGTTAAGCCACTTGTAGTTAATTTATTGAAGGAAAAAACAAAAACAAAACAAACAAAAAAAAAATGTTGGGATGGTTTTTTTAAGCTAGGCTTTTATTGAGAAATATTTTGTAAATATTAATATAAATACGATGTAGTTTCTTCTTTTTTTAATGTTTCAGTGCACGCCATGTGTTTCATGAATGATCTGCTGTATATAATCCATAAAAATGACAAAATAAAGAGTTAAAATGAACATCTCCAGTCTGATCTCATGTTCACTTCATCAGATTTCAGACGCAGGAACTCAGGATATGACGGCATCGTGTGATGAGGAATTATTTTTGAGAATTTATGTTTTTGAGTGGAACAAGAAAAGGCAAAAACTAGCAGATGTTTTTATGTCATGAAAAATCAAAGCAAGTGTCATTTGCACACAATGTTTGAAATTTTAATGCTTGAATTAAATTCAAGTATGTTCTGAAAAATTAGCTTCTGCTGATCGTTTATTTGTGAATAAAAGACTAAATTTAATCTTGATAACTTTTTCATGTTTGGGGAAACAAACTCAAGATTTATCAAAGTAATGTTAAATTTGTTGACAAGGACAACTTCAGAAGTAGCATGTCATTTTATTCTCAAGGAAACAACAATGTTAAAATCTGAGATGAATCTGAAAATATCTGAGATGCTATTAGGAATTACATTTAGGAACATTCTTACAAACTTAGAATTTGTCTTAAGAACTCAACTTTTTTTTCTTTATGATTTTTGTACATCCAGATCCAGTTGATTAAAAGACGTTGAGACTTTAAAAATGACAGTGGAAAAAATCTATATAATAATATAACATATATATTATATAATAATATTATAATATTACTAAATATTATATATGAAAATGACTAAATTTTTATTTTTTTATTTTTTTGACAAACATGTCTCAAAAAACAACAGCAGGTAATCACTTTATTTTATTTAATATTCCTGGGTTGTAATGTATTGAATGATAATCTATAAACCATATATATATATATGCATATATACATATATACATATATATATATATGTGCCATTCTACAGAATTGGTTCAAAGTCAGAGTTGGAAACGTCTTGAAAAAAATGTCTTTTTCCACAAATTTTGTATGTATGCAAATTGTATAATATCCAAGGTACACATTTCTAGTAATTGTACAGTTAATTCTCATATTGTATTTTCAGGAAGTTTTGGAATATTTTTGCTCTCCCCAAATTTGTCACTACCGAAACACAATAATAAATAATTTAATAAGAAGGGTCACATTGACCTATTGAGATTTTGTTTACATCTACCTTGTAAATATATTTTTGTTATTTTTTAAAGAAAGTTTTCACAGGTAAATCAATAATAATTACAATTTTAACAATATTTCAAATGTAATTTATGAGATTTGTTGTATTTTGAATCCAATCTTTCTTTGTAAAAGTCATAAAGTTTATAATACTGATTTTAAAGTGAAGGATTCATTAGTTTGAATATACATTGAACCAAACACTATTATAACATCTTAGTAGATAATTCAGTATACTTTATTTTTGACAAAACCTCCCGTTTCGGTCTTGACTGCACATTTTCAGTAGTGACAGTAATGTGTTGGTAGTGACCACATCACATTACACAATTTAACTCGCATACTAAAACATATTAAAATACTAATGATTTGCATAACTGTACTAAAAAAAAAAATTCCCCCCAAATAAATGATTATATGTTCCCTTTTGTCACTACCAAAACAATGATGTCACTACTGAAACAGTCACGGCCGAAACATGTGGTGAAGTTTCGGTAATGACAATTTTAGATGCTTTTGAGCTGCTCAAATATGCTAATCAGCACATGGTTAGCTAGCACAGTTCTGAACAGTTGTACACATAAAAACTAAATTTTATCGAATAACGCCCCAAAAATTTGCTTAATTGCAGAAAAAGGTGTTTTGTAGTGACATTCCTTAAAGTTACACATTTAACTCAAAATGATGGACATATGTAGAGAGGCTATGAGAGGGAGGGACACAGGAATATTTCCTGATCAAAAATGTAGAATTGTGTTTAAATCAGTCTCAGACAATGTTTCGGTAATGACATGAAAATTAGGGACACTTTTTTTTTTTTTTTTTTTTACAAATTTCATTACTTAAAAATATAATATAATATATAAATAAATAAATAAAAAAATTTTAACTTCACTTTTAAAAAAAAATTCAAAAATATATTTTTAAAAACAATAATGGAAAAAAAATTATTTCAATATCATTTTTGCAAGTTGAAATTTAGAGGTTAGGGGTTATGGTTCGGGACAGACACCTCCCAATTGAAAGTAGATTTTATATATATATTAATCTTAATGATATTTTAAATATTATTGTGGGATTCAATAGATAGTAGAAGGATCTTGGTAAACATCTAAAATTTGAATAATTAAATGCTTTTAAATGTGTTTTTTGCTTGTGGGACAGCAGTTTAGACCAATTCTGTAGAATGGCCTATACATACATAGTATATATATATATATATATATATATATATATATATATATATATAAAAATATAAGGATAATTATATTTGTTCATATAAATATAATTCCAAATGTAATTACAAATACCACAAATTGTTTATTTATGCTCAATGAGACACTTTCTTTTACTGAATGTGATTTTAGTTTTTATTAAACTGAAAAAAGAAAAAAAAACACATTAAAAAGGACAGTCATTTAGCAGTCAAACACAAATATTAACTTACAACAACAGAGTTAAAATGATTATACAGCAAAGAAATGAATGAAGGGTGAAAGACTTCTTAAGTTAAAACTTAATACACAAAGAAATCATATCTAGAATAATTCTGCTAGAACATATACATGCATTTAGGAGAAACACCCCATAATTATAACATTAAAGACTGTTAAATAAAACAAACAAAGCTATTGTGATGAAAACATGGAGTGCTTCATTTAAAAAGAACGAGGTAAAACTCAAGCTTTCCCACACTGAACCTCGTGTGACGTCTGTGGAAACGTGAGATTGACAAACAAACACTGGATCTGAATTCTGTTAGAAATGAATCAGCATTTGAATCTCACATCAGAATGAACGAACAAATAGAAAAAGATTCACATGTAAAATATGAATTTAACTGTTTCCTCAAATGATCATGATGATGGTGCAGCGCCACCTGCTGAGGGGACTGTGTTATAACATCCTCTGATCTTCCACACAAACCAAACATCTGTGCCAGATGATCCTCTGAACGAAGACAACGAACGTCCCTTGTGTTGACAAACACACACGAACACAAACTGCTTCAAGTCACGGCTGGTTTTGGCTTATTTCCCTTTCCTTTAAAGTCATGAAACATGCACAGAAAACACTAACACTTCAGTCACCTTCAGCTCAAAGGTGAGGAATGTTCTGATGATACCACTTCCTCCGGATGCAGACGACAGGAAGTGGAGGGTGGGGCTGTAGTGAAACATCCTTTTTGACACGTCGACTTGTTTAAATAATATTACAAACTATAATGACATGAGATTAAATTAAAACCAGGTCAAATTCTACCAGTGCAAAGTTCAGGCCGGATTCTGCGGCTCGGTCCGATCTGGATCGGGATTGGCTCACTTTTGCTGCTGCTGTTTTAAGCTGGCCAATAGGATCTTCTTGTGGGCGGGGTCATGAACGCCTGCCTCTTCCAGATCCTCCTCTGTGATGTCACTGCAGGAAAGAGATGCGATTGGATGATGGGTTCATCTGAAAATCTCAATCACAGTCAACTATGATTGGCTCTTGCTGAGCAGCGCTGAGAAAAGTACAGGCATCATGTGACATTTTACACCTGAATAATGACACTGATGGACTTTAATAGACATTAAGTTAAAAAAGCATGGGAAACCTTCTGAGAATAGAATAAATTACTCTCTACATTTGTTATATATATATATACTTTATATATAGTGAAGTACGAGTGAGCGTGACAGAAACTCGTACCTGAGGAACTCCAGATCGTCCCAGCCGTTGTGCAGCAGTCCTTCCTCATAATGCTGCAGACCGAGCTTCTGCAGCCACTCGCCCACACTGACCTCCACCGACAGACTGCTGCTGCTGCTCTCGTCATGCCACATGCCCTGCGCGCACACACACACACACACACACACACACGTCAGTTCAGCTGTGAGATAGAGCAGGTTACTGCAGCAGGATTTTCCCTGTTGCTGAAGCTCCTGTTATCTGCTGCTAAAGGAGTGTCAGAAAAGCTTCATATTGACCAGGGATTTTCATCAGGGGTCAAAGGTGAAAGACGTATTTTTTCAAATATCGGCTTTAAAATGATTTACAGTCCATTTTAGCATGAGGATATAGTATATAATATTAATAATAACAACTATTATTATTATTAACAACAACAACAATAACAATATAATAACAAAAGTAATTATTTAGTTTTATTCAAATATTTTATTTTATAAAATCTTACAATTAATAAAATGATAAAATATAATATTTATTTATTATACAATTAAATAAAGAAATATTAACTCTAAAGTACAGTAAAATATAATAATAATTATTATTATTTATTATTATTATTATTTAACTATTTTTATTTTATTAAATTGTAAAATTAATACAATTATAAAATATCATTTTATTATTTATTTATTTAATAATTATATAAATTAAAGAAATACTAACCCTAAAGCACTGTAAAATAATAATAATAATAGTATTTTTTTTATTAAATTATACAATTAATACAAATATATTTTTATTTAATTAATTATTAATTATAAAATAATAATGATGAAATATTTCTGTACAAAAATACTAACCCTAATGTACTGTAAAATAATAAAAAAATAATAATAATCATTTTGTTTTATAGTACAACTATAAAATTACAGTACAAACATTGATGGCTGTCTTAGTTTCTCTGCTTTCAAACAATTATTTTGTTTTTGGTGCAAAACTGGAGGAAACTCAAAGATTCTCTTTTGTTGATTTATAAATGATTCTCATTACAAATTTGGGAAAATGGTGTGTTTTTAAATGCACATTATAATCGACTCAAATTCATAGCGTTTAGTTAATGCATTAGTTAACATGAACTATAAGCAATATATTTTACAGCATTTATTAATCTTTGTTAATGTTAAGTCATAAAAATACAACTGTTCATTGTTAAGTCCATTATATAATATTAACAGATACTTTTGAGTTTAATAATGTAATAGTGAATGTTGAAATTAAAGCTGCAGTCCGTAAGTTTTGCCTCTTTGTCGCCATCTCTGTTTGAAACCTGCAATTGCAGTTATTTGCAGAATTATCATCTTTATGTGGGTTGTGCGTCAGTGTGGATGAATCTAATGTATGCTGTCAGTCACCACACAAAAAGCATTATGTACTGGTTATGTACTTGCTCAAAAATTGACTTTGGATCATTTTTTACCAAAAAAGTTACGGACTGCAGCTTTAACAAACTAAGATTAACAAATGCTGTAGAAGAATTTTTTATTGTCAGTTCATGATGACTAATGCAGTTAGTCTGATCTGATTGTGGGTGTTTGTCTGTTTGTCCTCACCTCCTCAGGCAGGTCTTCAGCGATGCTCTCCTCCTGTATGGAGCGCGGCGGGAAGGTCAGGCCTCTCATGTGAGGAGCCGCCGCCCCCTTCACAACCCCGCCTCGCTCTCTCCCCGACGGATACTCCACCTCGCTCAGCGTTTTGGCCATCTGCAGCACCGAACACGACTGGTCGTCCAGTCCAGAGGCTCCGCCTCCTCGACGGAAAGGGGCGGGGGTCGGGTTTAGCATGGGCGGAGTCTCTAGGCAGAAGGCCACGCCTCCTGCAGGGGGCGATACAAAGCTGGGAGACGACAGCGGTTTGGACGGAACGGCAGATGGAGGCGGTATCTTGACGTCAGCGAGGTCCGGAAACATCCGCGGTTTTCCGAACGAGTTCTCCGCCATTTCCAGAGCTCCTTTGGGAAGCGGCGGAGGAGGGAAATCAGGCGGAGGGCGATTCAGCGACCCGACGTGAGGCCCAATGTTCCCGTCATCCTCCGAAGACCCCTCCTCACTGATGGGGCGAACCGGGCGTCCACCCGTCTGCCAGCGGCCCTGCACTGAACTCCCACTGGGCGGCTTGTTTTTCCCAACGCCTCCCACAGGAGCAGCCGTTTTATTGGCTAGTGGAGGGAGGGCGGAGCCTGGGAGGAGGTCAGAGGCCAGAGCGGATTGGTTGGGAACGCCTTCTAGGATGTAGTAGGCGGGGTTATTGAAGCTGTTCTTGCATGTTGTAGCGTCACCATCAAACGGATCCTGTTTGCCTCTGACAAACCAAAACAACAGACAGTCAGGGTTATTATCACTGACTGAAACTAAAAGCATAAAAAACATTTTTGTTATTTGAAAAAAATAAATGTAACTAAAATTAAATAAAATAATAATAGCATAAAGTAATATACTAGTAATAATTATTATTATTTAATAAAATAATATTAATAAAATAAATGTAACAAATAAAATACAATAATGTAATACAAATAAAGAAAATATTTTTTGTTTAATAAAATAATAATGTGTAACGTGTGTGGTGTATGAAATGTTTAAAGCATGTGTGTAACGTGTGTGTAATGTGTGTATGTGAGTGTGTGTAATGTGTGTATGTAACGTGTGTGTGTGTAACATGAGTGTGTATGACGTGTGTGTGTATAATGTGTGTATGTAATGTGTGCGTGTGTACCGTGTGAAGCGTGTTTGTAAAGTGTGTGTGTAACGTGTGCGAGTACGTGTGTGTAACGTGTGAAGCGTGTTTGTAAAGTGTGTGTGTAACGTGCGTGTGTAACGTGTGAAGTGTGTTTGTAAAGTGTGTGTAATGTGTATGTTTGTAACGTGAAGCGTGTTTGTAAAGTGCGTGTGTAACGTGTGAAGCGTGTTTGTAAAGTGTAACGTGTGTGTGTAATGTGTGAAGCGTGTTTGTAAAGTGTGTGTAACGTGTGTGTAATGTGTGCGATGCACGAGTGTAACAAGTGTGTGTAACGGTGTGTAACGTGTGAAGCGTGTTTGTAAAGTGTGTGTAACGTGTGTGTAATGTGTGCGAGTACGAGTGTAACAAGTGTGTGTAATGTGTGTGTAACGTGTGAAGCGTGTTTGTAAAGTGTGTGTAATGTGTATGTTTGTAACGTGTGAAGCGTGTTTGTAAAGTGTGTGTAACGTGTGTGTGTAATGTGTGCGAGTACGAGTGTAACAAGCGTGTGTAACGTGTGTGTGTGTAACGTGTGAAGCGTATATGTAAAGTGTAACTTGTGTGTGTTTGTAACATAAGAATGAATGTGTGTAACGTGTGTATGTAATGTGTGTGAGCGTGTGTGTGTGTGTGTGTGTGTGTGTAAAGCATGTGTGCAACGTGTATGTAACGTGTGTGTGTGTGTACGTAACGTGTGTAATGCGTGCTTGTAACACACGTGTAACGTGTTTGTGTGTGTGTGTAGCGTGTGCGTGTGTGTAATGTGTGTGTGACGTGTGTTAGTGAGTTTGTGTGTGTGAGTGTGTGTATGTGTTTGTGTCCACCTGTTCTGTGCGCTGTCTTCTTTAGAAGAGTGTGTGTGTGGATGTCGCCCCGTGATGCTCTTATCTCCCTCCTCCGATACCTTACCGAGGTCAGCTGACCCCAACTTCCTGCTGGTGGACGGTCTAAAAGGAACAGAATGAAAGTTGTCATCACTCAGTGTGTGTCTGACACTTCACTGGACCAAAAACACAGTGATCATGTCAAGAAATGAACGATGACTTGATTTTGACTCACTTCACATAATCGTGTCCGGCTCTCGGAGGAAGAGTTCTGCCTTTGGGTCCGCCCGTCTCGTCCTTGTCAACACTGATCCACTCTGAGAGAAACGACAAACAGATGACAACAATGAAGGGGTAAAACAGGTAGAGAGAAAATGAATATGTAGGGCTCATGATGTCCACACACACACACACACACACTCTCAGTACCGTAGAGTCGTTCTCTTGTGCCCATGCGCTCTGACGGGACTCGGACCCTCATGGAGCCGCGGATGTTTCCCGTCTCCTCACCGCGGTGGGACAGATATGTGTGAAACTGCTGTGCTGTACTGCCAATCATTGACTTCAGAGCCAAAACACACTCACCTACACACACACACACAGAACTCAGTCCATTACAAATGCATGCAAAACATAACACATAAATCCTCTTCTAAACTAGAAAAATCCCTCGGTTTTTGGTGCAAGAAATCTTGACTCACATAAATGACTTACAAAATGCTACAAAAGCAACAATTTGACTTAATTTAATAATGTAATTTAATTTAAAAACCCCAAAAGTGCTCTACAAAAGGCACAAGAATGCAGTTCTTTATCAGAATGATGATGATAATTCAGCAGGAGTTTAGCCTGTATTCTCAGCATGACCACAAGGTGGAGCTGCAGCACACATCAGTGTAGCTCAGTTTCAGACACAGTCTGAAGATCATCTATCTGAGCAAGTTAGTTAAACACGTTTATGTCAGGTACCTGAACAACAACACATCAGCTTTAACGAGGTTAATTACAGCCAGAACGATCCTGAACATTCCCATCAGACGCTCACGCACCGTATGATTCGTATCCGTCCAGAGATTTGACCGTCAGAAGAAGATGTTGGTCCTGTAGATACTCGATGTCGGATAAGATGGGCTTGAGTGTCGTCAGCTGTTTGGAGGACCAGCCCACACGCAGGAAGTTCACGTTATCACTGCTCTGAGTGTCATTTTCATAACTCTTCTTAAACTCTAAACACACACACACACAGGTTACACGTCACTCAACTATGAGCGATAATAACAGTGATTTTTTCCAATAATGCAGCAGACTAACATTTTTGACCCTCAGTCAAGTCCCAGTCCACATTATTTCCTGCTGCACATTCAGTTTAACTCAGAAACAAGGAAGTTCAATGCATGTGAATGCTTTTCATATTCTTTTTATCATATTCGTTTATCAGTCGGTATGGAGTTCAACATTTTTCACTATCACTGCCGGAAATCTGATCTAGCAAAGTCTGAGACGGGTGGATTCACCAAGATGATTCTTATTGTTTAATGCCAGAAGTAAAAATCTAGTTAAAACACACAAGGCATGTTTTCTGACTAATGAACTCAAGGAAGAATATTTCATTTTTTATACAACAATAAAACAATGCATGGAAATAAACACCAATAATTGCACATTTAATGCAATATTTAATTATTTTATACTTCTTCTTCCGTCAACATTTCTCGGTGATGGCATGAATAAACATTAAAAATATTTAATTCTATTCATTTATATGCACAAATATAATGCATAGTAATAAACATCAATATTTGCATATTTAATCATATTTTTATTGAAACATTTTAATATACACTAATATATCAATGCATAGTAATAAACATCATTAATTGCATATCTAATGCAATATTTATTTGCATATTTTTACTAAAACATTTTAATATATTTAGAATGACATTTTAAAGTATGAATAAAAACATAAGAACATTTAATTCCATTCATTTATATGCACTAAAATAACAATGCATAGTAATAAACATCAATATTTGCATATTTAATGCAATATTTCATTATTTTATAATTTAATATATTTAGAATGACTTCTGTCAACATTTTTTAGGGATATATTTTTAATGAAACATTTGAATATTTTTCACAAAGACTTCAGTCAACATTTTTTTCAGTGATGACATGAATAAATAATATCTAATTGTATTCATTTATATGCACTAATATAACAATGCATAGTAATAATCATCGATATTTGCATATGTAATCGCATATTTTTACTGAAACATTTTAATATATTTAGAAAGGCTTCAGTCAACATTTCTCAATGATGACATGAATAAATATGAATATTTAATTGTATTCATTTATTTGCATTAATAGAACAATGCATAGTAATAAACATCATTAATTGCATATTTAATCATATTTTTACTGAAACATTTTAATATACACTAATATATCAATGCATAGTAATAAACATCATTAATTGCATATTTAATGCAATATTTATTTGCATATTTTTACTAAAACATTTTAATATATTTAGAATGACATTTTAAAGTGACATGAATAAATAAAAAATAATATTTAATTAATTTATATAATAATGCACAGTAATAAACATCAATATTTGCATATTTAATGCAATATTTAATCAGATATTTATATATATTGATCGATCAGATTTCAGGCAGTGATAATGATCAATGTTGAACTCCGATTGCTCAATTATTATCTTATAAAGATGCTCTCATAATTTTCCTCGTTGGTGTAACTCGTTTAACTGCGTTTCTTACCCTCCAGACACGTCGAATAAAACTCGATGAAGAATTTGGTTCTGCTGGCCGTCTTCACGATGGCTTCGATGTTCTCAAACTCAATATACGCCTGTTCTGAAGACTTGGGCAGACCTGCGGAGGAAGAGCAGCTCAAAACGGACGTTCACCGGAAACACAAAACAGAGCGATGACATCACGCGCCGTACCTTTCTTGGAGACAAACTGTGAGGTCACGCCCACCTCAAACGTGCCGAAGACGGGCGAGTGATCGCTGGTGACGATGTCATCCGTACAGCCTGACAGAAACACAGTCAACACAAATATCATTTGCATATTTATCTGAGTGGGTGGCATATGCAAATCAGCCTCAATAACCAACAAAACTTCACATGCTTTCATAACACACTTTTGTCAGCCTCGTCATATATTTTGAGAGCAGAGCTGGATGATCGAGACTGAATCATTTAACATTAGTGCTGTCAAAACGATTAATCACGATTAATCACATCTAACATAAAAGTTAGAGTTTACATAATATCATAATTTCCTTATTCTTCAACATCATTGGTCCGAACCATCAAGAATTTCTCCTGAGACTGCATATCCGGACGCTCTTCAACAGCTCAGGCATTTGCAAATATCATACATTTGAACACTAAATGGCAATTTAGTATTAAGTTGTTCATATTATGTGATTAATCGATTTGACAGCACTAATTAATATATATCATTATGGTTTTTATTTTGACACCACAAGCTGATCTGATTTTTAATGCAAGAAGTAAAAAATCTAGTTAAAATAAGCAAGGCACATTTTTTGATAAATGAACCCAAGGATGAAAATTTAAGCCTATTTGCAACAATAAAACTGCTGAAAAATCTGCTTATTTAATCAAATATTTCTACTAAAACATTTTAATATATTTCGAATGACTTCTGTCAACATTTTTCAGTGATGATGCGAACAAATCAGTGAATCAGTTTTGAATCAATTCAATAAAATGGACAGTTTGAACTGATTCACAGAAATTTTTTTCTACTTTATGGAAAACTAAAACAGCAAGTGTTATAATTACATAAATTAATGATGATATAAATTATATATAAAGCAATATAAATTAATTTTACACCCCTAGTCAAAAGTTCGAAATAATTAAGATTTTTTTAAATGTTTTTGAGACTGCATTTATTTGATCAAAAATACATAAAAAATTGTGAAATATTACTGTAAGTTAAAATATCTGTTTTCTATGTAGTGTCATTTATTCCTGTGATCAAAGCTGAATTTTCAGCATCATTACTCCAGTCTTCAGTGTCACATGATCTTGATTTGCAACATTTCTGATTAAAATCAGTTGTGCTGCTTCAGATTTGTGTGGAAACCGTCATACTTACAAGAAATATTTCTAATAAATGCTGTTCTTTTGAACTTTTTTAATGAATCGTATTAGTTGACATCATACCGTAGGAGTTGCAAACAATGTGTGTCTCAGGATACGATTTCCAGAGAATTCTGTCGCACCATGAAGGAACGTTGGTCCGCATCTAGGAGACGAGAGGGAACGGAGGAGGAATTTAGAGAATGCAGGACGCTTCACTTCCTTTGGCAAAGGTCGGATCACAGGAAGTAGCTTCCTTAGAACCGTAAACATGTTAGCACGGGATTCTATCTTTATACTCAATAATGTGAACTTCTTCAAGACAATTTGAGAGTAATTTCAGGGTGATGTGAAGCATTTGCGCTGACGCACCCCTGTGGCTTTCTGCTTCTGCCAGACGTACGTGTCTCGGGAGCCGCGCTCATAGCGGTACGTGGGCGGGTAGGTGATCTCCTCCTCCGCTGGACACACACACACAGGAAATGATGCGGCAGAGAAAGGAAGGCACATTAGATAATCTAGAGAAAAACTCTAGAACATGCATGCATTTAAAAAACAAAATAAAACTGTTGATAAAAACTGTAAATCCTTGTACATGAAGGTACATTTCTCACAGAACGTGTCCAGGTTTTTTGTAATTAATAAATCAATATAATAAATAATATACAATATAATAAGTTATAATTTTGTAATATCTCATTGGATTCTCATTATTGCAATGTTTTTGTTGGCACTTTACATTAAGGTCTCATTAATTAATGAATGCAATAACTAACATTAACAATTTGCAAAACATATGTTACAGTATTTATTAATCTTTGTTAACATTAGTTAATAAAAAAATATAACTCTTCAGACACGCAGACAGACAGAGGTGAGCCGCACCGAACCGAAGGAAGACCTTGTTCTTCTCCCTCTCCAGATTTAGCTGGTCCACCTTCAACAATGGCTCAAATTCCTTCCTGTTGATGTAGTTGAGGATTTCCTGTGAGAGAGAGAGAGTCATAGACACGCCAGTGTTCAGACGCCTCAGCTGTGCAGGTTACAGCGCTGTACTCCTGCAGGTACTAGTGTACTGTGCAGTGGAACTGTGGGATACGGATCAATGAAACAGATCGTCCAGGTCTTCCGTGCACACAGACCCTTCATATGCTGTGCACAGTAAGCACACTGCAATCATATGTGAGGCTTGTTACAGCCACAGAATAAAAAAAATTAAAAAAAGGTAATTGTGACTTTCTCATAATTCTGACTTTATTTCTCACAATTGAGATTTTTTTCCACAATTCTGACTTTTTTTCTCAATTCCAAGTTTATATCTCACAATTTTGACTTTGTTGTTTTGCAGTTGTGATTTCTTTTTCTTTTTTTTTTTTTTCTCGCAATTCTGACTTTTCTTCAATTCGGAATTTATAACTTTATTTCTAACAATTCCAACTTTTCCCCACAATTCTAACTTCCGACTTTTCCTGAATTACGAGTTTATATCTAGCAATTCCAACTTTATTTCTCGCAATTGCGATTTTTTCCAACACAATTTTGACATTTCCTCAATTTCGAGTTTATATCTCACAACTTTATTGCAACTGCAACTTTCCCCCCCCACAATTCTGACTTTTTGTCAATTCCGACTTTATATCTCACAATTCTGACTTTATTTCTTGCAATTCCGACTTTTCCCCACAATTCCAACTTTTTCTGAATTCCGAGTTTATATCTAGCAATTCCACTTTATTTCTCGCAATTGCGATTTTTTCCCCCACAATTCTGACTTCATATCTCGCAATTCTGACTTTATTTCTCACTATTGCGACTTTTTTCCCATATTTCTGATTTTTCCTGAATTTCGAGTTTCGATCTCACAACTTTATTTATTGCAACTGCAACTTCCCCCCCACAATTCTGACTTTTTGTCAATTTTGACTTTATTTCTCGCAATTGAGATTTTTTTCCACAATTGAGATTTTTTTCCTCAATTCCAAGTTTATACATCACAATTCTGACTTTTCTTCAATTTGGAATTTATAACTTTATTTCTCGCAATTCCAACTTTTCCCCACAATTCCAACTTCCAACTTTTCCTGAATTCCGAGTTTATATCTAGCAATTCCAACTTTATTTCTCGCAAATGCGATTTTTTCCCCTACAATTCTGACTTTATATCTCGCAATTCTGACTTTATTTCTCGCTATTGCAAATTTTTTCCCATATTTCGGACTTTTCCTGAATTCCAAGTTTATATCTCACAATTCTGACTTTATTTCTCGCAATTGCAATTTTTTTCAACACAATTTTGACATTTCCTCAATTTCGAGTTTATATCTCACAACTTCATTGCAATTGCAACTTTTTCCCCCACAATTCTGACTTTTTGTCAATTCCGACTTTATATCTCACAATTCTGACTTTTCCCCAAAATTCCAACTTATTCTGAATTCCGAGTTTATATCTAGCAATTCCACTTTATTTCTTGCAATTGCGATTTTTCCCCCCACAATTCTGACTTCATATCTCACAATTCTGAATTTATTTCTCGCTATTGCGACTTTTTTCCCATATTTCTGATTTTTCCTGAATTCCAAGGTTATATCTCGTAATTCTGACTTTATTTCTCGCAATTGCAACTTTTTTCAGCACAATTCTGACTTTCTCAATTCCAAGTTTATATCTCGCAACTTTATTTCTCGTAATTGCGATTTTTTCCCCCACAATTCTGACTTTATATATTGCAATTCTGACTCTTCCTCAATTCCAAATTTATATCTCGCAATTCTGACTTTATTTCTCACTATTGCGACTTTTTCCCCATATTTCTAACTTTTCCCGAATTCCAAGTTTATATCTCACAATTCTGACTTTATTTCTTGCAATTGCAATTTTTTTTTTCAACACAATTTTGACTTTTCCTTAATTTCGAGTTTAGATCTCACAACTTTATTTATTGCAACTGCAACTTTTCCCCCCACAATTCTGACTTTTTGTCAATTCCGACTTCATATCTCGCAATTCTGACTTTCCTCCCACAATTCTGAATTTTCCTCAATTACGAGTTTATATCGCACAATTCTGACTTTTTTCCTCTCAGTTCCAAGTTTATAATTGCAGCTTTGACTTTTTTCTCATAATTGCACGTTTTTATCCCACAATTCCGACTTTATATCTCCCATTTCTGACTTTTTTTCTTGCGATTTCAAAACTCGCAATTTAAAAGTTTTTATCTCGCAATTCTGACTTTATTTTTTGCAATTCCGAGTTTAAAACTTGCAACTCTGACTTTTTTCTGACAATTGCAAGTTTTTATCTTACAAATCAGACTTTATAACTCGAAATTTAAAAGTTTATAACTCGCAATTCTGACTTTATTTTTTGCAATTGCAAGTTTACATCTTTTTTCTCTCACAGTTGTGAGTTTTTTCACACAATTTGGACTTTATAACGCACAACTGAAACCCAAGTCCACTACAGATATAATATTGCAATATCTCATTAGATTCTCATGATAAGGTTTTACAACAAATAATGCTGTACACACAGAAGACCTTTACATTCTGAGAACACCAGAATATTTTTATCAAAAGCGTTTAGTTTACGTGTTTCGTGCCGCTTTACCTGAATGTCCATGTCCAGACGGTAGTTGAGATCGCCGAACCAGAACAGATGCGTGAATCTCAGCGAGATGTCGAAGGAGTTCAGCTGTTTATCGCCCAACGACAGCTGACGCAGGATGTCCAGATAGTTCTGGTTGCGTCTGCCAGGGGTCAAAGGTCATTAGTACTCATTGGCACTGCCGCAAAACAAACCATGAACTGAGTATTTGTTGGTCGAGTCAGTGTTTTGAGTCACACCTGTGGATTTTTTCATTGCCGGACGTCAGGTGACAGTTAACGAAACCAAACGATGTTCCGTTAAACATGAAGGACACGCCCACTGCTCCTTTGTTTCCTAGGAAAAAGACAAAAATAAATAAATGCATATAACTGAATCAAAAACATAGTGATGAACAGCTGAGCTATTGTCACATGGTGGTTCAGTAACTTCACTGGCCTTAAATCAAGATACATTTAACAAGAACAGAGGAAGTGTTTGAGTTAGTTGCTCTGACCGAGTGTATTGGCGATTCCCGTTTTGACGCTGGACATTCCCACGTGACTGATGCGGTTCTCGTGTTCCGCCTTCACTAAGACCACGATCTTAATGTTCCACAGCGTCTGCACTGCAATCTACAACACAGAAATCAAACATCCATTCCTCCTACTCGTGCTTTTCACTCATTAAGTTACAGTGGAAAGATCAACCGCTAGATGAGAAACACAGACGGCTGACACGGCAGACAAAAACACATAAAACCCTAAATAAAGTCACAGTCATAACAGTCGTGGCGTCATTAAAACTGCACATGCACAGAATGACTACAGAAGCTGTTCATGGCACAGATTTTAGTCTCCATCTCTCACCGGTTTATAGTCGATCTCTGTGTATTCTTTGAGGGCGCAGCGGAGCGTTTCCACCCATTCCTTATCACACACAGAGTTCTCCTGCGTACCGAACACATAGATGTCATTAGGGATCGTGACCGCCATTTCATCCAGAGTTTTCCCCAAGCCTCGAGATAAAATCCACGATCCCATCGATTTAGGAGCAGGAACGCTGCCTGCAGAGAGAGACAAAGACAACATGATTTTTATGAGAAATATTCTGGCCTGCCACCATGATGGTAGCTATATTGTTGTGGTCAGTCATCAGGGTTTTGGGGGCAGTCATCAGCAGGAACATGCACAAAATGGCATCGTGCAAGGTTGGAAATGCCACCAAAATTAATAAAAATGCCACCAACATTCAAGATATGAATTGCTCTTGTATGAGTTCTTGTATTTTGTGTTTATAACAATGTAGTTACGCAATATCACACGAGCAAGAGTGCTATTTTCTCAAATATCATCAATATTCATTTTATATAACAGTTCAATAAACAATAAGTTGATTATATGAACTGACAATTTTTTGACAGGACGTTGTCAATTTTGACTATTTTGCCGACGAAAATAGCTCCAAACAAAGCAGAAAAGTTGCGTCTCCCAGCAGCACACAGTCATGTTTCGTTCTTGAATGATTCACCATTTCTGAACGAACCGGGTGAGTCAATGATTCAATGACTTATTCATAAAATCAATGGACACTTGCTTCTTTCATGAATGAATCAGCCTGTTTGAACGAATTAGCTGAGTGAATGATTCTGTGATTAAACTGCAATTGCAACGTTTTTTAACAATTCAGACTGTTCCTAAATTCTGAGTTTATATCTCACAATTCTGAATTTACTTCTCACCATTGCGACTTCTTTCCATAATTCTGACTTTTCCACAATTCCGAGTTTATATCTCACAATTCTGACTTCATTTCTTGCGATTGCGACTCCCCCCCCCCACACAATTCTGACTTTTCCTTAATTCTGAGTTTATATCTTGCAATTGTGACTTTTTTCCACAATTCTGACTGTTCCTAAATTCTGAGTTTATATCTAACAATTCTGACATTACTTCTCGCAATTGCAACTTTTTTCCACAATTCTGTCTTTTCCTCAGTTCCAACTTTTCCTTTTGACTTTATTTCTTGCAATTGCGACCTTTTTCCAGTTCTGACATTCCCTCAATTCTGACTTTTCCTCAATTCCGAGTTTATATCTTGCAATTCTAACTTTATTTCTTGCAATTGCGACTTTTTACCACAATTCTGACTTTCCCTCAATTCCGACTTTTCCTAAATTCCAAGTTTATATTTCACAATTCTGACTTTATTTCTCACAATTGCGACTTTTTCCAAAATTCTGACTTTTCCCTCAGTTCCGACTTTTCCTAAATTCCAAGTTTATATTTCGCAATTCTGACTTTATTTCTCACAATTGCGACTTTTTCCAAAATTCTGACTTTCCCTCAGTTCCGACTTTTCTCTAATTCCAAGTTTATATCTCGCAATTACGACTTATTTCCACAGTTCTGATTTTCTCTCAATTCCGACTTTTCCTCAATTCCGAGTTTATATCTTGCAATTCTGACTTTATTTCTCACAATTGCGACTTTTTCCAAAATTCTGACTTTTCCCTCAGTTCCGACTTTTCCTAAATTCCAAGTTTATATTTCGCAATTCTGACTTTATTTCTCGCAATTGCAACTTTTTTCCAAAATTCTGACTTTCCCTCAGTTCCGACTTTTCTCTAATTCCAAGTTTATATCTCGCAATTACGACTTATTTCCACAGTTCTGATTTTCTCTCAATTCCGACTTTTCCTCAATTCCGAGTTTATATCTTGCAATTCTGACTTTATTTCTCACAATTGCGACTTTTTCCAAAATTCTGACTTTCCCTCAGTTCCGACTTTTCCCTAATTCCAAGTTTATATCTTGCAATTCTGACTTTATTTCTCGCAATTGCGACTTTTTTTTACCACAATTCTGGCTTTCCCTCAATTCCAACTTTTCCTCAATTCCAAGTTCATATCTCGAAATTTATTTCTTGCAATTACAAGTTTAAAACTCGCAACTCAGAATTTTTTGTCGCAATTGTGAGTTTTTATCTTGCAATTATCATTTTGACTTGCCGCCACCTACTGGCATTTTTATTTTTATATATAATAGTATCATTTCATTTTTCCCAACATTTCATATTTCAATATTCAAACTGTTATATTTAGAACATTAATCTTATAAAATTATTTAGGCAATTGTAATTGCAATCTCTGTGATATTCTGGTATTTAGAGGTCTGGTGTGTGTGTGTGTGTGTCTCACCCATGTTCCATGTTCCGATGAAGATAGAAATCATATCCGGCTCATCCTGATTGGAATGCTTGTTCTTCATGAGTTGCAGCAGTTGGCAGAATGCTTCCCTTTTCTACAGGACGAGAAACAACCGATTAATCTGCGGCTTCAGTGTATATACAGGTAACACACAGTGAGTATCTGTAAACGTCTGACTTCAGAAATGGCACTATAAATCTGTGTGACTCACTTTTGCGCTGGCAAAGATGAAATCTTTCCTCTGGCTTTTGTCTTTTTCCTTCTCAAAGACGATTCCGAGTTTATTCTGAACACGCTGAGACTTAATCAGCTGCCGAACTACAAACACACACACAACTCATTTCTGTAGTACATTAAAGGGTCCATATTCTACACTTCAGCCCTTTACTGCTAATAATTTAAGAATAACACCATCATCATCACCGACTCACTCTTGTCGTGAGTGAACGTGTTCCAGTCCTCCTGTGCGTCCTTCATTTTCTTCATCACCACCAGTTTTCCTCCTCCACATCCACACTCAGCGAGTACTTCTGACTCTTCCCGATCTTCGTCAGGTCAGCCAGATACACGTCCAGTTTCACCTGACACCACAACACACACATGAGGCAAAACACACAAACGCTGGTGGGACAGTACTGTGAAGTAGCGCTGTACCTCGAAGGTTTGCACAGGAATAGCTTTGTGTCTGATGGACAGCAGCGGTGAGATGGCCGGAGTAGATGAGCTCATGTCCTGAAGCGCCTTCAGAGCCTGATGTACACATATTAATGCATGATTAGTTTACACACCTTAAAAGAGCTAGACTTAATTGTGCTGTTAGTGATTTTAGCTGTTTTGCAAACATCTGCCACTGAATTAGACCTGTTCATAGTATACAATGACAGGTTTATTAGAAAGCTAGATTAGGAAACAAGTTAGAGCGCAGGTAAATAAATAAATAAATAAATAGAGTGTGCCTTTCTAATACCCAAAGTGCTACAACATTTACATTTATGCATTTAGCTGACGCACACACACCAGGGTTGGAAATTAACAGGGGCTTAGGGCAAAAATGCCACCAAAATTAATAAAAATGCTTCCAAAAACCAAGATATGGTGCAAAAAGTCTCTGTATAAGTTCTTGTTTTTAATATTTATAAGCAATATCACACGAGCAAAAGTGCAGTTTTCCCGAATATCAGCACGTTTGCAAATGTGATATTGATTTTATACAATTCAATAAACAATAAGTTAATTGGCTATTAGGTGACTTACATTTAAGACACACTATTGTCTGTTTTTCCTCTATTTTGCCAACGAAAATAGTTCCAAACAGTAGAGCCATTGCGTCTATCTGAACAACACAGAGTCAGTTTCGTTACTGAACAAATCCTCGTTTTTAAACGAATCGTTCTAATGAATGACTCGACGACTCACTCAGTCACTTCTGCTTTGTCCCTGAATGAATTAGGTGCTTTGAACGAATCGTTTGACTAAATGATTCAATGACTCACTCGTTCAGACAATGATTTGTCGCCACCTACTGGCGGTTTTAGTTTCATTTCATTTTTAGCTGAGGGACTGAAGGAGGAAGATCGAATGTTGTTTTTGTTTTCGGTCATGATTGTTACAATAGTTCTGGTTAAAGAGATAGAATGTGTTTATATATTTATATTTTTATAATAATAATAATAATAATAATAATAATAATAAACAAATAAATAATATTAAATTTTATTTATAATGTATATAAATAATAATAAAATATAAATAATAACATTTATACTTATGCATTTAGCAGAAGCTTTTATCCAAAGGGACTTACAATAGAGGAACAAAAGCAATCAACAATATTCACAGTGTACACTGCCAGGTTTGTTAGAAAGCTAGACTAGGAAACAAGTTAGAGCAGAGGCAAAATACAAAGAAGAGGAAGATTTTTTTTTTATAATAACAATAAATAAATAATAACACACAAAAAGTAAAGTAAAACACACAAAATAAATTTATGGTATACTCAAACACATGATATTCATGAGCTAGTTTAGAGAATAATTATCAGATGACATCAAGAAGTGAGTTTTTAATCAAATTAAGTACATACTCTAAAAGCACAGGATCACTTGACCATATGCACGGTTACTTCCTGGTTTTCCATAAGCCAGCTTGGGCATTTCCAGTGAACTGTCATTCTGTACTCGCTGCACATCAACACTAAACCATCAGTGGTTGACTTTTCAATGTCAGTTTCGCTTTTGAATAAATAATAAACATTATTAAATCACTAGATTTAAAAATACATTTTGTCAAGGTGAAGTATGAAGTATCTCATGAAAAACAATAACTTTTCTTGCGAATGAATTACACAGAAAGCTGTCAGTCAGAGATCAACTCACATTTTATTCAATAAATCTAACTAAAGTGCACAATAAATCTTTAATTTACAGTGTGTTGATGCTTTTTTTTTCCACACTGAAGTGTGAAAACTGATGGTTGAATTGAATTTTGTCGAGAAGGAACACTGAGACACATCTTTTATTACACTATTGATACTCGACACACCAACAAATGACATTTCACTAGAAGTCTTCCAGCTGGCTTATATTATTGCGGAAGTTCTTAAGAATGTTCTGTGCATATGGTCAATTTGGCTCTGAAAGACCGTGTGGTGGAACTAATGATGCGTGTGTTTGTGTGTTTACCTTCTTCTCTATAGACGACAGCAGATCCTTGAGGATGGCCAGTTTAGTGACCAGATGCTCCAGCTCCTGATCTCCACCCTGAGACATGGACTACAGACAGAGAGTCATTGATCAGAAGCTTTTATCTAGACCTTCTTCATTTAGAGCACATATCAAACCCTCAGCACTTCATAATCACTCAAACGCCAGACAGGAAGTGATGTCATACCTGCTGGATCATTCTGGACACCATGGAGGCGCTCTGCTGATCGAAGACCTTGGACAGGATCTCCAGGCCACACAGAACTTTATCCACCTCCCTGTAGATGCACAGACACAGAGTATGTACTCCAGTGCATGTGAATAAACGAGTGTGTGTGTGTGTGTGTGTGTGTACCCATGCAGGCGTTTGCAGGACGATACGAGCGTCTTGTTGAGGTGCGGCAGGCTGTTCGCTCCCTGTTTCACAGCCTCCAGGTCCAGAGCGTAGCTGCCCTTCAGATACTCGTGAGAGATGGTGCTCAACCCGTTAGACGCCGTCACGCTGCAGAGGAAAACACTGACATATCAATATTAATGCATGCATTCATTCAGAATAAAAATAATAATGGGACAATTTATCATGCATGTATTTGACAGATGCTTTTATCTAAAGCCTTTATGTGTAATGCATAATATATGTTATAATGCATTATATCTTTTTATGAATAATTGTAACCAAAGTTAAAATGCACTATAATATTTGTAGATTTCTTGAAAATGGTTCTTTTCACACTTTCTACACTTTCTAAGTGTTATAATGTATTATAACTGTGGTTACAGTTATTCATGAGCCCATTTAAACATTTTGTTTTATTTACTGGTAATTTACATTATTTCTGAATGTAATAATAAAATGGGTCCCACTTTATATTAAGTGGCCTTAACAACTATTTACTTACATGGTAAATTAAGCATTTGATACAATGTACTAACTCTGTACCTACATGAATTGACATTGTACTTACATTTAAAGTACCTGCATGATCTATCTGTAGTTACAGTAGTGTACTTACATTTGTAATTATGCTTTTGTAAGTACACACCATAATTGCAATGTTGTAACTACACGTGTAAAGCATTATTGTTCATGCCTACCGCAATGTGCTGAAATATGAGTATGAGGGTGGATACTTATTATTCAAACTATTTCATAGTCAAGCTATGGATGGAACAAATGTTTGCGAAATACACCAAAATACACCAATGTATATTCAGTCATCTCATTTAGCACATTATGGCTCCCCAGGATTCGCTAAGTTTGATTTTATTTTATTGTGCAACTCGCATACTGTAAAAGAACAGTCAACAGAAACACAAGTAGCTGCAGAGTGTAAGACAAAGAATGAAAGCTTCCCTCAGTTTTATATCTCTGACCTCCAAGGCTGAAGCCTCTGTTCTCTTCCCATATTCTGAACATGTTTACCACTTCAGTGTTTTTCCACTTGTCACCCTAAGAATGCATAATTAAGCACTTCTGAGAAAAACAAAATCATTTAACCATAAGCATATAAGTAAAAACATATGGAAATTATACAGAACCTCAAAATTTCCCCACAACTTACACTGAAAACACACAAAAACCGACCACTTAAAATAAAGTGAGGAACCTGTGGTCGATACCCTGGAACTAATGTGTACTTGCACTGAAAATACACAAAAACTGACTTTAAACTGACAAAACCTGACAAATTAAACCTTTATTTCTGGTTTAATTTGATTGTTTGGGGTATTTTATGCCTTTTATTTAACGGTTTCCTTTATTAAAATATATATTAAAAAATTGTTCAAAGATAAGTGAAATCTTGAGTGACCTGAACACCCCTTTTTTTTTTTTTTTTGCACTTTTTCTCAAAATTAAAGTAGCCAAATTTTGTTGTGTTGTCAAAGTTTCAATTGTTCCTGTTCATCTGAAATTTTTCTGTAAAAAAAAAAATCGATTCTTAAATGCTCATATTCGTTTTATTTGCATGGACCTGCATTATTAGCTAGTTTAAATAAGAATACCATAATTTTATTCGGTAACACTTTATTTTACAGTGTCGTTGTTACATATGTTACATGTATTTACTGTAGTAATAACTAGAAATTATGCATAATTACATGCAATTAACCCTAAACCAAACCCTCATCCTAACCCTGACCCTATAGTAAATACATGTAGTTAATTGTCATTACTCGGTAATTAAATGTATAATTACACTGTAATACTGACACCTTAAAATAAAGTGTAACCTTTTATTCTTCACGTAATACAATTTTGTGTATTTTCAGTGTAAGTACACATTAGTTCCTGGGTATCAACACATGTTCCAGACCCTTTCTGGTAACACTTTACAGTAAGGTTTCATTTGTTAACTGCTTGGTATTTGCACGTGTGTCTTTTACAGTATGCGAGTTGCACAATAAAATAAAATCAAACTTAGCGAATCCTGGGGAGCCATAATGTGCTAAATGAGATGACTGAATATACATTGGTGTATTTTGGTGTATTTCGCAAACATTTGTTCCATCCATAGCTTGACTATGAAATAGTTTGAATAATAAGTATCCACCCTCATACTCATATTTCAGCACATTGCGGTAGGCATGAACAATAATGCTTTACACGTGTAGTTACAATATTGCAATTATGGTGTGTACTTACAAAAGCGTGCTTACAAATGTAAGTACACTACAGGTACTTTAAATGTAAGTACAATGTAAATACATGTAGGTACAGAGTTAGTACATTGTATCAAATGCTTAATTTACCATGTAAGTACATAGTTGTTAAGGCCACTTAATATAAAGTGGCATCATAATATGCTATTTTGACTCAGTGTGACTTATTTTCCGGAAAGCATGGTAATGCAAAAAATTAATTTAATGTTACATTTGAAGTGCTCTGAAGCTCCAAAACTACAAGTAATGTCAGTTCTGCTGCAGAGGAGAGTCTTACTTCTCAGGGGCGTGTCTGAACTGACGAGGGCGGAGCCTGCGGGGCTGCTGGTGGAGGCGGTGCGTGGAGGGAGGGGGGGCTTCTCATCTTCACCATCTAAACACACACACACACACACACACACACACACACACACACACACACACACAGAGAGAGAGAGAGAGTCAGGGATGAGCTGTTATACGAGTCATAATGTGAGTGTGTGAGACAGTGTGTGTGTGTATTTGAGTGTGTGTGTGTGTGTGTGTGTGTGTGTGTGTGTGTGTGTGAGTGTACCAGAGTAATCTCTCTCCTCTGTGGTTTCCTCTCTCTCCACTGGAAACTGCAGTGTGGTCACCAGACCCTGACTGGGCTGAAGATACAACTGAATCAACTCAGGAAGAGTCTTAAACCGCTTGGGCTGAACGCCCTGCGATGTCTGAAACACACACACACACACACACACACTTTCAGATAACCGGCAGTTTTGACCTGGAAATTCAAGAACCACTAAAGCAGGCCTGGATGAATATGATGAGGAACCGTCTGCTGTCAGACAGAGAAAACACACAGAAGATCAGCAAAACAGAATTACATTGAAGAAATGTTGGTGGTAGATTTACTTCTAAACAATATTTCACTCAGAAATTGCTAGTCAATTTCAGCAACACATTGAATTAAACATTAAAATTTAAAGTAGAAAGACCAATAGGTCAGTTTTGCTGTAGTGCTAGAATATAAGAGATGAGAAAACACATGAAAACACAGAATGATTCAGTGACATCACATGCTATGATCCATGGGAACAGAAGCTCATTCACACAGTCTTGTGTCTCTAACACTTCTGTGATCATGTTCAGGGATGCAAACACACTTTCAAATGTGAATTTACAGTCAAATTCAGCATGAGGATTGAAGGAAAACATCACCTTAGACTCAGTTCTCTCAGGCCACATTCACACTGTTGTTTTATGGAACTTGTTAAATATGACAGTAGTAATATTTATATATTCATAGGCGGATTATTCATATGGTTTAATTGTCAAGATTTAGTTAAGTTTTTTTGAATTATATGTTGTACTTTTTGTTCAAATTGATATCTTATCTTGAAGTGAAACAGATGGTTATTATTACACCGGAAACAGTTATGTTACGTACAGTTAGGTACTAGTTATGAAATGTTTACTTGTTCAGATTTATATCTCATCTTACAACAGATTACATCTCTTTTTTCTACTTAAACTAACGCTTAAAATGACTTCTGTTGATGGAAGTTTTTTGAAAATATATTCTGAATTCAAAACTGTGATTTTCACAGAAAGGTGACGAGTTTGCAGCTCTGTGATGTTGCGATTCATCTGATTGATTTGGTTCGAAACAGTTTATTAATTACTTTTCTGAAATGCTTCTGTGAAAATGAACAGGATGTTCACTTCCACAAACAACACTGCTGGAAGAATGGCAAGTGTGTGTGTGTGTGTGTGTGTGTGTGTGTGTGTGTGTGTGTGTGTGTGTGTGTGTGAGAGAGAGACAGACAGATAGGAGACGCCTTGTGCATTGAACTCAACAGCTGGTTCTGCAGACACAGACACACACACACACACACACACACACACACACTGTACCTGCACCGCTAGGAAGTTCTCCTCATCAGGCAGGATCCTGTATGTGTGAACATGTTTCTGAAACCTAGAGAGACAAACAGACAGAGATAGATTTATCATGTGGGAGAAATGAAACCAGGTCAGTGGTTTGAATGGGTGAATGTTTAACTGCATTCACACACACACACACACACACACACACAAAGGCATGTCAGATTTTCACGCTGGGCTCAAATTTTCACTTTGTCAAAAGCGTGTGTGTGTGTGTGTGTGACCTACAAACCTGTCCATGTCAGTCAAACACACAGCCTGTTCATGAGTGCACACACACACACACACACACACATTATTAATAATTATTAATAGTAAATACTACAGACTAACCCACACACCAACCATAACAAAAAAATATACTGAATTACAATTCAAAAAAACAAAACAATTACTTCATTTAAATATCGTTTTTACTAACAAGTACATCCCAGACGGAGGTTTGACAGATTGAGCTCGTTACTGACGACCAGGGTTAATATCGTTAACTAAAACTTAAAACTTAACATAATATAACTTCTTAATAAACATAATAAAACTTAACATAGTATAACTTAAAACATAATATTAACTAAAACTTAAAATTTAACATAACTTAAACACAGTAAAATTTAATATAACTTAAAACATAGTATCATAACTGAAACTTAAAAAACAAAATATAACTTGATAAACATAATAAAACTTTACTTTTAACTTTACTTAAAACAATATTGTCAACTAATACTTAAAACTTAACATAATAAAACTTAATAAACATAATAAAACTTAACAGTATAACTTAAAACATAATATTAACTAAGACTTATATATATTTTAAACAATAAAACTTAACATATAACTTAAAAACAAATTTAACATAGTATAACTTAAAACAATATTGTTAACTAAAACTTTAAATAATATAACAACATAATATAACTTAAAACAATATTGTTAACTAATACTTAAAACGTAACTAAAATTTAACCAAAACTATTAAAAACATTTTGGTTAACTGAAATAAAGCTGAAATATATGTATATATATATATATATATATATAATTGTTAGATGAAAAACTTAAACTAAAAGAAAATTAGAATGATAACAAAAATTTAAAAATCAGCACTAAAATTACTTACTGGAAATAATAATAAAAAAAAAACTAAAACTGAAATAAAAACAAATCAAACCTAAATAGTAATATATACAAAGAACAAAAACTAATAAAACATTACAAAAATTTTAACTAAAATTAAAATTAAAACTGAAAATCTAAAAAAAATAAATAATCTAATTCAAAATATTAATAAAAACTATAACAGTAAATAAATAATACTAAAATAAGAGAAATTTGTTTTTTAAATTTGGTTAAGAGACACACGCTCATGTTGTTTTGACTAACAAATCCATGAGTGTGTGTGTGTGTGTGTGTGTGTGTGTGTGTGTGTGTTTCTTTCTGTTCGTAGATCCAGAAAAACAGACAGAAATCTGAAAACCCACATCATTTGATAAGCAAACTGTGTTGAAAACAACAAAATTCAGCCACAAAATATTTAAGTATGTTTGCAAATACACAATAAAGCATCAATCCATGTGTGTGTCTCTCTAGGAACAGGAAGTAGAGCAGAGAGAGTGAAATGAAGAGGGAAAGTGAGACAAACAGAAACGGAGTGTAAACGTGTGTATAATGAAGCCTGTGGACTGTAGTTCTCCCACATGTGCCGTCTGCATGTCAAACACGCGTGACACCTGCCCGTGTTGACACTTTCACAATGTGTGTTTGGCCTCACGCCATTAAAACTGCATGGATGTGTGTGTTTCTGGACTCTTCTCTCTGTGTTTAATCTCTTCCTGTGTCATATTTGACCTCGCGACACACACACACACACACACACACACACACACTGTGCCAGCTGTGTGGCGTCTCTAAGTCATCATCAGTGTGTGCCAAGAGCCACGTCGCTATGACAACCACTACAGCAGCGGGTGTGTGTGTGTGTGCTTTAAAAGGTCACTATAATAAAAGAGAAAAACATCCATAAACACTCATATATACACAGAGACTCAACACTGTAAAAAAGAGTTGAGTTAACTTAAAAATAAAGCACTTATGAGTTCTCAACTTTAGTCGTTATGGTAACACTTTATAATAAGGTTAAACATTAGTTAACAATATTTCCACCTATTTTAACTTAAGAACTGAAGTTCAGTTGCTGCCTTACATTAAGTATAATCAAACTGGCTGTACAAGTCATTTCAACTTAAATTATATTAAACTGACTTAAAAAGAAATCACGTTGGATCTCGTATAACTTATAAAAAAAGCTGAAACCCAGCTAACAATTTTTGGTTCCCAGAACGTTCATATTTAACGTTTGTTTTTACTTAGTCAGGAAAGTTTTCTTATCAAATTTTTTTTTCATTAATATGTAAGATTTACTACATTTACCATAGACACAATCTATGGTTTTTAAAATATGTATTCATAGACATTAACAATAAACAATTATTTGACTTAAAGTAGGATTATTTTTATTTTTTTTTATTTTTATTAAAGTACATTTATTTCTTGCCACTGAATTGTACAGTTTAGCAGGACAAGCTTCTTTTGGTCCGTAAACAAAAACTTCTTGTGTCAGAAATATAGGCTGGTCAAATCTTATATTTACTCTCATATCTTTATTAATTATATATATATATATATATATATATATATATATATATATATATATATATATATATATATATATATAATATTATAACACATATATATATATTTTAGCTATAAAGTTGGATCGATTTGATCATTATAATGCGCTTTGATTGATCTAATTTCTACTTTTTATTAAAGGCTGTATTAAACTAATTTCAGAGCCATTACACAAAAACATCTGCAACATTTTGGAAGGTTACACTGTAAAAAATATTGTTGGTTTAACTTAAAAAAGTAAGTTTCCTGGTTGCCTTAAAATTTTGAGTTCATTGAAATCAAAAATTTGAGTTAATACAATGAAGGCGATTGGTTTAATAAACTGAAAATATTATGTTATCTGAACCACATTAATTATCATTAAATATAAGTTGATTTGACAAAAGAAAAAGAAGTTGGTTATAAAAGTAGTAACTTAAAAATAACCATTACGGAACGTTCTGTATAAGTTATGTTTAAGTTATTTAAAAACAACCTCCCTGCAACGTTCTGGGAATGTTATTTTATGGTTGCAAAATAGTAACCTAAAAATAACCATTACGGAACATTCTGTATTAGTTATTTTTAAGTTATATAAAAATAACCTCCCAACGTTTTGGGAATGTTATTTTATAGTTAAAAATAATAAAACCTAAAAAGAACATTATTAGTGCCCAAAAATAACCAAACAGCAACCAAATACTAACGTTAGTGGAACATTCTGTGTTTGCTGGGAATTGGTTAAATTGTTTTGATGAGTTATTGTAAAAACATAAGTTGCCATGAAGTGATCAAAATAACGTTTATTAATCTTATTTGATGTTCATTTCAACATTTATGAATACATTATTGAAATCAAAAGTTGTATTATTTAATGGACCTGAGCTGACATGAACTAACAATTAACTGTTCCATTTTTTTGTATGTTGTAACTATTAGTCTTTTTAGAGCTTCTTTACAGCAGAATGTGAATTTGTCTCATATTTGATGAAGTTGCATCACTGATTCTGTTATTTTCACCGTGAAGCTGCTGTAAGCAATCTGTATTGGTTAAGCTATAGAAATAAAGCTTGAGCTGGAGCATTACAGTCATTTTACCACAATTAAACTGCTCCACAACAGAGTAAAATCAATGTGAAGATCCTCAACTATAAGATACTATTAACATCATGATTTTCCGTAATGAAAAGCATTAAACAAATAAATTTGACTCGAGAATCACAAGACTGTCTCGCACATCTCAGCACAAAGACAGACGCTTCCCTTTTCTACTGGTAGGATCACCGGCGTCTGAACGCGTGATTTTATAGACACACACAGACAGATGAGATGAACAGACAGAAAACAGCACGACGAAACACACCAAACTGAAGTGTGTGTGAGAGACCACAGACAGAAGAGGCCTGTCGACTCCTCCCTGGGTTATTTCAGTTTGAGCTGGTGAAAGCTTGAAGGTCTCACACACACACACACACGTTTGTTTTTGTGAATTGTGGGGACATTCCATAGGCGTAATGGTTTTTATACTGTACAAACCGTATTTTCTCTCCCTCTACCCCTAAACCTACCCATCACAGGAAACTGTCTGCATTTTTTGAATTTCAAAGCCATTTGATTTACGAGGACACAGGAAGTATCCTCATAAACCATGCATACAAGAACACACTCACTTACACACATACTCACACACACACACTCACATACACTCATATACTCACTCATACTCACACATACACTCGTACTCACACATACTCATACTCACACACACACACTCACATACACTCATATACTCACTCATACTCACACATACACTCGTACTCACACATACTCATACTCACACGCACACACTCACACACACACACACACACACACACACTCATGCACACTCAAACGCACACATACTCACACACACTCGCACACATACATATACTCACACATACATATACTCACACACATACACACTCTCACACACACACTTGCACACATACTATCACACATACTCATACTCACATACTCTCTCTCTCACACACACACACACACACACACACACACACACACACACAGGTTTGTTTTGCTATCTTAGTGAGGACTCTCCATAGATGTAATGGTTTTTATACTGTACAAACTGTACTCTCCCCCTACACTACCTCTACCCCTAAACCTACCCATCACAGGAAACTGTCTGCATTTTTACATTTTAATAAAACATTGTTTAGTGTGTTTTTAAAGCTATTTTAAATATGAGGACTCATGAAATGTCCTCATAAAACATGTTTATGTTGTAATACCAGTGTAATACCCATGTCATTATACTCATTTGTGTCAAAATAAATCACAAACACACACACACACACTCACACACACACACACACACACACACATCCAGGTCATTTCCTGTTCATGCAAACCTATGACATACTTTACAGGACCACAAAACCACAAACTCGAAAACACTGGATTCATTGTGTTATAATGCTGATATGAATAAAGATGCATGAAAACATTCACTTCCCAGATAAAAAAAAAAAAATGGGTGAATAAACATCTCACAACAAAAATAAAGAAAGTACAACAAATACATCCATGATGTATGCATAACTCAATTAAAATATATTTTTCTCACATTACAGTAATGGGAATTAGAGGGAAATAACTGGGCTTCAATCTTGTTTTTCCTCTGGTTCTAGGGTTTAATACGAGCTGGACAGACTGAACGCTCTCCTGGATCTGTTAAACACGTCCTCTAATGTCCCTCCGATGCCTGAGGAAGAGACTTTACGACTCACAAACCCAAAAGATGGAAAACAGCACTCGATGCCAAAACTCAAGACGCAGAAGACTCGTCTGGAATCCACGGAAACTTCTGAGCTCAAATCCTCCTCGTACTATTTTTAAGCTTATGTGTTTGAATAGACACACAAAACAATTTAGCAAACAATGAGGGAAGAAACTTTTTACTGCAGACATAAAGGGTTTAACTAGATTTTCTGATCGCAGAACCATGAGCCGTGTGTGACCGTGCAAAACTCAACATCAACATCTGATCCCTAGTAAAGCAGCAGCATATTCACATCTGGAGCACAAACACTGCAGGACGAGTGAAGTCTAACACTGGGATACGATCAGGGTTATTACTGTAACTAAAACTAAAACATGTCCGTTACTAGGCCTATCGTGATTATTGATTCATTGTCTGATCGTGGTTATTCAATCTAATTGCAATAGGAGCAATAACTGTGCAGTTTAAATTTCAATCACATTTTGCCAAATAATATAAAAAAAACACTGTTATAAAGTACACAAAGATAGTCAAAGGTCTTCCTTCATATAAAATGAAGATTTGTAGGTTTAATCAGACTGCATTACTATATTATATTATATTATAGTGCTGTCAAATCGATTAATCCATCATAAAAGTTTGTAAATGTATTTGTGAATATATATATATATATATATATATATATATATATATATACACACACACACACACACACTTTTATGTTAGATGCAATTAATTGCTTTGACAGCACTACATATTATATACTATACTATATAAACTATACTATATACTATTATAAGATATTATATGATTTTATATTATAATTAGTGTACAGTCCAAGGCCACATTTCTCATTTTCATTTAGTTTAACATGATGTGCTAAAATAACTAAAACTGAATAAAAATTCATAAAACTATAAAGACATATTCTTAAAAATCAAAATCTAATAAATATGACAAAAACAATTCAATTAAATTACGAAAATTGTATCTAAAATTTAATAAAAACCAAAATAGTGTCTTAAATAACACTGAGTACGATCAGGTCGAATAAGTCGAAAATCTGATGATAAACACAAACTTCCCACAAACAAACAAACAAACATGAAAGAATTAAAAAAAAAAATGAATGTAAGAAATGAATGTTTCAAATAACACCCTTATTTCCTGTAAAAACATTACTTGTGTATCATAATGACAGTTCCACACTTTGTGATAGTGCTATTTCAGTCAGTCCTCACCAGTACTAGTGCAGATAGTGATGTGCTGAAACCTCAGACATGAATCATTACTATAAATAAAATGTAACAGCAATGGAGTAGACAATAACTGGCAATAGTACAAGCAATGGAGTAGAAGATTACAATTAGAGCAAAGATAATACAAAGACAGAAAATGGGCATTACATAAACAAAGAAGGACACAGCAACATAGATTCAAGCACAAAAACAAAATACAGAACATTACTTGCAGCAGAGTTTAAATATACTGTAATCTGAGCAGGCCAACGAAAAGAGCATTACAGTAATCAAGATGCGATGAGACAAATGCATGGATCAGAATCTTTGACACTAATGAAAGGAATGGAGCTGGGCAGTGTGACGAAAGTGAAAAAATGTTGTTTTGGTGATGGAGTTGATATGAGCCTCAAAGCAGAGGGAGGGATCAAAAATAACACCTAGATTTTTTCAGTTCCAGAAGGTATAATGAGAGTACTATCAATCTCACAGGTGAAGTCATGACGAATTTTTCTGGCAAGTGAAGGAGCTCCAGTGATGATAATTTCAGTCTATGTTTAGTTTCAGAAGGTTGGGTTTTTATTTTATTCACAGAAGCAGAATTTTTTTTTCAATTTAAGGGCAGGTTTACAGATAGTATGGATTTGGATGTCATCAGTGTAGAAATGATAGGCCTAGTTGACTAAAAATCTGACCCAGGAGTAGTAAGTAGATGAGGAATAATAATGGACCTAGAACCGAACCCTGAGGGACACCCTGCTTCAGGGGGACAGTAGAAGATCGAAAATCTTGCATCGAAATGTAAAACTGTCTATCAAAGCAATAGAAAGGGCAACACCCTGGAAATACCTACATCCAAGAGGTGGGAAATAAGTAATTTGTGACTGACATCACAACTATGTTCCTTTTTAGAAAGAAATAGTATCTGTGAGGATTTCCAGTCAGGTTTTAGACCGTACCATAGTACTGAGACTGCTCTCATTAGAGTTACTAATGATTTGCTCTTATCATCAGATCGTGGTTGTATCTCTCTATTAGTGTTACTGGATCTTAGTGCTGCAAGACCACAACATTCTTTTGAATAGACTTGAAAATTATGTTGGCATTAGTGGAACTGCATTGTCATGGTTCAAATCATACTTATCTGACCGTTATCAGTTTGTAGTAGTAAACGAAGAGAGGTCATATCGATCACAGGTTCAATATGGAGTACCGCAAGGCTCAGTACTAGGACCGTTGCTTTTCACTCTGTACATGCTACCCTTGGGAGATATCATTAGGAAGCATGGCGTTAGTTTTCACTGTTACGCTGATGATACTCAGCTCTATATTTCTTCGCACCCTGACGAAACTTACCAATTCACAAAATTAACGGAATGCATAACTGATATAAATTGGATGACCAGTAATTTCCTACTTCTAAATTCAGAAAAAACAGAGATTCCAAAAACTTCTTCACGTAATAACCTAGAATACTGTCTAACACTTGATGGCTGCTCTGTTAAGTCTTCGTCGTCCGTTAGGAACCTGGGTGTGCTCTTTGATACCAATCTTTCATTTGAAGGCCATGTTTCTAGCATCTGTAAAACCGCATTCTTCCATCTTAAAAATATATCTAAACTACGACATATGCTCTCAATGAAAAATGCAGAACAGTTAGTTCATGCGTTCATGACCTCAAGGCTAGATTACTGTAACGCTCTACTGGGTGGTTGTTCCGCTCGCCTGATAAATAAACTACAGCTCGTCCAAAATGCAGCAGCTAGAGTTCTTACTAGAACTAGGAAGTATGACCATATTAGCCCAGTTCTGTCAACACTGCATTGGCTTCCTGTTAAACATCGTATAGATTTTAAAATCTTGCTAATTACTTACAAAGCACTAAATGGTTTAGCTCCCCAGTACCTGAGCGAGCTCTTAAAGCATTATAGTCCTTCACGTCTATTGCGATCTCAGAACTCAGGCCAGCTGATAATACCAAGAATATCAAAATCAATTGCAGGCGGCAAATCCTTTGTTCGGGAAGCAGACACACTCTGTCAGCTTAAATCTAGACTAAAAACACATCTGTTTAAACTTGCAGACACATAAACCATTATCTACTTCTATGCATAGATTATCTCAGCCGGAACCGGGAACACTTCCCATAACACCTGATGTACTCACTACATCATAAGAAGAATGGAGTCTACGCTAATATTAGTCTCTCTCTGTTTATCCCGAGGTTTGCCGCAGCCTGCCAGATCCAAGCCGTATCCAGATGAGATGAAGGACCTGCATCTAGACATGATGATAACGCAGCCCTGATGTTTCAGCTAAACTATCCCCTGCGAAGGCCGCCTTCCCTTTCCATTCCCTATGTATAGATAAAACATTATCAAAATTATTCCAGTTCGCATAGATTCGCGGACACAACTAATTTTTCTGTATTATGCGGAGCAGACAAGTAATTTGGCAAATATCACTTTTTTAAAAAGACCAAGCTTCTGCACACACACACACTCAAACACGCAAACCTACAGACTAAACACGTAAATGAACGGCAAGAATGCATTAAAGGTATTCGGTTTTCAGTAGGAAAGGTGTCATTTAAGCGGCCCCTAAAGTAGTAATAATTTCTACAATGGAAGTGAATCAATCAAAAACCAACTTTAGCTCGATAATAATTTTCCTATTGTCACTGTGAAGCTGCTTTGAAACAATATGTATTGTGAAAAGCGTTATATAAATAAAGATGACTTGACCGACAATATCAAAGGTGGAGCTGAGGTCGAGTAGTAGAAGTACAAAGAAGAACCAAAAAAAGTAGTAGGTCATTCACGAGCTTTACAAGGGCGTTTCGGTACAGTGAAGTGGGTGAAAACCAGATTGAAAGGGATCAAAGGGGAGGAGTGATCAGATGCACCATATTCAGGTGAAAATGTTTTGCATGGTCAAGCATCACTCACATATTCTTCAAGACAAACGTGAAGGAGTTCCAGTGATGATAAATACAATTTTGTTTCAGATATTTGGAGTTGAGCCATCTTATTATTTCATTCACACAAGCAGAATTTTTTTCAATTTGAGTGAATAGAGCAGGTTTACAGATAGTATGGATTTGGTTGTCATTAGTGTAGAAATGATAGGCCTAGTTGATGTAAAATCTGACCCAGGAGTAGTAAGTAGATGAGGAATAATAATGGACCTAGAACCGAACTCTGAGGGACACCCTGCTTCGGGGGGACAGCAGGAGATCGAAAATCTTGCATCGAAATGTAAAACTGTCTATCAGAGAGATAGACAGTCAGACAGTATCAAAGGTGGAGCTGAGAGAGAGCCAAAAAAGCTTTACAAGGGCGTTGCAGTATTGTGAATTGGGCGAAAACCAGTTTGAAAGGGATCAAAGGGGAGGAGGGATTTTCAGGTGAAAACGTTTTGCATGGTCAAACATCACTTACATATTCTTCAAACGTGTAAAAATGAGACAAACGCATGTTTGATTCCTCTTGGAGTGATTGGCAAAAAAATAAAAAGAACCTCATTCAGTTTTTCACAGCTGGCATGAGAGATGCACCAACTGCTTAAAATAGTTCATCTGTTGTGCCAGTCCACACACACAGACACAGACACAGAAACTTGTTCTGGCTTGAGTATCCCAGCATGCACACACGTGTGCTGTGCCGGTATAATCTCCCTACGTCTGTATGGAACATTTCATGCCCTCTGGTGAACCGCCAACAGCGCCGTCGTTCAGAAATGCAAGCGTGTTCTGACGCGCTCACCACTGTAAAAACACTTTCACTGACCAAACACTGCATTTCAAAACCTCTTCAGATCAGCACCATTAACATAAACCATTGTTAGATCATGACAGCAGGCTCTGAAGAGCTCAGTTACTCACAATCACAGGTTCCAATCAAAACAATTGCAAACATTCCATTTTATCATTCTGCAAATATTATGGGAATGTTACTTTTGACTGTTCTCTGAACGTTCTGAAACAAGTAACAACATTTAAAAGACATTAACTATAACATTTCAGAAATATGAATAAACTAGCATGCATAAATAACGTTTTTGTGCTAATGTTTTGAGAACATTATTAAAGACCAGATAACTTTGAACGAACGCTCTATTAATGTTACTGGAAGAACGTTTGTTCGTAACCTTGCCAGAACGATAGCCAAAGTTCTGAGTGAGAACGTTCCCTGTTAGATGGGTAGAAACCAAAACGCTGACCTGAAGAAAAATCTAACATCAAGAGCTTCAAAGAATCAACTCAGCCAAACGATGATAACAGGAGGATCTCTGACACTAAAGGGCAATTAAGAACCATTAAAGAACCTCACAGTCATAAAAACAGCCTGTCAATGAATGCAGTGTGTTCTGATGGAAACAAAACACACTTATTTACATCCACAGAGCTACACATAAACTAAATTTAAATAGAGAGAATAGAATTGAATAGAGAGGAAATATTCATTTCCTTGAAATGCATTCACGTTATGCTGATGTGTGTGTGTGCAAACTCTTACAGTACAGTACTGAGGTGATACCACGGTACAGCAGTGCATTCAGATACTGGATTGTCTGAATTTCCAACAAAATCTCATGGCAATTTTGTAATTTTTTCTGTTTTACCTAATTGGTGGCTAATTCATATAATTTGTACAATCTCATTTCCTACGATCTGCCTGCGCCCCACTGACAGAACCTTCATGCTTCCTTTTTCCTAAAAATCTAATACAAATCACGTTATACAAATTCATACAAACTAGCCAATCTCATTTGTAAGTTTTCTTATACTCTGCTTTCGTCCCAATGATGGTTAGGCCTAGGTTAGTGCTGCACCTTCATCTTATCATACGTTTTCGTACAACCTATTTGCATTCCACCTTAATGCATACGTGTTTTCTAAAAATCGTACGTTCTTGTATGATCTGCTCACGCAAAACTGATAGTTAGGTTTAGCGGTGCACCTTTCTGCTTACGTGTTTTCTAAAAATTGTACATTTTCGCACAAATAACGTTTTACAAATTCATACAAATTAGCCAATTTCATTTGTACGTTTTCGAAAGATCTGCTTGCGCATCATTGACGGTTAGGTTTAGTGGTGCACCTCCATCCTTTTATTTTGAAAACTCACATCGTACAAATTCATACGAATTGACCAATTTCATTTGTACGTTTTCGTACAATCTGCTTACGCACCGTTGACAGTTAGGCTAGCGGTGCCCCTTCATGCTTATTTTTATCTAAAAATTGTACGTTTTCGTATGAATTTATACGAATTAGCCAATCTTATTTGTGAGTTTTCGTATGATCTCCTAAAGCATCGTTGACGGTTAGGTTTAGTGATGCACCTCCATACTTTTTTTTTTCGAAAACTCACATCGTACAAATTCATACGAATTAACAAATTTAATTTGTACGTTTTCATACAATCTGCTAACGCACCGTTGACGGTAAGGTTAGTAGTGCCCCTTCATGCTTATTTTTATCTAAAGATTTTACGTTTTCGTACGAATTCATACGAATTAGCCAATCTCATTTGTGAGTTTTCAAAAGATCTGCTTACGCATCATTGACGGTTAGGTTTAGTCGTGCACCTCCATCCTTTTATTTCGAAAACTCACATCGTACGAATTAGCCAAACTCATTTGTACGTTTTCGTACAATCTGCTTACGCACCATTGATGGTTAAGTTAGTGGTGCCCCTTCCTGCTCATTTTTATCTAAAAATTTTACATTTTTGTACGAATTTATACAATCTCATTCCTAAGTTTTCGTATGATCTGCTTAGGTTCAGTGGTGCATCTTCATCCTTTTTTTCAGAAACTCACATCGTACAAATTCATACAAATCAGCCAATCTAAGTCTTACGTTTTCGTATGATCTTCTCACGCATCCTTGCCGGTGTTGTGCCGAATTTCGACTCCCTGCCAAATTATTACCCCCCTCGCTGAAGTCGCTATCTGATTGCCTAATCCTAACCCCACCCCTAATCCTAAACCTACCAATACTAGGGGGGTAATAATTTGGCAGGGGTAGGAATTCGGCACAACACCGGTTAGGGTAGTGGTGCCCCGTCATGTTTATTTTTATCTAAAAATTTGACGTTTTCGTGCAAATTTATACGAATTCGCCAATCTCATTCCTAAGATTTTGTATGATCAGCTTACACACTGTTGACGGTTAGGTTAGTGCCCCTTCATACTTTTTTTCTAAAAAACTTATCCATACAAATCACGTCGCACAAATTCATATGCAATCGCCACCTTGTAAAATACTTACACCATGAGATAGGGTTAGACTTTCTCAGTCACTGATCATGACTCATCCATGACTCTCACAGTCGTTGTGATTACACACAGATTCTTAAAATAAACTGAAAATGTTTTGCATGGTCAAAAGTAATCATTTGGAAACTGGTTTAACCAATGCAACGGGAAGCAGCAACACGAGACATCAAGCAAGTTTCACTCCATACACAAGCAAATTTCTAGCAGTGCTAGAACAATTTTAGAACAGAGCTTAACTAAAAAGCATTATAAGAAATGCATGCATTTACATGGCTTTTCCATGCCTGAAGAATAATTCCAGAAAGAGTTTTCCATGACCATGGGAGAGAATGCCATGGTACCGGCCTGTTGGTCACAGTAGTGCATGTAGTTATTTTTATGCATGATGAGGTAGAGGTCACACTGGTCACGTGACCTCTGCGGCTCCCGCGTGCCAACTCAAGTGTTTGGATTTTAAACTAGTACACTGAAGTGAAATTTACTGTACATAAACCCTCATACCGCTCTGCTTCACAACACAACTAAACTATGATGACACACATTATAAAATAATAACACAAAACAAAGCTTGAGTTAGTGAAGACTAATAATATTGGGCACTAAACAACTTTTAAATCGTCTAAACTCTAAAAAATACATTTTTAAAGCAACTTTCTTAATCAATTTGTTGCTTGTGCATTCATTTATAGGCAAACACAACGCTCCTGTTATAAAGATGCGTCGCTCGCTTTCAGCGTAGACAGGGTGTGAAAGCAAGAAAGAAAGCAAGAAAGTTCACAAACACACGTCTGTTGTACTAAATATAATGTGTTCTGGATAAATAACGTGAAATATAAATATTTAATAGTAAAGCATGACTCTTACAGCACACATAACGCGTACGCGCCGTTCACGCTCTCGCTGTCCCGCACCAGGAAACTCCCGTCCCGCCCGGCTCGAGCAAGCAGCTCCTCCGCCGCCGCGCGACTCAGATCCCGGTGATACCAGAGCGGCGGAGCGGGACACACTCCGGCCATCGCGGAATCCAATAATCCTCCAAAACACAGTCCGGATCCACTGCAAACGCGGCGCAGAAGCCGCGGGCCGCGCGTCAGCCGCACGCACCGCTCGAGCGTTTAAAGTTTTCAAAGTTTCTCCTGCTTTCCTGTTAGTTCCTGAAAAACCTCCATGAGAGAGAAAACACACAACAGCAGCTCACATCCAACAGCAGGGGCGCACAGAGACACGGCGCGCGCGCGCACACACACACGCTACAGAGTGTATCTGACGCACTGGGGCTAGTTGTCACATACTTTACTCAGTGAATATTTCTTTTTTTAAACCCAATTTCTGAACACACACTGACAGTTTAAAAAATAGTTAATCCTGTTGTCATGTGTGAGAACTATTAATGATAGTGGTTTACTATTTTTACCAAATTATTTGTAGTTATTTTTCATATTGTGGTTTTTATAGGCCTATTGAATTCAATTAGGCTCATTTTGACCCGCACCATAAAGATGGTTTATCAGTGTGGTTTTATTGTGTTCACTTCTTCACTCAACAGTAATATTGTAATTTAGTTTGCATGACAGAATTGAGAAAACAAGCACTCTTTAAAGTAGCTGACAGAATAATGTGACACTGCCTCTCAAACACACATCACACTTCAGACACACATACACTATCTGTCAGTTTGTGTTTTCACACACATATCAACGGCAATATGGAGTATATAAATAAATTTGCACACATTTGTAGTGTGGATTTTCTGTCAGATTATGTCTATAAGAGAGTAAATTGACACAAAAGGTTATAGCTGGTTCATTCTTCTCATTATATTTCAGTGTTTTTCTGTCTAAAGTTTGAACTTCGCTCGTTCCTTCCTGAGAACTGAGCTGGTGTTCTCCATGAGAAGTGCTGAATGAGAAATAATCACTGCGGTTTGACAAACTCTGGACTCTGGGTTAGAAAGTGACGCTTCAAACATCCTCTGGGTTTCATAGCGCCGCCTGTCGGTTCACTGATACCAGTGTCTGACTGCAGAGGGCGCTGATGGACCACAACCTATCTATACATCTGACTATCTATCTATACATCTGACTATCTGACTATCTGTCTGTCTATCTATCTACCTATCTATCTATCTGTCTGACTATCTATCTATACATCTGACTATCTGACTATCTATCTATCTATCTATACATCTATCTGACTATCTGTCTATCTATCTATACGTCTGACTATCTGACTATCTGTCTGTCTATCTATCTACCTATCTATCTATCTATCTGACTATCTATCTATCTATCTATACGTCTGACTATCTATCTATCTATCTATACATCTGACTATCTATCTATACGTCTGACTATCTGACTATCTGTCTTTCTATCTATCTACCTATCTATCTATCTGTCTGACTATCTATCTATCTATCTATACGTCTGACTATCTATCTATCTATCTATCTATCTATACGTCTGACTATCTGTCTGTCTATCTATCTATCTATCTATCTATCTATCTATCTATCTGTCTGACTATCTATCTATCTATCTATACGTCTGACTATCTATCTATACATCTGATTATCTATCTATCTATGTATACGTTTGACTATCTGACTATCTATCTATCTATCTATACATCTGACTATCTATCTATCTATACGTCTATCTGTCTGTCTATCTATCTATCTATCTATCTATCTGTCTGTCTATCTATCTATACGTCTGACTATCTATCTATACATCTATCTATCTATACGTCTGACTATCTATCTATACATCTGACTATTTATCTATCTATACATCTGACTATCTGACTATCTATCTGTCTGTCTATCTATCTACCTATTTATCTATCTGTCTGACTATTGATACATCTGACTATCTATCTATCTGACTATCTATCTATCTATACATCTGACTATCTATCTATCTATACGTCTGACTATCTATCTATCTGACTATTGATACATCTGACTATCTATCTACCTATACGTCTGACTATCTGACTATCTATCTGTCTGTCTACCTATCTACCTATCTATCTATCTGACTATTGATACATCTGACTATCTATCTATCTATACATCTATCTATCTATCTATACGTCTGACTATCTATCTATCTATCTATCTGACTATTGATACATCTGACTATCTATCTACCTATACGTCTGACTATCTGACTATCTATCTATCTACCTACCTATCTATCTATATGTCTGACTATCTACCTATTTATCTATACGTCTGACTATCTATCTATCTATCTACCTGTCTATCTAACTATCTATACGCCTGACTATCTATCTATACATCTATCTATCTATACGTCTGACTATCTATCTATACATCTGACTATCTATCTATACGTCTGACTATCTGACTATCTATCTGTCTGTCTATCTATCTACCTATCTATCTGTCTGACTATCGATACATCTGACTATCTATCTATCTGACTATCTATCTGACTATTGATACATCTGACTATCTATCTATCTATACGTCTGACTATCTATCTATACATCTATCTATCTATACATGTGACTATCTATCTATCTATCTATACGTCTGACTATCTATCTATACATCTATCTATCTATACATCTGACTATCTATCTATCTATCTATCTATCTGTCTATCGATACATCTGACTATTTATCTATCTATCTATACGTCTGACTATCTGACTATCTGTCTGTCTATCTATCTACCTATCTATCTATCTGTCTGACTATCTATCTATCTATCTATACGTCTGACTATCTATCTATCTATCTATCTATACGTCTGACTATCTGACTATCTATCTATCTATCTGTCTGACTATCTATCTATCTATCTATACGTCTGACTATCTATCTATACATCTGATTATCTATCTATCTATGTATACGTTTGACTATCTGACTATCTATCTATCTATCTATACATCTGACTATCTATCTATCTATACGTCTATCTGTCTGTCTATCTATCTATCTATCTATCTATCTATCTGTCTGTCTATCTATACGTCTGACTATCTATCTATACATCTATCTATCTATACGTCTGACTATCTATCTATACATCTGACTATTTATCTATCTATACATCTGACTATCTATCTGTCTGTCTATCTATCTACCTATCTATCTATCTGTCTGACTATTGATACATCTGACTATCTATCTATCTGACTATCTATCTATCTATACATCTGACTATCTATCTATCTATACGTCTGACTATCTATCTATCTGACTATTGATACATCTGACTATCTATCTACCTATACGTCTGACTATCTGACTATCTATCTGTCTGTCTACCTATCTACCTATCTATCTATCTGTCTGACTATTGATACATCTGACTATCTATCTATCTATACATCTATCTATACGTCTGACTATCTATCTATCTATCTATCTATCTATCTGACTATTGATACATCTGACTATCTATCTACCTATACGTCTGACTATCTGACTATCTATCTATCTACCTACCTATCTATCTATATGTCTGACTATCTACCTATTTATCTATACGTCTGACTATCTATCTATCTATCTACCTGTCTATCTAACTATCTATACGCCTGACTATCTATCTATACATCTATCTATCTATACGTCTGACTATCTATCTATACATCTGACTATCTATCTATACGTCTGACTATCTGACTATCTATCTATCTACCTATCTATCTATCTGTCTGACTATCGATACATCTGACTATCTATCTATCTGACTATCTATCTGACTATTGATACATCTGACTATCTATCTATCTATACGTCTGACTATCTATCTATACATCTATCTATCTATACATGTGACTATCTATCTATACGTCTGACTATCTATCTATACATCTATCTATCTATACATCTGACTATCTATCTATCTATCTATCTGTCTGTCTATCGATACATCTGACTATTTATCTATCTATCTATACGTCTGACTATCTGACTATCTATCTACCTATCTATCTATACGTCTGACTATCTATCTATCTATCTGACTATTGATACATCTGACTATCTATCTATCTACCTGTCTATCTACCTATCTATACGCCTGACTATCTATCTATACGTCTGACTATCTATCTATACATCTGACTATCTATCTATACGTCTGACTATCTGACTATCTATCTGTCTGTCTATCTATCTACCTATCTATCTGTCTGTCTATCGATACATCTGACTATCTATCTATCTGACTATCTATCTATCTATACATCTGACTATCTATCTATCTATACGTCTGACTATCTATCTATCTGACTATTGATACATCTATCTAGCTATCTATATGTCTATCTATCTATACATCTATCTATCTATACGCCTGACTATCTATCTATACATCTGACTATCTATCTATCTATATGTCTGACTATCTATCTGTCTGTCTATCTATCTATACGTCTGACTATCTATCTATCTATCTATCTTTCTATCTCTCTATCTGTCTGTCTATCTATACGTCTGACTATCTATCTATCTATCTCTCTATCTGTCTGTCTATCTATACATCTGACTATCTACCTATCTATACGTCTGACTATCTATCTATTGATACATCTGACTATCTATCTATCTATACGTCTGACTATGTATCTATCTACCTGTCTACCTATCTATCTACCTACCTATCTATACGTCTGACTATCTATCTGATCTATCTATCTATCTATCTATCTATCGATACATCTATCTATCTATCTATACGTCTGACTATCGATACATCTATCTGTCTATATGTCTGACTATCTATCTATACATCTGACTGTCTATCTATCTATCTATCTATCTATCTAAATAGATTACATACAGATTTCATCATATTACCTTTTAAATAAAGTCACATGGATTACCAAATGAAATAGGCTTAAACATATATCATGTAATCTTTAATTCTGCATTGACTTACATGTACAGAACATCAACACACCTTCATTAATAATGTGTCTCCTGCAGGCAATTTCGTCTCTAAGCATTTATTCACAAATAACAGTGAGATTGTGATGCTCATGTAATGCATTTTGGGTGATTTTGCATCAGAGAGATAAGTCTGTCGAGGGCCTCAGATGGTTGTGTTTTCAGTATTCTGCTAGTTGATGTCAGTGCAGCAGCATCATGAGAAGAGCAAACACATGCAGGCCTGTTGCTATGGTGACCATCTCCGCATCACCGTTCAGATAGTACTCAGCAACTTTCTTGTTAGGGTTCGTGCCCTCGAACCACATCTGCATGCAGCGGCCGCTGTCTTTGGTGAGCGTTGTGTACTTGTAGGAGTTTGACCAGATCTTCTCACACATATCCTGAGCGCTGGCGAAAATTTCAGTCCAGCGGCTGCAGTGAGAGCCTTTCGGACAGTGATTCATGCCTGTAGGGTTGGGAGAAACAGAGACATTGTCATATTATTGTTTTTGTGCTCTACTAGAACAGGTTTTCCTGCTTGAATGTTGATTATTTTGATTATTTTGGAGCAGTGCTGGAGCAGTGTGTTGTGATTGGTCATTTGGGAAATGTCCCGCCCCTTACCATAACCACCAGTTTCAACACACTACTAACTAACTCAACCAGGCCCCGCCCCTTTATTCTGCGTATGAATTATTTAAATGAGGAATATTGTGAAGAAAACTCAAGATGGAGGCGTTTCAGGGAGTTCAGAAACACTGACACTGATATAGAGAAGAACTCCCGCTGGAGGGACTTTTTCATGCTCAAACAGCAACATTACACACTAAAGAAAAGCAGAATAGGTCCTCTTTAAGACAGAGATGTTTATCTTTGTGAGAAAAGCATGATTTCTAACCTGTGCTCCAGTCCCAGCCCTTGTGCCAGTTCTCTTTGCATGTGTAATCGTTCTTACAGTCCTCGTACCAGCTCTCACAATCCCCCTGACACAACGGCACGTCCAGGATTCGCTCCTTACGCCACGACTCAGTCGCCTTTACACACACACACACACACACACACACGAGTCTCAAATATGATACAAAACATAAATCACATATGCAAGTTTTTTTTCTATTATATTTTGTTTAAAGGTTCAATAAACTGTTCCATTTCAAAAACACTGATTTTTCTGACTATTATTTCAGACTTTACTGACAAAAAAACAAATATCTTTAATCCATAAATCAAACAAGGGTAAAACAGTGTGGTTTAGACGAATAACGCCGCTGTACCGGCTGAATCCAGGGCCCGAGGTGCGGCGAACACTCGTAGAAACACGTGTCTTGAATGAAATGCTTCTTGCATTTTTCGCTCATGATGCCGCAGTGATTCCAGTTAAAGTTGTAGAGGTACGAATTATCCTGATGAGCTTCTTCTGTGGTGTTTGCCGTGCAGCAGGCGCTTTCCTTCCATGGAGAACACTGAGAGACAGAGGGAGAAATTACACTAAACACTCAGGAAACATTAAATATTAAACCTTTTGTGCAATGGAAAGGTTTCATGGAGGTTAAAGGTTCTTCACCGATGCCGATAAACAATCTTTATGCATGTTTAAGAGTGTAGCAAGACAGTTTTCGTGTATTAGAGTCTCATGCCTGCTTATACAGCTGTCCCTCCGGTCTGGGCTCTGATATCTGGTGTTTTCCATCCATACACATGTTGAGTTTGTCTACAGAAGAAACGCAAGACGGCAGCACTATCAGCAACACCGGGATGAACAACAGCCTGAGAGAGAGAGAGAGAGAGGAGATAGACAAATCAGTGAAGATTATTTCAAGGTGAAAGAACAGATATTCTGTTCTCACGTCCTTCTGAACGTTACTAATAAAACAGTTAAAATATGCACTATAATACTGGGGTTTTCAAACTGAGTCAAAAACTGTAGTAAAAAAGGGAAGAAAATAAATAAATAATAAACAATAAGTCTAAATGTGTCAGTAAATAAATAAAGTTGATTCAAATTAATAAATAAAGCATTTAATTAAAATATTTTTTATATATAAAATAACTAGTTATTTATTGATCTATTAATATATTAAATTAGATTACAATAAATATATTAATTCATTAAAAATATTAATATAAAAGTTATTTATATGTTAAATTGATGAAATTAGATTAAAATTAATATTAATTAATTAAATAAAAATAAAAGTTATTAATTTATTAAATTAGATTAAATAAAATTTTAAATAAATATATAAATATTTGATTAATATAAATAAATACAAATTAGATATATATATATATATATATATATATATATATATATATATATAAATATATATCTAATTTGTATTTATTTATATTTTTATATTTAAATATATAAAATAAATAAATAAATATTTAACAGTACTGTAGTGAGTAGAAAATATATAATAATGTAAATTAATCAAAACTAATTTTAGATTTCTATTATTCATTTTTCAGTGTATAAGTGCAATTCAGTAAAATATGTAAAGATTTGATTAATTTGAAATAAATACAAATTAGATTATAATTAAATAAATAAAACATAAATATCTAACAGTACACTTCTATAGCGAGTAGAAAATATATAATAATGTAAATTAATCAAAATTCATTTTTCAGTGTATAAGTTGCATGTTTATAAAAGATAGATGCCAAACCAGCAACTAAAGAGGCTACTTAAATATACTGAAGTCCATTTTTTTAACTTAAAAATAAACTTTTAAACATGCAAAACAAAAGAAAATGTGAGATTCTCCATCATTTCTATGTGACTAATCCTAACCCTAATCAAATGTCATTAAAGCAAGAAAAGAGACGCACCAAATACTGAGACCTTCTCAAATTCATCTTCATTTTAACTTTTAATTAAGCATTTCTTTTAAATCAGAGAACATGCAAAAAAAAGAAATCACGCCGCTCTTTATAAGTAAAAAAAAATAGAAGTAGATTTTGCTTTCATAGAAACATACCTTGAAAATAAAATGTCCATTTTCTGATTAGTTAAAGATCCTCTTATTCTCCAGGTTCCTCTGGAAAAACTTTTTTCCCTCCCTTCAGCCGAAGTCTCTGAACTGTGTCAATCTTGCTGGTTCAGCTCGAGCAAAGTCTACATAATTACTCCTTAAGAACCACGAATACAGTAACGAGACCCTCCCAATCCCTCAAACCATGAGCAGTATCAGCTGTGCGGTCACCGCGACCTGCCCTTATGGACTCCGGCTTCATCAACATCTGTAATATTCAGTCATTACTATCTGAATACAAAGTGATTGTGTGCTCAAGGTTTATTGATGCTCGAGGAACTCTCGTGATCTCTCACACTTTGTCAGCGACATTTATACGGTTGTAACTCGTAAAATCTTTTATAAGGTCATTTCAGAGTTTTAAAAGTGAGCGCCTGAACGGCGGAACTAAAAATCGCTCGATGTCGTTTCTGAGGGGAGGAACATTCGGTGCAGCACCAGAGACCGCCGTGTGTTTACATTTGAACTTTCTGCAGATCTGCAGGTAAATCAAATATTAAAGACTCTAATTAAAATTCACCAGCCACGCTTTTTAGACAAGTGACCGGACACTGCAGTACGTAATACTGTGTTGCTTTTGTTTGGGTTATTATTTATATTCTTATGAAGAATAAACAAGCAACCATACAGATAGTACAGGTACTGTGGCGGTAATACTATCATGAGATGTACCATAATACTGACATTCATATCAAATGGTACTAACACAATACCATAGTACGATCTTGGTGCATGTCCAGAAATACGGTAGTACTATAGTACGTTAAGTAATGCCATGCATTTACATAGTACGTTTTTATGATATACCATGATATTCTTATAAGTTTCTTTGGGGTACGATGTAAATGCTTGGCATTTCTAAAGAACAGGTCTTGCCAAAGTATTTTTTAGTAATTCTGCTGTGAAAACAGTGTCACGTGCTGCTGCTTCAGAAATCAAATGAGTGATTCTATAAATGGAGATATATATTTGCATTTCAAAAAGTTAAGAAAAAAACTGTTCACTGACAGAAATTCTTTCCAGTATCTTATTGAAAACAAAGTTTTAATAATTCAGGTCTTGCCAAAGTTTACTTCCTTTTTTTTCTTTTTTAACGAAAAAACAGATTTCTTTATAGTATTGTTTGTCAACTCTGTTACATACTGTCAACATTGTTACTCTACCTTGGTAATAGAGTTTGACAGTAACAGAATTGATGCAAGATTTATGGACACACATTTTTATAAGATAAAAGTTATCTTTAAACAATTTAATGTTGTAGAATTAGGAAAATGGCTATTTAGGACTTTTATAAATAAAATAAATTAAATATTACCATAAGAAAAGTAAAAAAATATTTTGATTACTCAATGATACATGATGGAAAAATACACTGACTAATTCAGACAACAAGAAATCATGATTTTTCAGCTATATAAGACAGTTTTTACAGAAATTATTATATTGTTATGGCCTGTAACATCTTGTGATCTAAGAAAATGAGTAACAAATTATTAAAATAATTAAAAATATAACCATTTGAAAAATTGTCATTTGTCAGTACAATGTAAATGCGTGACATCACTAAAAAAAAACACCATGTTTTTTCACATATACTATGGTAATACCAAATGTAAAAAAAACATGGTAATACCATGGTGTTTTTTAGTGATGCCATGCATTTACGTAGTATTCAGATATATTTTGCTATGTGGTTAAAACATGGTATTATGGTTCATGTGTGTGTGTGTGTGTCCAGAGATGTCCACCCTCTTCCCATCTCTGTTCCCGCGTGTGACCGAGTCTCTGTGGTTTAATCTGGACCGTCCGTGTGTAGATGAAGCCGAGCTGCACCAACAGGAGCAGCAGCACCAGACGTGGGTCAGTGTGTGTGTTTGAGTGTCTGTGTGTGTGAACTACTGTACGTGTGTGTGCTGATGAAGCTTCATGTCTTCAGTTGCAGAACATTGCAGAGAAAGACAACAATCTGATGCCCATCGGGAGGCCCATCTTTGAGGTGAGCGTGAGAACGGCGTGATGTTCCGATCTGATTCCTGTGCGGCAGATGAGAATGTCTAACATGTGCTTTACCTTCCTGCAAGACCTTTGACGAGGAAGAGGAGGAGGATGACGAAGATGAGGAGGACAGCGAGGAAGACTCAGAGGACGATGAAGACATGCAGGACATGGACGACATGAACATCTACAATGAGTTTCCTGATGATGGAGAAATTAATGAGGTCAAGACACACACACATGAGTTTCTTCTAAGAGCAAAACAAGGAGTAAATGTGAAATCAAATATTGATTCATGTGATTATAATGAATTAATACTGGTTCATGTAATAAGGGTTACAGAAATAATGTCAAATAATGATAGATTTAAAGATATTTTTAAACACCTAATACATAATGCCATTATTATGGTACATCTCACTGTTTTTCATATTAAGTGTATTAAATATGTAAAGGGGTATTTTTAAGGCGAGACTCTACAGGCAAAACCAATGTTTTTTTCAAGCACTGATCAGTCTTGAGGTCTATTTTGCTTCTATAACATGTGACTAGTGGAAGGAAAACACCAAAATACACCTTTAAGTGTTTATTTTACTGCATCTGTAGATTTCAATCTCAATACATATCTTTACAAATGAGTTTTTTCCTCCACTTCAGCAGCACTTAAATACACCAAAACTTAGAGTTTTATTCACATCTATATTCTGAAGATTTTTACTGTGAGGTTTGTCCATAACATCATTTGCCTGATTTTTATAACATTTTATTCCTAAAAACATGGTAAAAATTTATATTTATAAAAATGTAAATGTAAATGATGGTATTTTCTGATTTATGGAGTGATAAAAAGAGATAACCAAAATCCCCTCTATAAAAATCTTTAAATCTAACATGAAAACAAAATCAAACAAGAATTTTGAATCTGGCTTTATCCAATGTTCGGATTTATATTCTGGAAATGTATGCAAACATGCATATGTAATTAGACAATACCTCCTTTGCAAATTTAAACATTTCAGAAAACTTGTGATATAAAACAGTTATCTTAATGTACTGTGTTTAGTCAACTGGGGAAGTATGGTGAGATCTTTAGTTATATTTAACCCTATTCAGCTGTAGTGTCTTGCCTTAAATCTGCTGTTAACGTGGCAAACACTGATTCTCATAAAGTTCAGTTTTGAAAAGATCCAAGTTTTGATTTTAGGTAAATGACGTGAGTGTCACTGACAGGTCGACATGGAAGGAGCCGATCAAGACCAGGACCAGTGGATGATCTAGACCAGATCTGTCAACCAGATGCGTGTTTGTGATGAGAAGAAGCGTCCATATGCAGCTCAATTACTCAACTGACTGTTATTTTTACGTCTCACACACACAAGAGTTTCAGCTCAAGTGTTCAGTGTTACTAAAGCACTACTCTCTGTGTTTTTCATAAACGCAGTACTTGTCGCAACATGAACTTTTGTAACTTTTCAGGCTTGTAGAAAGTGTTCAGTAACTCTTTGGCCAATCTATAGAGCCACTAAAGTTACTGAGTTATTTCTGCATGTCATCCAAACATGTGTCAGGTGTCAGACGTGTCATGCGTCATGTCTAATTTATAACTCAGAACGGGTAAATCACCGCTGCTGTTTGTATCATAATATTTCTTTGTGGTTGTAAATAAATTTGTAGTCAATTATTCATCTTGTACAACTGGTTGATTTGTTAACTTTCCATCCCATTTTAATAGAATCATCTGTTTAGTTTGGCATATTTAAATCATTCAAGAAGACGTCAGGGGTCAAATTCTGTCATAATTTATTCACCCTCATGTTGCTCTAAACCTGTGCGATCACAGCTCTCAAATCTCATTAGCATTTGGGTAATGTAAAAATGATGCACAAACACACATCACACACACAGAGGTTTATGATATCAGTGCCTTTCAATTTCATGATATGGAAGTATTAGCCATACACGTTTAGAAGGACACGAGAATCTCATTATTATTTCTTTTATAATGTGCTTATCACAGGGTGTCAATAGAGGGCGCTTTGAAGTCATTAACATTATATTTAATTAGATCCAGTTATGACATTTTGATTAGAAAATAGAATTTCCATTTAATTTCAACCGCATTGCAATATGGTTTAGTGCACTTATTAAATCATAGAGGCTTAAATAAATATATGTGCTGCATGATTAAGAGTAAACTGTGTTTTTTTATAAGTGAGTTTTCCACCAGAATGAAGTTTGAAAAAGAAATTAAAAATAAATTTCAAATTATTTTAGTACTGTAATTTTACAGTTGTACTGTAAAATAAAATAATGCTTATTTTTCTTAAATACTTGTATTTTATTTTACAGTGAAATATTGCAGCAGTAATATTCCTTATTTTGTTTAACATTTAATATTGTTATTTAATAATAATTATTTAAAATTAATCAAATATATTATTATATAGTGATATATAATGTATTCTATAATAATGTTAAAAATAATTATAATAAATATAATTATATTGTTTTTTTATTTTACATTGAAAAATTTCAACAGTATTATTGTTTAATATTTCATATTTTTATTTCATAATAATAAATATGTATTTATAATAATATTTTTATTTAAATATATTATATAATGATATAATGTATTTTATAATATAATGATGATGATAATAAATAATAATATTATAATATTTATTATAATATTAATATTATTTTATAGTCATTGATATATAATTAAAAAACTTGAAATGGATGATACATAAATGATAAAATTGAGTAATTAAAGTGACAAATAAACTAGTGACAGATACTTTCTTCCATATTGTGGCATATTTCAGAGTGTAACAGGTTATGGAGAAAGAATAAATTTAGTAATTATATAGATTATATGCATCAGTTGTTGATTGGATGTTGAGATGTGGGCATGGCTCTCAGAAGGGCTTGCAGGGGCGGAGTTTAAGTGCACTAAATGATTGGGGAACCCTGCATATGTCACCAAAGAGAAGACTGACACTTCACTGAAAGATCCAGTTATGACAGTCTGATTAAACATTACAAGGTAAAAACATTTTTATAAAAAGAAATGTGCATGAATGAATTGTTCACAATAAGATGCATTTAGAAAATAGAGTGAATTTCATTCCATGCTGACTTTAATTACTTTCTGATCTCACTGAGCCTCAAACACGACGAGTCCTGACGCTCATCACCTGACGATTCATGTTAGTGAATGAATGAAACCTTTGACTGTAAGGGCTCATAATCTCACAAATGTTCCGTGGGGTGAGAAACACAAGAATGTTTTACTTTATCCCGAGGAAGGTCAGTTCAGCCATGCCGTCACGAATGCCACGGATGTATTCCAGCGTGGCGCGGTGAACTCTGACCTCGTACAGGCCGGAGCGCCGGGCATGCCGCAGGAAGTTGGGCGCTCCGGGGAAGATGACGTTGTCAGCTAGAATGATGGATCCTTCTCCCAGAAGGCCGCTGCCCTCCAGCAGCTGCAGGTCCGGCAGGTAACAGCGCTTCCAGTGATCCATGAACACAAAGTCCAGGTGCTCCACGCCGAAGTCCTCACGCAAGCGGGATCACTTCATCCGACGGACGCACGATCAGCTCCACCTGCGATTAATACATACATTAATACGTTTTGAATAAGTGACATCTAATGGCGAAAATTACATATTGTGCCTTTAAGAAAGAAATTAATGCAGACAAACTCACCATGTCTTCATCAAAACCCGCCAGTCGGATGATTTTCTCAGCCACCCCAGCGTTTCGCTCGTCCATCTCGACTGAGTAGATCCGGGCGCCGATGGGCAGTGAGCGGGCGATGCGAACGGTGCTGTAACCGCAGTGAGTGCCCAGTTCCAGCACAGTGATCGGACAGTGTTCCAGCAGCAGCCGGTCCAGAATCTTACCTGCGCAAACAGCCAATCAGAACACAGGAGCTTGACAGCCAATCAGAACACATCTGATGTTTACCGTCAAAAATGGACCCCGTTTACTTCCTTAACACAAAGATCTCATCATATCGTTTGGACATGATGTAATACTAATAATCACATGATGACAGTCATGTTTATACACAAACAACTTTTTGCCACATCTGCCAATGGCCGGTGACTTAAAGTCCACCTGAAATCAAAATATAAGTTTTTTTAGCTTTTAGTGTTAATATGTTAGCCTTAATGTTATGAATAAGCTGGTGTGTTCCAAAACAATGACAAAATTCACATTTAGGAGATATAAGCTTTCAAAACTTAGAGTCTCTCACTTCCGCTAAAATGGATCACGGATTCTCATGACATCACATCACACTCATCAAATCTTCGGTCCAATCAAATGCTCTCTAGAATCTGAAGTCCCGCCTCCTCCTACACTATCAACAGACACTGAAGCTGCGGCTGAAATCGGTCATTTGCTCACACATTTACTAGTTTCTACATGGTGAATGGCACATAGTGCACTATGTAGAGAATAGGGAACGATTCAGATCCTTTGACGCGAATGAAGTCCGTTTTCGCGTTAGTATAACGTGAACCGCGGCAGCGTGAGCACAGTCTGCTCCGGTTCAGAGACACGAGAGCACAGAGCGGATCATATCCACGAGTCGGCTCAGACCACGAAAGGTATCGGACCCATTTAAATTCTGCACAGAATGCTAATTTTAAAGCGATAGTTTAATGGCTCTGGCTGCACTGATATAAACGAAACGCTGTTGGATATTTTAAAAAAGGATATATCGCCCTGTCTTCCTGTTTCAGTTGAAATTACGTCAACATATTGAATTATGCTGTGCGTTCCAAGACACTTCAGTGAGCCTTTAAGAAAATGTACCGACCATCAATATATATTTTTTTTTTTTAACCAGCCATGAAACATAGATTAATCCTTATTAAAGTTACAAAAGTTATTCAGTCTAGAGCAGTGAGTGATTTTTCTTTGTCTTCTGTCATGATTATCATCAAAAAATACAGACAACAGGAATATTAGGCTGCTGTCACTTTAAGAGCTGCACGCATCCAATATACTGTTACACATGCGTTTTCTTTCTCAACTTTTTATGTTCACTTGGACATAACTGACTATGGCTGCGTTTAAGTAAAATTTTCCATGCCCTTCCCTCGCTAACTTCCCTCGGTCTCATTCACTGGGATGTATGTCATTGCTTACGTTGCATGTGCGCCCACTATTGGCGGAACCCTTGCAATGTGTTTGTAAGTACCTTTCTTGGGCCCGATGTTGCTGATGAACTCCACTTCGCTGCACCACTGGTCAAAGGTGTCCAGGATGCTCTGGGAGTCTCCGGGCGTGGCGTGGGTCAGTACGTACTGATAGGCCCGTTCCTCTCGACTGAGGCCCGTTAAACAGTCGCGCACCCAGCGGATCAGTACGGCTCGATACAGCAGCACGAAGAAATAACGATAACGGATGATCAGCGTGAGTAACAGAGGAAGTAAAGCCAAAGCGATCGCAGGAGAAACCATCTTCACTTCTGACCTGCAAATATAATGTTTAACATCACTTAAACATTTTAGAAGATCAGAGACACTTTAAACAGTAAGAAACCACCTAGAACACCCTAGCAACCGCATAGCAACACACAAACATTCAGAACACCCTAACAGCTGCATAGCAACACACTAAAACTTTTGGAACACTTTAGCAACCGCATAGCAACACACTAAAACACTCAGAACACCCTAACAACCACATAGCAACACACTAAAACACTCAGAACACCCTAACAACCACGTAGCAACACACTAAAACACCCAATACACCCTAACAACCGCATAGTAATGCACTAAAACACCCAGAACCACCTAACAACCATATTACAACAAACTAAAACACTCAGAACACCATAGCAACCGCATAGCAACACACTAAAACATTCAGAACACCCTAACAACCGCATAGCAACACACAAAAACAGTCAGAACACCATAGCAAACGCATAGCAATACTAAAAACATGCAGAACACCCTTGCGACCACATAGCAACACACTAAAACACTCAGAACACCCTAGAAACTGCATAGCAACACACTAAACCACTCAGAACACCCTAACAACCGCATAGCAACACACTAAACCACTCAGAACACCCTAACAACTGCATAGCAACAAACTAAAAAACTCAGAACATCGTAGCAAATGCATAGCAATGCTATAAACATGCAGAACACCCTAGGAACTGGATAGCAACACACAAACACTCAGAACACCCTAGCAACCACATAGCAACACAGTAAAACACTCAGAACACCCTAGCAACCACATAGCAACACACTAAAAACCATGCAGAACACCCTAGCAGCCGAACAGAAAGACTAAAAACACCCAGAACAAAAAAAAATCATAGCACTTTAGCAACAGCAGCAACACACTAAAAACACTCAGACCACTGTAGCAACTGCATAGCAACACACTGAAAACACCCAGTACACTCCAGAAAATATATAACACACTACAAACATTCAGAACAGCTTAGCAACACACTAAAAACACGCAGAACAGGTTAGCAACCATCTAACTCCAAATAAAAAAACACCCAGAAAACCAGAGAAACTGCATGGCAACACACTAACAACACTCAGAACAACCACAGGTTTGAGCACATCACTGTCAGCACTGCTAGGCTACAGTGAGAACTGACTTAACAAACGCTACTAATTAGATTTCCATCTACTTTACACAGCAAACACTTCACATCCAGCTTATGAAAACACTACATTAATAATTCAGATGCCTTTGTTTCGACGTGACAGAACATGTTGAGTTTCCAGAGGCGTCTGTAAGTAACTGAAGACCCGAGCTGATCCCAGATCAGTTTAATTCAGACGAACACAAACACTCATTCACCAACACACAAAATAAAACATCATATCTGATGATAACTTTACCAGATCCAGGACTCTCTCGACCCGCAAAACACACTCTGAAGACAGAAGAGAGATAGAAAGAAAAGACACTCATGTGAGTACAACAGGTGTGCGGCAGCCAATCAGATTCCTCCATCTGAATAATGGATGGAGAGCCTGTGGCCTCCTCTTACACCAGCGTCTCACCTAGAGCGTCATGTGACCGTCTGACATCACAGCAGAAATTATGCTCGGGACATTTACACATTTCTGAAGGAAAAGCGAGCCTAATGTATGGAGCAGAATGAAAACCACCAAAACGTACAACAAAAGGTTCAATATTCTTTAATCGCAAATACATTAAGTTTAGTAATGTTAGTACAAAGTCAGTATAAAAGCATTAAAATTAGTGCTGTCAAATCGATTAATCGTGATTAATCAATTAATCGCGATTAATCACATCTAACATAAAAGTTTGCAAGTATATGTTTGTGTATATATTTACAAACTTTTACAATTAATTGATTAATCGCGATATATAATATTGATTAATCGTGAATATATGGTGTATATATTTACAAACTTTTATGTTAGATAAGTTTAGTAGCTATTAATCGATTAGTCATGATTAATCACATCTAACATAAAAGTATGTAAATACACACATTATATGTTTACAAACTTTTATGTTAGATGCGATTAGTAGCTATTTATCGTGATTAATCGCGTCTAACATGAAAGTATATAAATATATATACACACATCATATATTTACAAACTTTTATGTTATATGCGATTAATCGCGATTAATCGATTTGACAGCGCTAAATAAAAAAAAAAATTATGGAAAAATTATAAAAACCAGTAAAAATGTAAAACTGAAACAGCTCATTTTGAAGATGCAGTTTCATGCTGTTCATCACTCCAGAACTGTTTTTGCATCTTATTGGTTCATTAATGTCTGTCCGGGGGTCGTGACCTCAACAGTCTTGTCTCAGCAGCATCCTGATGAACTTCTTCAGCTCTTTCTCATCACGGGACCATTTGAGGAGTCTTCTGAGGACCATCCGGCCGCTGTGCATGTGAGCCAGGGCGACGTAGGAGCCCGTGAGTGGCCCGTCCAGCGCTGGACAGGAGCAGCCGCGGCCCCGCGGCAGCCAGAGGGCGCTCTGCTCCGCCGCCGCCTGCTCCTCCTGCAGGCCGCTCTGCCAGCGAAGAACACGACTGCGACCCTGAGGAACCACACGCAAGTCTGTCCCATCCAGAGACGTGGAGCCGACCCGCAGTCTGAATGCTGGAGAGGAAATAAACAGAAATTAAAGTCTGATAACAGGGACGTTTGGATGTGGAATATGGTCCTATTAGTTAACTTCTCAAACAAGAACAAATGTAGGGCGGGGCTTGATTTTGTCTGTGGAGAATTGATTGGATGCTTGTGGTTTGCTATTGGTGGATCTCCTCTGAGTGACAGAGGTTGCCCCGCCCTCACGCCAGTTGAAATTGCTCAAATTGTTTTGATTAAGTCATGCATGTTAAACGTTTTGAGTCGATATTCTGGACACTGCAGTCCAGATGAAACCCTCCAGACGTCTACAGTTACTCACCGAACGGACTCTTGCAGAAGTTCTGCTGGATCTCTCGCTCTCCTTCTGAGTCTGAACCGCAAACCTCACAGATCACAGAACCTGGAGGAAAGAGAGAAGAGACACAGATCACCATCAGACCAACTTATTCTGATGCCATCAAAGGTTTTGTTTTGTACCAAGATTTTAATAATCCAGACAGAGTTTCTGTCCAGCTAACAGGGAACGTTCTCAAGAGCGTTCTGGCAAGGTTCTCTCAAAGTTATAAACAAACGTTCTTCCAGTAACATTAACAGAACGTTCGTTTAAAGTTATCTGGTCTTTAATGTTCTCAAAACGTTCCCACAAAACCAAAGGAACAAAAAAAGTAACGGTTTATTTATTAAATATTTAGTTGGGCGTTTGTCTAACGTTCTTTAAATGTTACCATTTCTTTCAGAACGTTCAGAGAACATTCAAAAGTAACGTTCCCGTAATGTTTGATGAATGATAAAATGATTCATTTAAAAAAAACTGAACGTTCAGAATTAACGTTTTCATAACTTAATGGGAACGATAGAAAAACCTTCTTAGAATATATTTTTGTCATCTGGGTGATTCAGCCGGAGTTTGTTTTTCTAAGTGTAATAATGTGAAGTTTTCAAACCTTTGGGCGCGTCGGTGCTTTTAGCCCGGTTCGGGTCTTTTTCTCCGGGGATGCAGAGCTCCGATCCATCTGGAAACCGGCTGCAGTTGAACATCTCCGGCCACGGAAACCCGAACGCGCTCATGACGGGCAGACACGCGTCCCGCACCGCCTCACAAAGACTCCTGCACGGGCGCACCGGAGCCGTGACCTCCGGTAAACACACGGGCGCGAAGAGCGAGCAGAGGAAGCGCCGCGTGTCCGCGTGACAGTGTTTGCCGAGCAGCGGCATCCAGGCTGCGGACTGCTGCTGCGCTTCCCTCGCGCTGTCGTGACCCAGCAGGTTCGGCAGCCGCATCTCCTCGTAGCCGATACCGGAACACAAACCCATCGTGTTCGGAACCGGTTTACACACCGAGCGCGCTGTGCCGAACTCCGCCGACGTGACGAAGTCAGACACTGGGTTTGCAGTCAGACCTTCATCATCATGATCATCGTCTTCATCAGCAGCTCTGGACGGACAGAAAACCAGCAGCACAATCACACACAGAGAATGAAGATTAAACATCATAGAGACGCGCGTTCAAACTCACATCTGTGTGTGTGTGTGTGTGTGTGTGGCGTGTCTACATCCTGTGAATCAATCGCATTTGGCTCTTTATTACCTGCAGTAAAACACTTCAGAGGCCCGTGTGAGGTTTTGGTTTGGGAATCTAATTTAGTTTTACTTAAACCGAAAACAACGTTCCTTGAACGTTAGGAAAAAACGTATGCTAACTGTATGGATTATGAAAGTCTTGGTCCCAAACAAAACCTTTTAATATTTTTCCAAACATTAGAATAAGTTTGGATAAGATTCAAACAGAAAAAGATGACAAAAATAAACATTTAAAATGTAGTCATTTTCTTCCAGAACAATATTGCTGACTCATCCTGCACTCAGGGGCGTATGCAAATGTCTGTCCAATCACATGTTATCGACAATGCGATGCTCCTCCCACTGATACCACGCCTCTTTCGGGTCGCGACACAAACTTACAAAGCCAGTTAAAATAAGAACTTAATTGTGACTTTTTCTTGTAATTCCGAGTTTATATTTTACAATTGTGAGAAAAATAATCTTTGTGATAAAATTGCGAGTTTATATTCTGACTTTTTCCTCAGAATTGTGAGATATAAAAATGCAATTGTGAGTTATAAAGTCTGAATGGGAGATTAAATTATGAGAAAATGTCAGAATTGTGAGATATGAAGTCGCAATGACCTTTTTTATTTTATTTTTATTCCGTGGGTGGAAACAAACTTCCATGTAAACTAAATAGCTATAAGCTGTTTAAAAAAAAAAAACAACTTTTCAATATGAAATTTAGTACAATAATATATTTTTTTGTGAGAGAAACAAGTATGATAATGTATTAAAAATAGTGCTGTCAAATCGATTAATTGCAATTAATCACATCTAACATAATAGTTTGTAAATATATATATATGTGTGTGTGTGTGTGTGTGTGTATTAATGCTGGGCAAATGATTAATCGTGATTAATTGCATCCAAAATAAAAGTTTGTGTTTACGTAATACGTGTGTGTGCTGTATATACTTATTTTGTATATATAAATACACACACATGCATATATTTATATATATATATAAAAAAATAAAAATAATATAAATTATATAAATATATGTACAATATATACATGCATGTGTGTGTATTTATATATACAAAATAAGTATATACAGCACACACACGTATTACGTAAACACAGACTTTTATTTTGGATGCAATTAATCGTTTGCCCAGCATTATACACATATATAATATATTCTGTTAGATGTAATTAATCGTAATTAATCGATTTGACAGCACTAATTAAAAATAAAAATCTGCAAAACAAAATGGCACAGAAAACCAGAAAATGATAGTTTTCCTGTGATAGTGATATTCATCTTGCATTCACCAGCTCCATTTCTGAACCAGCTGTTCCTCACTGTGGCCACTAGATGGACACATTCAACAAATATGATGGCACAATCTCTTAAATCTAAATAAAATGATTAAGGTGGATCCTAATAAAAAAAACTTTAACCCCGGAGTAGCGCATAAACAATGGCTGAATGTGCTGCTGTCAAACAAGTATATTGTGTGTATTATAACTCCTCTGTGGAAATAGTGAACATGTTTCTGTTTATTGCCTGTCTCTCTCCATAGTGTTAAGCATTTGTCTAGTAAACAGCTGTCATACTGTATGTTATGCACCGTCACGGTGACCCTATATAAACCCTAGTGAACTGTTTACATGTGCAGCTGTCAACATAAACCAGATTCATTCACACTGACTCAGGACTGACATGTGTAAACATGCTTCAGAACAGAGTTACACGTTCAGAATTTGTATTTTATCTTGAGATAAAATAAAAAAAGGTTGCAATTACCTTTTATATTCTGTGGCAGAAACAAGCTTCCATAATAGTAATTATTTTTCCATGTTTTGTTTTTAGTGATCAGCTGCGCTCACCTTGAACCTCGACTGACATTTCAGGAGCAGCTCTATATTTATCACACAAACACAATCCTGAATCTGACAAGCATAAAGCCTGTCAGCAGCCGCAGTCATAAACTCAACCTTTCTATTGACATACACCTGACGCTCAAATCTCATCTGAGAAAGAGCTGCAGTGTGAGAAAGACCTCAATTATAAGTGATTTCTGGGTAAATCTCGTGACAAACACTGCTAAATGAGTTGGTTTACAGAAAGACGGATCCTGTGACATTAATACTCGAAGAAAAAGAGTGACTTTATCGGGTTTGAATAATATATAGTGGAATTGTAAAAGTCTTCTGGTGTTTCTGTCAGTCATTTTGCCCATCAACGTCTGCTGACCCCTGTTCTCACCCTGCAGAAGCTTCTAGGATCTTGTCGTCAGCGAGAGAGAAAGACATTAATATCACACCTGTGTCCTCCAATCACACGCCTCGCTGAGAGAAGGAAGGTCTTCCACACGTTACATGCATTCTAGAGCAAAGAAACTAGATCAACATGGTCAGGGGTTTACTGCATGTATAAGTCGAATTTGACACAATTAACTTTTAGCACACACACATTAATATATATATGCATGCTTAAGATTTCTAATGTTTCTGAAAGAGCATCTTCTGCTCACCAAGGCTGCATTTATTTGATTAAAACAAAGTAAAAATTTTTAAAATGTTATTGCAATTTAAAATAGCTGTTTTCTATGTGAATATATAGTAAATTCAATCATGTTGAAAACATGTTAGCATCATGCCAATAAAATGCTAAAAATGCTAGCAATGTGATAAATCATGTTAACAACATGCTAAAACATGCTAGCAGTTTGCTAATTCATGCTAGAAACATGCTAAAACATTTTAGCAATGCACTGATTTGAAAATTAAAATTGAAAAAACATGGTTTGTGCTAACTGATGCTAGAAACATGCTAACAATATGGTAAAACATGTTAACAATGTGTTAATTCATGCAAACTGTGTTAACTCATGCTAACAACATGCTAAAACATGGTTTGTGTTAATTGATGCTAAACAAGTTAGCAATGTGTTAAATCATGTTAGAAATGTGTTAATTTATTCTAGAAACATGTTAAAACATCCTAGCAAAGTGTTAATTCATGCTAGAAACATGCAAGCGGTTTGCTAATTCATGATAGAAACATGCTAAAACATGTTAGTAATGCGCTAATTTGAAAATTAAAATTGAAAAATCATGGTTTGTGCTAACCGATGATAGAAACATGATAGCAATGTGGCATATCATGCTAACTGTGTTAACTCATGCTAACAAACATGCTAAAACATGGTTTGTGTTAAATGATGCTAGAAACAAGCTAGCAATGTATTAAATCATGTTAGAAATGTGTTAATTCATGTTAGAAACATGCTAAAACTTGTTAGCAAAGTGTTAATTCATGCTAGAAACATGCAAGCAGTTTGCTAATTCATGCTAAGAACATGCTAATTCATGCTAACAACATGTTAAAACATGGTTCGTGTTAATTGATGCTAAACAAGCTAGCAATGTGTTAAATCATGTTAGAAATGTGTTCATTTATTCTAGAAACATACTAAAACATGCTAGAAACATGCAAGCAGTTTGCTAATTCATGATAGAAACATGCTAAAAAATGTTAATGCGCTAATTTGAAAATTAAAATTGAAAAACCATGGTTTGTGCTAACTGATGCAAGAAACATGTTAGCAAATGTGTTAAATCATGTTAACAATGTGGAAATTCATGCTAGAAACATGCAAACAGTTTGCTAATTCATGTTAAGAAGATGCTAATTCATGCTTGCAAAATGTTAAAACATGGTTTGTGCTAACTGATGCTAGAAACATTCTAGCAATGTGTTAATTTACGCAACTATGTATTAATTCATGCTAGAAACATGCAAGCAGTTTGCGAATTCATGTTTGCAACATGTTAAAACGTTATCAATGTGCTAATTCATGCTAGCAACATGTTTTGTGCTAACTGATGCTAGAAACATGCTAGCAATGTGCTAAATCATGTTAGCAATTTGTTAATTAATGCTAGAAAAATGCTAACAATGTGTTAATTAATGCTAACAGTGTCTTAAATCATGCTATCAACATGTTAAAACATGGTTTGTGTTAATTGATGCTAGGAAAAAGCTGGCAATGTGTTAAATCATGTTAGAAATGTGTTAATTGATGCTAGAAACATGTTAGCAATATGTTAAAACATGCTAGCAATGTGTTAATTAATGCTAACAGTGTGTTAAATCATGCTGAAACATGCTAGCGTTGTGTGGATTCGTGCCTGGAACATGTTAGCAACATGCTAAAATTTACTAACAAAGTGTTAATTCATGTTAAAAGCATGCTAGCAATCTATCTATCTATGTTTTCTGATAGACTGTATTACCTTCAAAACTGTATAATAACTGCATGGTCTTAGTGTTATTAGTTTATATATTTATTTTATGTTTTGTGTTTGTAATCCATGGGGCAGGTAGTTCTTGCAAGTTTCTTAGGTATGTTTTGTGTGTTTGTTGTATTGGATTGTGAAGTCAAATGTATACGTTTTGAATGTTTTTGTGAGGCTGAAGATGAATTTTCACAATAAAGATTTCTAAACTAAACTAACCTTCAGACTTTAATATTTAAAACTACTTTAAACTGAAAACCTTCTTCAAACTTTATGGTCAGGCTTTCTCAAGCCAACATCAAAGTTTGTTTTTCGGTCCCTTTTTTTTTTTTTTTTTTACCTAGTTACAATTTAAATCAGCTGTTTTCTATGTGAATATATAGTAAAGTGTAATTTATTCCTGTGATCAAAGCTGAATTTTCAGCATCATTACTCCAGTCTTCAGTGTCACATGAATTAATACTTTTATTCACCAAAAGAACGCATTAAATTGATAAAAAAAAAGACATACACATTACAATAGATTCTCTTTCAAATAAACACTTCTTTTCTTCAAAAGTTCAAAAGTTCTTTTGAACTTTCTGTTCATCAAAGAATCCTGAAAAATAAAATGCATCACGGTTTCCACTAAAATATGAACTGTTTTCAACATAGATAATAATCAGAACCATTTTTAATAATTGAGCACCAATATATATATATGGTCAACTTTAGTTTAATTAATATGACAATTAATATTAACACTAATATGTCTTTTATAACTATAAGTACTAATAAACAGCCAATATCCTAGTAATATGCATGCTAATAATAAGCAACTACTTGGACTAATTGGACCCTAAACTAAAGTGTTACCGTATATATCCATGTTAATACCCATAACTCCTCCCTGATGTGAAGTTTTGTTACTCTGCCAGGAAAGCAGATCTCCAGCATGTGTTTTTGTGTTGATTATTCTGGCAAATACTCGTGTAAAAAGCGCCAAGCTTTTAAATAGAGCTGGTCTCTCGAGACATCCGTAACACTGATAGCAACAGACCACAGTATTATTTATAGCCGAACACCTGCGGACACCAGAGAGCTGAATGAGACTCGAGATCAAACCACTACAACACGAGCCAAACTGTACAAAAACAAAACAGATTGTGTCTAAAGTCCGCAAATGTGATCATCTTCAATAAACCGCCCGATTCTGACCATCAGAAACATGATTATGGAAATAATGGACGAAGCAGTGGTGAATCAGATCCTGAATTCGAATCACTGATTGGTTCAGGAATATCATTCACGAATCTGCCAAAAGATCACATATCAGCTGAAGAATCCCGACATTAATCACTGTGTAAAAGGGGTGTCGTTTATGAGTGATTATGTAAGGAGAGACCTGGATTATTGTCACCTTTAATGTAGAGGAATCTATTTGTGGATCCGCTCGGTTTCAGGAGGGTTGGCACCGCTGGATCTTCTAGAACTTAAGAATCGCATTGACATACACACACACACACGGTCCGCATCCAAGCTACATGTTTTCAGACACGTTTCCCGACCACTCCCCCCGCCTGTCATTGGTTAATCAAGCAGAGAGTCCCGCCTTCAAGCTCACATGATTGGTTGAGTTGGAAGTTGCTGGAACTAATGTTCTGAAAGTGTCACAGTTTAGTTTATTATTATACTAATATGCTAGTGCTGTCAAATTAATCGCGATTAATCGCATTTTACATAAAAGTTTGTATATATGTGTGTGTATTACACCGTTCAGGCATAACATTATGAGCAATGATTATCTCTTCATCACGGCACCTGTGGATATATTAGACAGCAAGTGAACATTTTGTCCTCAAAGTTGATGTGTTAGAAGCAGGAGAAATGGGCAAGCGTAAGGATTTGAAGGGGTTTAACAAGGGCCAAATTGTGATGGCTAGACGACTGGGTCAGAGCATCTCCAAAACTGCAGCTCTTGTGGGGTGTTCCCGGTCTGCAGTGGTCAGTATCTATCAAAAGTGCTCCAAGGAAGGAACAGTGTTGAACCGGCGACAGGGTCATGGGCGGACAAGGCTCACTGATGCACGTGGGGAGGTTTTTTCCATTCAATGAAAGTCAGTGGGGTCCAAAGTTGTTTGGATCACAATGTTCTTCAAAAGATCTTCTTTTATGTTCAGCAGAAGAACGAAGGTCAGGTTTAGAACGACATGAGTAAATGCTAACAGAATTATGGTCAAACTATCGTTTTCAGCAAGTCAAATGAACAGCTTCTAATGACTGATTAGAACAGATTCAACTTTATTGTCATTGTGCAGAGTAATATGAATCTAAAATATGAACGTTGCATAATTATGAGATATTTAACATTCGAAAAACCCTACACACATCAGCTCCATCTCCAGTGATTTTATATTGTCATGTGATCCCGACCCTCTCCACTTTGGCCTGGTTGTTCGACCAGCTGCTGAATTCCAACAATGAGATGTCATTTCCATGATCGTTGTCTCAAGGCGCCTGGATCAAATAGACTTACGAGGAAAAGAGACGGAGCATCAAGATTCCAGTGCTTGATTTGATCTGAATTTATGACGGGTTATTTCAGCTCACCTACAAGTAAACAACTCAAAGCTACTGTACATGCAGGAGGAGACTTTAACCGCCCAAACGAATGCATCGTTTCTGTTTCCAGATCTTTCTCCTTCCACACCCCATTTCTCAGATTCATAGCCTGCTAGAGGACTCTTTTCCCCATCACATAGTTTAGTACTCAATTAGGTGTCATTCAAAAGCTTAAAATTTCATTCTGAATTAAACAGTTAAAATTAAACAGTTTTACCATGGAAACGCTATTTTAAATCCTTTTAGCAGCTTGTCAATAAACTGAAACAAGTAGCCGATGTAACTTTTGGCCCTCTAGCGGTTAAAAATCAGAACTGCATGCATTTCGCGGAAGAACTGGTTGTGCTTCGGCTCTGCATGACTGTGCGGATGAATATGATCATCCTTCTGCTACTGCTATAAAACATTCACTGCTAGGCTAAAGAGATATAACCAGGTGGAAAGACATTGACTGAAGATGATACTGTAGCTTTATCAATTAATAGACACTATTTCCTTGAAAACAAATTCCAGCTCAGCGCTAAGTTACAACAACCATAATGAAATGATTTTCACAATAAATGCTTTAATGAACTCTACATTGGGCAATTTATCTGTTCAATAAAATACCTTACTCACCTGTTGAGTAACAACAAAGTCCCTTTCAAGGAAAGTTTGTTTAGCCTACTCGGCGGCCATATTTGCAGCGCCTCCAGCTGCAGACATCCAAGACCAAGTCCTATATATTTGAATGGGAGAATCCTGAAATCTCAAAAACTGCTTGGCGAACTCACAATTAAATGACATATTTCAATTCAGCAACAAAATCTGACATGAACTGTCCCATAAGTTGTTTCTTATGCTCAAAAAGAGCTAGACGAGCCAATGCGCATGTGCGGTCCTAAGCGCGAATGTCAGGTTTCTATAGGAACCGGAGCTTCTAACGGCAGCTGCAGTGACGCAATGATTTTTATCAATCAGCGATTGGCTTTTTTACTTAGAAGGCGGGACATATTCCGCCATATTGCGTTGCAGTTTCTCCCATTCATAACTAATAGGAGTGATCCGTCTTTCTATATAGTCTTTGGTAACAAAAGCACCATCTCAAGCTGCCGGAGCAACTTTTGTCTATTTATGGATATGACGGGCGAGTGACGTATATAAGCAATTTCCCGCAATTTCTATTTTGTTCATTTTTAACAGCAACAACAAAAAAAAGTTAGCTTCGTGTAGCTTTAAGTCGAAGCACCAAAATTATTAACTGAAATAAAATAAATTAAACCTACAAAGCAATATTTAAAAAATACTGTTAAAAATATGATTAAAATGAACATAAAAATAAACGTTAATTCCAAATATTAATAAATCTGTAATAAAACTAAAATAACTGTTTCAAAGCACTGATGAATTACAACCATTTAAGTTCAGATATGCTCAAAAGGAGGGTGACGGCTAGAAGGTTAAAACTCTCCACAACAGTGGGATGAGAGTTACTTTGCTCCTGTTGTTGGTGGATTACACTGGAGACTGACGCCTCCGTCAAACACACACACACACACACACACACACACACACACACACGTGACATAACGCAGAGACTATAGCGCTGCTGCGTGACTGAGACAATATTCAGAGAATAACTCTCATCCCGCTGAACGCATTCGGCGACTGCACGCCTGAACCCCGTCGATCCCTCAGAAAGAGCCTGAACCAGCAGCTGAGCCGCCGTTAAATACCCGTGACGTCACTGACCGCTGGTCCAATCCGCTTCGGTCCGGTCCGGTCCAGCGCGGCTGCTTTAAGAGCTGAGGGATGAGTGACAGCTGGACACACAGAGGCTTTAAATCCGCCGAACAAGAGCTGCTCTGAACACTGTGCAGGTAAGAATCACTGCATCCGCATCTGCAGGTCCATCTGATCTCATGCTTTGACCATCACATGCATGCGTGAAGTAAACATTTGTTGATTGGACAAACTGCAGAGACATTATATTTCATTATCAGTGTAAAATCAGTTAGTTTCTCTGCAGTAGTGTGTGTTATTGCGTCTGCTGCATGTTACTGTATGATTGTGTGTTTAGTTTTACTTTGGGGAGAAAATCTGACAACCTTCTTTTGGAAACATTTGGGGATGTACTTAAATGAAATTTATTTTAAAGAAATTAAAACTTAAGGATGCATTAAATTGATCTAAAGTGACAGTAAAGACATTAATAATGTTTCAGAAGATTCTATTTTTTTAATGAATGCTTTTTTTTTTTTTTTTTACCCTTTTTTATTCATCAAAAATCCTGAAAAATAAAATGTATCAGTTTCCACAAGAATATGAACTGTTTTCAACATTGATAATAATCATAAATGTTTCTTGAGCAGCAGATCATCATATTAGAATGATTTCTGAAGGATCATGTGACACTGAAGACTGGAGTAATGATGCTGAAAATTCAGCTTTGATCACAGGAATAAATTACTTTATAAAATATATTCAAACAGAAAACAGTTATTTTAAATTGTAATAATATTTCACAATTTTTACTGTATTTTTGATCAAATAAATGCAGCTTTGGAGAGCAGAAGAGACTCTTTTAAAAACATTAAAAAATCTCACCGACCCCAAACTTTTGAACGGCAGCATACATGTTTAAAAACAAACAAAGAAAAGTTCTCTTGTCTACAACCATTATAATTGCATTTATACAAAAACAGAAGTGTATGATATGTGATCGCATGATTAAATGTGAGTGTGTGTCACAGCAGTTGATCTGCTGATAGATTTGTGTTTGAAATTCAAAGCCAACAAGTGGGTGTGACTTGGATAGATGAATGGACAGATGGACGGCTGGCTTAATTTCATAATGACCAACATACTGATCTTTTTTCCACATCTCTCTCTCTCTCTCTCTCTCATGCAGGACCTTCAGGACCTTCTGCAGTTCCCCAGCTGTTGCATCTCTAAACAGCTCAGATGGACCGATCCGCACAAGAACTGTTTCTGAACTTTATGGTTGTGTTCATCACAGTTCTGCTCATGTGGTTACTGGTCAAACAATATCAGGACTCATGAAGAGCTCATCATCATCATCGGAGGAAGGCCAGTCAGCTGTGATCATGAGACCAGACGGTGATGTTTCTGCAGACGGATGGAAGATCTGCCAATCAGGATGGATCGTCCAGTGATGTTGTCACCATGTCCTTATGGATTATTGTTATATATGATTTGCTAGTCTGGATGTTTAATTCGACAAATTGGGAAAAAAATGAATAGCCGAAAGAGTAGCAATGTATTGATTTAAGACATAGTTTTATTTGTTTTAATAAACAACTCTTTGGCAATGCAGTTGTGTGTTTGTGTGTGTGTTCAGTCTCTGATAGGGCTGGGACAATACATCGATGCATCTCGAATCTCGAGTTTTCAACAGCAGATGGCACTGTGTGCTTTAGAAACAGCCGTGCTCTGCTTCTTTCCAATTCATAAAGTTCAAAAAGGTTGAAGGGGTGCTAACAGGGGTGTTTGCAAAAACATTCTGAGGTGTTAGTACATTCTCAGACTCAGCCGAATGCATGAGCGCTCTTCTTCATGAGCATTTGAGCATGCGGTTAAAAACTTGCTCAGCTCGATTTGCGATGCATTTGGAAAATATCAGAAACGATCCATGAATCGCGATGCATTGATAGAATTGTCCAAACCCTAGTCTCTGATGGTTTCAGCACGATCCGTCCTCCAGGGATCTCTGTAGCGATTGAAGCTGAGCGCCTGGCAGTGAAACTCGGTCAAAGCGCGCGGCATCGGCGCGACCTCCTGCCACTCCGAGCGTCCGCTGTCGTACACCTGCACCTCGTCCGTGATCTCATCAGGCGAATAATCGCCGCCCAGGATGTAGATCTTCTCCCGCACGCCGATAGCGCCCGCATTGAAGCCCGCGCACTCGAACGAGCCTTCGCCTTTCCACACGCAGGTGTCCGGGCAGAAGCTGTAGACTTTATACGTGGAGAGATCGCAGAGGTACAGTGTGTCGTTGACGGACACAGACTTGACAAGCGTGGCGTGGAAGAACTGGCCAAACTCTGCCACTAGTTGGCACCACTGATCTGCCACTGCGTCGTAGCGGAAGAAACAGTCCAGCGATGGATTGAAGGCTTCAGAGATTTCCACCTCGGATCCGAGAGCGTAGATGACACTTCCGCACGCACTCGCTTCGGGAAAGTAGATCCTCTTGGGAAGCGGGCTGACGGATTTCCAAACGTTGCTCAGTGGATCAAAGTACTCCACGTCCAGGATGGACTTCCCACCGATGGCGTAGATGCGGTGCAGAGCGGCGACGCAAGCGTGCATGGTCCGCGGGTGGCGCATGCGCGGAGCTAGCGTGAAGCTGCGTGTGACGGGACAGTAGCACCAGACTTCGTCCGTGGCGTCGTGCTCAGGCGTGGTGATGTGCAGGCGAACGGCGCGACGACAGTTCCCGCGGCATCCACCGATGATGAAGAGCTTCTCGGCGAAGCCGATGATAGCTGATCCGGGTAGGTCTAAAATCCGCGCTGCATCCTGCGGCAACTCTGTCCAGCGGTTAGCGCCGATGTCGTAGCAGAATGCGTAACGAATCTCTGCGTTTTCCTCCGTTTTGCACACAAAAATGTAGCTGGAAGTGGTCGAAGGCCGAGCGTCGGAAAACAACCCGCTGGATTTTCGAACACGCGCGAGTGCTTCGCTAACAATGCTAACGCAGCGTCCGTTGGTGGTCAGAGCGTCCTTGGAGCAGCCGGCCTCCTCCAGCGCAGCCGGTGGCAGATGGTGCAGACGGACCTGAGGCAGGAGCTCCGGCAGCAGGCTCTCGCGCGTCTGCAGGTCGTGCTGCGTCCAGCGGAGGAGTGCGTGCAGGACACTCTCTTCATCCGGCACGTTGAGCGCGTCAGACGCCAGGCAGCGCTCCAGCTCCCGTGCCGGCATCTCCAGGAAATCCGGTGTGGAGGAAAGTGTGTGGAAGTTCTGCGTTACGAACTCGGTGGCGTGACGCAGCAGGTGCGAGGAACCGTATCCCTCCGCAACCGCCAACAGGTGCAGGCAGTTGGAGAGCTCGAGGGTTTGGACCAGGAAGTCACTGCAAGCACGTGACAGGAAGCTGACCTGTGCGAATGAAAGAGGAAAGACTTGCTGAAGCAGTTTTTATATGTGATTAGATTATTTACTGTTTCATTTCCTTTGCCTTGTTGGTTGGCCGGTATTTTTGCATTGGGATTTGTAAAAAAATCTTAAAGAGTTTTAAGCCATGAACCAAACCAACCTGTTATGAGGAGAATCACATTACTCTTGTTAATAGCAAAATATGCAAATATATATATTATACATATATAGATAGATAATAATTAACAATAAAATAAAGTAGTTTGACAGTGGAGCAAGTCTTTTCATGGGAGTGGGTGGAGCTTAAGAGCTCATTTCATTTCTCTGGAGGAGATTTCTCTGCAGAATCATGGGTAATGTAGTTTCTCATCAGGAATTCTGCAGTTAAACATGATTATTTAAAAAATTAGTTGAAATAATGAGGACTGATGGCTTCGACAAAAGCATATATCATTGATTAACAACCTTGTAGCTCATAGCTGGCCTGTCTTTAAAGGTTTATTGGTTATTATTAAAAATCACTCAAGCAATGGAAAAAGTTTTTACTTCTGAAACACGACTGTTGCACTCACTATAACAAAACCAACCTCTCACCTGCAGGAAAGAAGCCAGGTGAAACAGCATGTCCACGTTGTCTTCTCTGATTTCTATTTCACCAGAATACGCAAAGTCCAGGAAGGTGCGGACGGCCGGAGCCGAGAGGTTACTGAGGGTCACGGTGCCGTCGTCTCGCTCCCGCATGTCCAGCTCAAACATGGCCCTGTACAGAGACAGACGGATATATAAACACTTGATAAAGATGGCTAGACGTAGTTACATTTGAAATGTAATAGCAGAATTCTGACAGATGACCAGCTGCACATTACGAATATTTCTCTACAATACCATTCAAAATCTTTTTTTGTTGAATAGAATAGAATAGAATAGAATAGAATCCTGAAAAATAAAATGCATGATGGTTTCCACAAGAATATGAACTGTTTTCAACATTGATAATAATCATAAATGTTTCTTGAGCAGCAGATCATCATATTAGAATGATTTCTGAAGGATCATGTGACACTGAAGACTGGAGTAATGATGCTGAAAATTCAGCTTTGATCACAGGAATAAATTATACTTTATTACATATTCACATAGAAAACAGCTGTTTCACATTGTAGCTAGATAAAAGAAAGGTTGTCCAGACAAACTTTGATGTTGGCTTGAGAAAGCCTGACCAGAAAGTTTGAATTAGTTTTAAAAGCTTTAAGCTTGAAGGTTTTGAAGGCAATACAGTCTATCAGAAAACACAGATACAGACAGATAGATACAGATTGATTCATGTTACAGGCATGAATTAGCACAACGTTAGAATGTTTTAGCATGTTGCTAGCATGATTTAGCCCACTGTTAAAATGAACATATTGCTAGCAGGTTTTAACATATTGCTAGCATGTTTCTAACATGAATTAGCACAAACCATGTTTTAACATGTTGCTAGCACATTGCTACCATGTGGCAGCATATTGCTAGCGTGAATTAGCAAACTGCTTGCATGTTTCTACCATGAATTAGCATTTTGATAACATGAATTAGTATGTTGCTAGCATGTTTTTAACATGAATTAAAGGTGCGTTCACGCCATCTCGTAATTACTGTAACTACGAGATTCTGGCTCGTAAAAAGCGTTCACGTCCTCGTAGAGCTTGTAATTACAGTTTGTAAGCTGGGAGTTTTCTGAAAGCTCCCACGTGTACCACCTGACCGCAGTAGATTCATTTCGGCGTTGATAGTGGTGCCATAGAAACGCGTAGTTCCCAGTCCGAGGACGTGAATGTCACGTGTTGTCATCTCAAGATCCAGGTAAATACGAGGTGGTCGTGAACGCAGAATAACACATTGCTAACATAAATTGGCAAGTTGTTAGCATGTTTTAACATTTTGCTAGCATGATTTAGCATTTGTTGCTAACATGTTTCTAACATGAATTAACACATTGCTAATGTTTCCGCATGTTGCTGGCATGTTTTTAACACAAATTAACACATTGCTAACATGAGTTAGCATTTTGCTGACATGAATTAACATGTTGCTAACATGATTTAACATCTTGCTAGCATGTTTCTAACATGAATTAACACATTGCTAACATTAATTTTATTAACATGATTTAACATGCTGCTAGCATGTTTCTAACACAAATTAACACATTGCTAGCACGAATTACCATTTTGTTAACATGATTTACCATGTTGCTAACATGAATTAACACATTGCTAATGTTTCCGCATGTTGCTGGCATGTTTTTAACATGAATTAACACATTGCTAGCACGAATTACCATTTTGTTAACATGATTTACCATGTTGCTAACATGAATTAACACATTGCTAATGTTTCCGCATGTTGCTGGCATGTTTTTAACATGAATTAACACATTGCTAGCATGAATTAGCATTTTGTTAACATGATTTACCATGTTGCTAACATGAATTAACACATTGCTAACATGTTTTCGCATGTTGCTAACATGTTTGTAACACAAATTAACACATTGCTAATGTTTCCGCATGTTGCTGGCATGTTTTTAACACGAATTAACACATTGCTAGCATGAATTAGCATTTTGTTAACATGATTTGCCATGTTGCTAACATGATTTAACATGTTGCTAGCATGTTTCTAACATGAATTAACACATTGCTAATGTTTCCGCATGTTGCTGGCATGTTTTTAACATGAATTAACACATTGCTAGCATGAATTAGCATTTTGTTAACATGATTTACCATGTTGCTAACATGAATTAACACATTGCTAACATGTTTTCGCATGTTGCTAACATGTTTGTAACACAAATTAACACATTGCTAATGTTTCCGCATGTTGCTGGCATGTTTTTAACACGAATTAACACATTGCTAGCATGAATTAGCATTTTGTTAACATGATTTGCCATGTTGCTAACATGATTTAACATGTTGCTAGCATGTTTCTAACATGAATTAACACATTGCTAGCATGTTTCAACATTTTGTTAACATGATTTACCATGTTGCTAACGAATTAACACATTGCTAACATGATTTACCATGTTTCTAACATGAATTAACACATTGCTAATGTTTCCGCATGTTGCTGGCATGTTTTTAACATGAATTAACACATTGCTAGCATGAATTAGCATTTTGTTAACATGATTTGCCATGTTGCTAACATGATTTAACATGTTGCTAGCATGTTTCTAACATGAATTAACACATTGCTAATGTTTCCGCATGTTGCTGGCATGTGTTTTAACATGAATTAACACATTGCTAGCATGAATTAGCATTTTGTTAACATGATTTACCATGTTGCTAACATGAATTAACACATTGCTAACATGTTTTCGCATGTTGCTAACATGTTTGTAACACAAATTAACACATTGCTAATGTTTCCGCATGTTGCTGGCATGTTTTTAACACGAATTAACACATTGCTAGCATGAATTAGCATTTTGTTAACATGATTTAACATGTTGCTAGCATGTTTCTAACATGAATTAACACATTGCTAATGTTTCCGCATGTTGCTGGCATGTTTTTAACATGAATTAACACATTGCTAGCATGAATTAGCATTTTGTTAACATGATTTACCATGTTGCTAACATGAATTAACACATTGCTAACATGTTTTCGCATGTTGCTAACATGTTTGTAACACAAATTAACACATTGCTAATGTTTCCGCATGTTGCTGGCATGTTTTTAACACGAATTAACACATTGCTAGCATGAATTAGCATTTTGTTAACATGATTTGCCATGTTGCTAACATGATTTAACATGTTGCTAGCATGTTTCTAACATGAATTAACACATTGCTAGCATGTTTCAACATTTTGTTAACATGATTTACCATGTTGCTAACACGAATTAACACATTGTTAACATGATTTAGCATGTTACTTGCGTTTTTTAAAATGTCCTACGACAGTTGTTAAGCTTTGCTAATGATAGACAGCTAAAAATTACTTTTATTGTTATTGTATAAAAGTTTTGACCCCCTTAATGAAAATCTAAGGGAACTGAATTGGGATTGTTAGGAAGTCCGATACAGGAATTCCCAAAGTCGGGATAAAAGATATATCAGCGTGGGTCAGAACTGTCTGAGTTTGGTGGTTCAAGCTTGAAAGCTCTAGGAGTCAGAGATTTAAGTCTCAGAATAATAATAAGTTAAAACAGCATTTGAGTATGTTGTTTTTCTCAAGCCAATATAACAAGATTTTAATGAAGTAATGTGAGTGTTGTTTGCATGTGCAAAACTCACTGCCTTGTTGCCAGGGTGTTGCTATGGTGTTTTGACTGGTTGTCATAATGTTACTATGCATTTGCTAGGAGGTTGTGGTGGTTTCCAGGGCGTTGCTATGTGACGTGTCTGTTAGCACTGATACCTGAAGAAGTCGCTGCAGGCGGCGAGAACACAGCGGTGGCACGGCAGCGTCTCGTCCTGCACGCGGAGGCTGAAGTCGAACAGCGCGCGCCTCTCGCGGAAGGACTGAAGGACAGCGAGCACCTGCTGACCGTGTGACGCGGACACCAGCGTCACGTGATGCCCGTCCATCAGATTCAGCAACAATCTGACATCAAGCATCACAACAGACAAGCGTAGCGCTTTACAAGCTCGTTTGTTAACATTATGATCTATAGTCATATTTCTGTGATGATTATCACTGTTATTATTTTACCGTGACTCGTGACTATATTCAGCAGTGGAATGTAAACAGTACCTGAGCCGATCGCGTTCTTCTGTTGTTCAGTGATCAGAGCTGAAACATCACACACACACTCACACAAATGACCTCTTAAACTCAGTGACTTTCGCATTTCTGTATAAGAACGAGTCATACATGACGGCTTTAAATCCTTTAGGAACGGAATGGGATGATCGACACTCACGCTTCAGCACGCTGGACAGCGCTCCGTCTCCACTGCGCATGCGCAGAACGCGCGATTAGTTGACGATTGATGATTGGTTCTCTTCTCGTTTTTTTTCTTTTTTAAATTAGTGGCAGTGTATGGAAGCCCATTTCCGACACATAAGAAAAAATTCATGCTTTTGAAAATCATAATTATGACAAAGTCGAAATTATGACTTAAAATATAATTGACAGTATAATTTAATGACTAAATTATGACTTTAAAAGTCTTAATTATGACAGAACTCGAAATTATGACACTAAATCGAAATAAGATTTAAAGACAATTATGACCAAAAAAAGGAAATTATGACATTTGAGATGAAAAATCGAAATTGACTAAAAATATCAAAAATGATGACAGTCGAATTTGACATACTAAGTCTAAATTATTACTTAAAATGTCATGACAATCTAAATTCTGACTTTTAAAGTCTTGATTATGACAAAAAAGAAAAGAAAATTAAATTATGACATTATGACCACAAAAAGTCAAAATTATGACATACTAAATAAAAAAAAGGACTTTAAAAGATTGAATACCAAAATTATGACAATCTTCATTGACAAAAATCGAAATTATGAGTTAAAATTAGGATTTAAACAGACAAATGTGACAAAAAATGTACTACTATGTACTAAGTAATTTATGAAATAAGTCAAAATTATGACTTAAAATATATTTGACATAAGTCTAAATTATGACATACTAAGTTGAAATTATGACTTAAAATATAATAATAGAAATTATGACATACTAAATTGAAATAAGGATTTAAAAAGACAAAAAATCGAAATTATGACTAAAAATATCAAAAATTATGAGTCGAAAATAGGCTCTAAAAAGACAAATATGACAAAACAGAAAATATGATGGTAATTTATGGCATAAAAAGTCTAAATTATGACTTTTAAAGAAAAAAAAATGAAATTATGACACTAGGTAAAAATTATGACTTGAAATATAAATATGACCACAAAACGTCAAAATTATGACATACTAAATTGAAATAAGGACTTAAAAGATTAAATATTGAAATTATGAGTCTACACTGACACAATTATGAGTCAAAATTTGGACAAATGTGACAAAAAAAATGAAATTATAATGTACTAAGTAGTTTGAGATAAAAGTCTAAATGAAGACAAAATCAAACTTCTCATAAGTTGAAATTATGACTTAATTATGAGTCTAAATTATGACTTTAAAAGTTATGACATACCAAGTAAAAATTGACAAAATTATGACAGTCTAAATTGACATGTCAAAATTATAACACTAAATCTAAAACTTAAGAGAATCATGACTAATTTATGAGATGAAAAGTCAAAATTATGACTTAAATATCAAATTTGAGACAAAAAGTGTACATGACTCAAAAATTGAAATGACAAGTCGAAATTAGGACTTAAAAAGACAATTATGATTTAAAAAAAATGACTGATTTCATTACTAATTAATGTAATTAATGAATCATAAATAATTATGATTTACCAAAGCATGATTTTTCTCTTATGTAGCAGAAATGATCTGTCTGTAGAAATTCAGTTTGATGTCATTTCTGTACAGATCTCTGGATCATCTCTTCATTATCGTCAGTGACTGTACACGGAAAATGTGTCAAAACTCAAACATCAGGGAAGAGCAACGATCGTCCTTTGTTTAGTGGAGATACTGCTCAGCCTTCTGTAGAGATCAGACCGGGGCTAGTTGTCACAGTGACTACAAGTCATTAATGAGCAGAATTCAAAACCTGAATCACATTTGTGAATTCTGTCTCAAATTAAAATATGACAGTCTTATAAGAGTAACAAATGAACAGAAAAATAATAAAGTATATACATCAAAACATAAATATCAATTATTTCTGTCACATGACTGACGAGCATCAATGTGTGATTTTGATAATGAGTGGAAATTAAGACTCCAAATTTCTCAATTGAAATGAGTTTATTGTAAAATTCAATGAAGGGAAAACTGTGTGTGTGTGTGTGTGTGTGGTCACTGTGAGGTAGCCATGATGCTGGACACGCCTGTGGACGAACAGAACATCAGTCAGAATAACTCTGAAGAAAAGCAGCAACACATCGTCAGTCAGTCGTCACACACACTCACTCTCAAAGTCGATCTTCTCCACGATGTTCTTGGGCTTCACACACTCCTCCTGACTGTGAATGAATATCTGACCGTCCTCGTTCTCCGTCCAGCCGTATTTGTTCATCCACACCTTCACCTGCGTGTCTGCGGTGAGATACACATCATCAGGTGTGAGTGTGTGTGTGTGAGTGTGTGTGTGTGTGTCGTGGAGGACGACAGTCTCACCCAGAGGATCTCCCAGCATCTCAGCCAGGAGCCGGTACTCGATGTTCTGATACGTGATTCCCACAACATGACAGATGACTAGAGAGACAGAGAGAGAGACACTGATCAGACTGCATGCAGGAGAAAAATTCATAAAAATTGATATTATAATTAACTATTATTAATATTCTTAAAATTATACAAAACAATATTATGTTTTATCATTATAAGATAATTATAAAATAATAATACAATTATATAATTTTGTTTTATAATTATTAAAAATATAATATTATAATTATATACAAATAATAATAATAAGTAACGGCTTTAACATTATAAAATACTCAACATAAACTCCTGCAGGTGGAAAATTCATAATTGATATTATAAGTATAATAATAACTAATATTATTAAAATTATACAAAAATATATATTTTTATAGTTATAAAAATAATTATAAAACAACAAAAATATTAATAAGTATTATTATATTATAATATATATACAAGTTATTATAAATATATAAATGTAAGTTATTATCATATTAAAATTATAGAAATGTTTTTTAAATACATATAAAATTATTATAATTATACAAAAATAATAATTATAATAACTAAAACATAAAAAATTCTAACTTAAAAACTCCTGAAGGTGGAAAATGTATAATAATTTATATTATAATTATAGTAAGTAATATGATTAATAAAAAAATATATAAATATACAAAAAATTATAATATTACTAAAATTATATCAATATTAATTATAAATAATTATGACATTATCCTTATTATAATAAGCATATTATTATATTTATAAAAATACTGTATTATTATAATTATAAATAATATTATTTAATATATTATTATAATTAATTATCATACTAATATTCATAATAATCTACATTTATGTTTACATTTATTCATTTACCAGATAAAAAAGTCAATAAACATGAGAAGTGCCAGTAATACAAAGTTTCAGCCATCGTTAATAATAAAATGCAAACGCACGATCAGAAATAAACGAGTTTAAATGATGTTGTGTGTCACTTTTCACACACTGTTTCAAAGCAGCTTTACAGAAAGTCATTAATATCTTAACGCCTTATAGTCTCATTTATCAGCTGGATGATAATATAGTTACACTGAGACGATACAACAACGATCAGGAAGCTCGTTTCTGGTGACTGCGACTTTCTATCTCACAATTTAGACTTTATAATGTCCAATTACCAGTTTATATCCTGCGATACAAGTAAAAAGTCACAATGTTTAAGACTTTTTATGGCCTTAAATTTAATAAATCTAAATATAATATATAATTTACTTACATTTGCGCACCGACTCCTCAAATCCAGTGATTCCATCAATGAGATCCCGGTTCTCCTCCAGACTGGCCTGAGAAACACACACAACATTACACCTCAACACAAACTACTGTGTGTGTGTGTGTTTTTAAGTGTGAGTGTGTGAGTGTGTGTGTGTGTTACCCAGAAGCTCTGGAAGTGACACGTCTCCAGCAGGTTGCCCAGGTACAGGATCTGTCTTATCGGCCGTTCCTCTTGCTGCGACACCGTAGTCAAGGAAAGAGCCGATAATCTATGACATCACAGAGACCCGACAGCCCATAATAATAACAACGACAAATCAGAGTTCTGATCACGACAGCGGTGTGTGTGTGTGAGAGAAGTTAGTCTATTCTGATCTTCACAAGTACAGCAAAAGTATCGATTACAGTCTGCAGACAATATAAAATGTTTATTTTTTACAGTAATACTAATGCATGTGCACTAACGACAAGAGAATCCGAACGCATCACATGTGTGTCGTTCTGCGTCCTGAAGGATACGTGGGTCTGGTCGATCATGCACTTGCAGAGCGTGAAGTCGGTGTGAGGCAGATTGGTCAGAGCCTTGAGCAGAATCTGTGCCGTGACGGTGGTCTGGAAGTACGCCGGGTTGAACTGGTACCTGAGAACACAAGCGCACGTCCTGTCAATCAAACACAGAGCTTCTACAGGGGCGAAATAACCCCACTGTCGTGTTGCTGGTCATTTGTACTGAGGTCAGACCCTTGATAGTGTGCTTCACTCACAGTTTGAGCACAGCCAGGTTGGCCTCCAGGTCGTAGGCGTTTTCTCTGGCCTGTGTGTCCACATATCGCTCCAGCGTGGACAGATTCTCAGGGTTATACCTGTAAAGATGATTAATATCAGTTATCATCTGTATAGCTGAACTGAAGGTGATTCATAAATGATGAGATTTACACAGTTACTGAATCAACATTGATCTGAATGACACTATTGTCTTCTGTAGAGCTCAAACTGAATTAGTTTCATAATTAATGAGCTTTAAAACATTGAGACATGTCACACAAGCACCTACTTTCTATAAATCAGCTCTGTTTGGAGTTAATTAATCGCCTTTAGTACTGTTATTACTAATAATCAACAACAAACGGTCGTCTTCACCTGTCGATGCCCCGCAGAAGTTTGCCGACGTTCGCTCTCATCTGCTCAAATGTCGTCGCCATGATTCCAGAGTGTTTATTTACTTATATATAATTTTTAAATTATAATTATTGTACGTTTATATATCTATTTTTCCCTTTATTCTCCAGACACTCGGATCCTCACGAGCGAAACAGCGGCGCGTGTGAGCGGCAGAGACCGACGTCATCGGCCGCGCGCCAGTCACGTGACTCCGGAGCGCGCGGCTTGTCCTGACAGCGCCGCCGCGCGCGCGGGCGGAGTCATTGCGTATTTAAATGCACGTTGAGCAAACAAACAACAATAATATTGACACACAAACAACACTCTGGATCAGTGTCGGCAATTAACTCAGCATTTTCACCTTTTATGAGAGTTTAATCACATTATAAAACACACGCCTTATTCATTATACAAGTTCTGTGTGGCGAATAATTCATAAATTACCACTGCCATTTAATAATTACACTAACTACCTAAAATCTTCACAAATACAGACCCAGAATGAAGGTTTTTGAAATTTGGTTAGTTTCGTACCTTGTTATGGGTAGTAAGCATATTATCTGGGTTGCGTAATCAGATTCCACTTGTAATTACGTTTTAAAATTAGACTTCAGTTAGTTTTTTTTATTGATAACATGATTTTATTTATTACGTTATTGATAACTGTCTTTTTTATATTATTTGGTATATTTTGTATATCAATATGGTAAAAGATGATGTGATAAACGAGTAAAGTCAAAAGTAATCTAAAAGTAGTCCGATTATATTACCAGTGTAACGGATTACGTTACTAAGTACAATTTGTCATGTAATTTGGAATCAGTAACAGATTAAATTTGTAAATAATTTACCCAGCAATACATACGAGACTAATAATCTAATATAAATCTAATGCACTGTTAATAAACTTACTTTATTAGCATCGTTCATACAAGAAATACAGCTTAAACTAGTGCTTCACAATGAAAAAGTCTTATTTGTTAACATTAGTAAACGAACAACGACAAATACTTCTCAAGCATTTATTAATTTTTGTTAATTTTAACATTTACTAATACGTTATTATGGTATCTGTCAGTTAGTAAACAAACGAACTTCCTCCATTTTGTCTGCGCTTCACTTCCGTTCTTCACATCCGTCGTTACACATTTCAAAATAGTAGTCACGATATAATTCACGCATCAACACAATTAAAATCAAAAGTTGTGTATGTTAATATTCTGTGCTGACACGAATAGTTGCATTTATATTGATTAAAATTAATATATACTGTAACAAATAAATTGAAATAATTAACATCATCTTCACAATAAAAGAAAACCCACAAAAAAGTGTGTGACATCCATTTATTACGCAATTAAGAGAAATTTCAAATTACAAAGATCAGTTTATTTAAACACCTGAATGTTCTGTAGTCAAAGGGAAACACAAGAAACACCCACATATCAAGCAGGATTAATGATAATGTTTCCATGTCTGCCTGAGGAATCCTGTGACGGTGACGGATGAGACTAGAAAACAGACTTCTGCTCGGTCAGGAAAACAAACTCACGTGGCAAAACTGAAAAACAGTATCAAGCCAATATATTTATTCAGCTCAAATGATCGTGTTCCTATCAGAAGACCCAAGAGACGGGAAGTGAAACGAGGACGGACACATTATTCTCCGTTTGCCTTTAGAAAATAAACATGATTTGTGATGTAAAAATGTCTTTATAAGAATCTCCACCTCTTGAAAAATATGCTCTAGATCTAGGAAACAAGCTTATATGAATGCATTTAAAAAAACAAACAATTATTCAAAGTAATTTATAATATTGCAATAATAAACATTTGCTGGAGAGATGCTCGGACTTGTGTAGAAATCTCCGTGCTGATCGACACACACACACACACACACACAGCTCAGGATGGACGGAGCAGGGCACTCTGGGAAGGGTCAGGGCTGTTCTAGCACCCTGCAGGAGAGGCCCTGACGCCCCGAACGCAGACATTAGCCCTGACCACTTCACTCGTGTGTGTGTGTGTGTGAGGCTGATCAGGCACCGGCTGGTACATGCAAACAGGAAGTACCCTAATAGTCTGCTGCCATAAAACAGAGAGACGACCACGTTTATCACCGCCACCCCCCCACCCCACGCTAAATCTACCAACAAACAGCAAGAGAAAGAGAGAGAGAGAGAGAGAAGACGGAGGCTCAGGCACGTTCTCCGCGGATGCGGCGCGCCAGCTGGATGTCTTTGGGCATGATGGTCACACGCTTGGCATGGATGGCGCACAGGTTAGTGTCCTCAAACAGACCCACCAGATACGCCTCGCTGGCCTCCTGCAAACACACACACACACAGAGTCACATGACCTGACATCAGACACGAGAGTCACATGACCTGACATCAGACACGAGAGTCACATGACCTGACATCAGAGGAAGCAGCGCAGTTTTAGTATCGTTTAGATACTGCTGTAGTTTTTTTTTTGATTTTTCTTCATTTTAATTGTAGTTAATTTTTTTTTTTTTTTTAAATGTCTATATAGTTTTTATTCATTTTTCAGTTTAGTTATTTTAGTACATCAAGAGAAACTAAATAAAAATTTTATATATATATATATATATATATATTTTTAATATTTAATTTTTTAAATATTTTGTTTTATATTTTTATTTTACTTTATAGACATTTAAAAAAAAAATACTATAGTTTATTAAAAATTAGAACTTTTTTCTTTAACAAAAATGTTTATATAGTTTATTCACTCATTTTGAATTAGATTTTATTTAATATTTTAATATATTTTAATATTTTTTTTTAAATGTCTATGTAGCTTTCATTCATTTTGTTATTTTAGTACATCAAGATAAACTAAATGAAAATGAGATTTCTTTTTTAAATATATCTAGTTTATTCATTTTCATATTTTGATTTCATTTTAATTTTAGTTATTTTTAGATGTCTATATAGTTTTTATTTATTCAGTTTTAGTTATTTTATTACATCAAGATAAACTAAATGAAAATTATACTATTTTTCTTCTTTTTTTTTAAACGTCTATACTCTAGTTTTTATTAATTTCACATTTTGAATTAGATTTTTGTTTTGTTTAATGTTATATATAAATAAATAAATAAAAAATATTAAACAAAAAAAATCTAATTCAAAAATATTTATATATATTCAGAATATATATTTACATTTTTCTTTTGTAATTTTTTTAAAAATGTCTATATAGTTTATTCATTTTTCATTTTATTCAGATTTGTTATTTTAGTACATCAAGTTAGTTTTGTTTATAGTTTATTTATATTTTGAATATAGTTTTTATTTTAATATTTTCAGTTTTTTTATTCAGTTTTATATTTTAGTACATTTTTTTTACTTTAATATCTTATAAAAATGTCTATGTAGTTTTTTTTATTCAGTTTTAGTTATTTTAGTACATTAAGTTAAACTAAATGAAAATGATCATTTTTTCTTTTTTAACAAAAATATGTTTATATAGTTTATTCACTATATTATATTTTGAATTAGATTTTATTTAATATATTTTAATTCAAGTTTAGTAATTTTTTAAAATGCCTATGTAGCTTTTATTCATTTTTAGTTTTAGTACATCAAGAAAAACTAAATGAAAATGAGATTCTTTTTAAATGTCTATAGTTTTTATTCATTTTCACATTTTGAATGAGATTTAAAATATTTATTTTATATATTATTTTACATTTAACTTTAGAATTTCTTTTAAATGTCTATATAGTTTTTATTTATTTTTCATTTTATTCAGTTTTAGTTATTTTAATACATCAAGTTAAATTAAATGAAAATAGAAATGTTTTTTTAAATATGTCTGTATAGTTTTATTAATTTTTATTTCAGCTATAGTTTTAGTAAGTTTAGTACATCAAGTTACACTAAATAAACTGAGAAATGTTTAGTTATATTTCATGTCAGTTAATGTTTATGTTTATCACATGTGTTTCTCTGGCTGTAGGTGGCGATGTGGCGGACGGACCTGCAGCGCTCGATGGCGGCGCTCTGGAAGCGCAGGTCGGTCTTGAAGTCCTGTGCGATCTCTCGGACCAGGCGCTGGAAGGAAGCTTGCGGATCAGCAGCTCGGTGGACTTCTGGTAGCGGCGGATCTCACGCAGAGCCACGGTCCCGGGCCTGCAGGACACAGACAGAGCCGTCAGCGCTCGTCCCGTGAAGCACGGAGCCGTGCGTCACGTGACCTCCTCACCTGTAGCGATGGGGCTTCTTGACTCCTCCGGTCGACGGAGCGCTCTTACGGGCCGCTTTAGTCGCCAGCTGCTTACGAGGAGCTTTTCCTCCAGTCGACTTACGGGCGGTTTGCTTAGTACGGGCCATCCTGACACACGATCACCTGAAACTCAACATTACAGAATTCAGATGATGATGAGATGAACACATTTACATGACACTTCAAAGAATATCTAATAATCATGATATACTAATACACAATCACAAAAAGTGACCGTTTGATAAGCTGTAAGTCCATTATGAACGTTTCAGGATTGAGTTTGAACTCCAGCAGGTGCTTAAAACAACATCAAGCTCAACATGTCAATCATGTCTCAAGGGTCAGCCCTTATTGTGTTAATATTCATAAGCCGACCAATCAGAGTGCAGAAAATAAACCAGACGGTTGGCGTTAGCCCCGCCCCTCATCTGTGAACATCATGGCGCCTGTTTGATACGAACTGAAAACAGAGGAAGAAAAAGACACGAACTAACGATAAAACTTCGACAATTTCATTAGGAATTACTCCACTGTTCTTGTCATTTACACTCGGACAACAAAGAAAAGACTCTAGGGAAGCATTATCGGATGTTTAAAGCAGGAATGGAGGCGTTTATGTTGATTTTCGGCGTTTGTGAAATATCAGTTTATTTTGGTTGGATTTTACAGCTCGCGCGGCTGAAGCGCTTCAGTATTTCTCTCATATAAACACAGACCCGCTCAAATTCACACGAATTACTACAAAACGCGATTTTTTTCTACCTGAAATTACAATTTAATATTACACATGTATATTCACACGGGCTTGATCGTCTTACCTTAGTGGAAATTGTGTTTTAAGAGTGTTTAGAGTTGAGCTTCAGTGTTATTTACCGTCTCTCGCGCACAATGGCAGCGGAAATGCGCCAATCAGCGGCTCCCACAATGCACCGCGGTGGAGTCTTTACTATGTGTTACAAAAATCATCTGTTAAAATCTCTCTCTTCTGTATTAAAAGACATATATTCAGCCTGATGTCAAACACATGATCACTGCACCGATAGAAAGTTTTCCCTCACTGAAGTATTGTGCTGGAATCAGATGGTAGCCTACTATTGTTATAATGTTTTGCCATTTTTCTGTTTATGTGCTTTAAAGCAGGTTTTCAGTCTTTTAGATCCACAAACCCCATATATGATCATCTTTTGATATGATCAAATTATGTAAAATATTATTTGGAAAATATTTCGTTTCTATTATTTTACATTATTATGTTTGTTTGTTTTTTTTAACTAGTCTCTTTAGTACTGTACTGTTGGATTTATTTATTATTTATTTGATAATGTTTATTTTTAAAATAAATTTTTATTATTTATTGTTTTAATATTTTCTCATTTTAATCAAATCATATTTTATTATTTACTTTGATAGAAAATGTAAAACGTATTTATTTATTTTAATCAAATGTATTTAAGTTACTCATTATTAATGTATGCATTGTACTTTTATTTGTTTTAATATTTTTTATTTTCATAAAATTTAAATCAATTTCTATTTTTTATTTTAATCTTTTTTTTATTAATTCCAATTTTATTAATTTTGTTGATAAAAATATAGGCTACTTAATTGTTTTTTATTTTAATCAAATGTATTTGTCAATTTATTTATTATCAATTTTATTTATTATTTTTAATCAGATGTATTTAACTAAATTTTTATTTTTTGTCTTTTATTATAATATCATTTTTTTATTTTTAATAATCGATTTTTTTATTTATTTTATTCACATTTAAATTGATTGTGTATTTTCTATATTATTTTATTATTTATTTTAAATCACGCTTATGTAAATTTTATCCATTTAATTTAAATAATTATTTATTTCAATCAAATGTAGAGGTCAAATTTTATTATTTATTTTGTCTTATTATATTTTAATAAAATGTATTTAAATCTATTTTTATTATTTATTTTAATCACATTTAAGTTGATTATTTTTATACATTATTTTAAATTGATTATCCATTTTATTTTAAATAATTTTTATTTACTTCAACTGTAAGTCAAATTTGATCAAAATCGATTTTTTATTTTAATCAAATGTATGAGTCAATTTTTATTATTTATCTATAATTTTATTTAAATCCATTTCTATTATTTATTTTTTATCAAATTTATTATTTATCAATTTTATTTATTTATTTTAATTTTAATCAAATGTTTATTTACTTTTTTGTTTAATTTTATCATTTTTTATTTTAAGTTGTTGTTTTTTCACACTGTATTTCTCTGAACTTTTTCACAGGCCCCAGTTTGAAAACAGAGTTACATCGACATGAACCTCTATTAAAGAAACTTTTCACATTTAAATGATGATTTTACTGGGTAAGCAGGACTGTGTTTCAGTACAGAAATGTTACTGAAGTTTTGTGTCAGTAAAGAAAACATAATAGCCTACAGAACAATGAATCATAACACATGATCACGAGATGTGTCTACATAACCTCTGACACATGAAATCTGCATCACCGACACGGAGAAACAGATACCTGAGAAATACTCTGATAACACGCAGCACTCAATAACAGTTCAACACCAATTTATTGTCTGTCTAGTACAAAGATTTGCACACTTACAAAACAAACAGAATTCATCACCTCGTGATAAAAACCATGAAAGGGTGTAGAAAAAACCTGAGTGAGTGTCTGCTAAATATCGCACTAAACAACTCATGAAGAAATATATCAAATGGTATAAAATAGCTACAGTCCATTGCTACATACGCTCATTAATAACACAAAGACATTGGGACACAATCCCAGAATGCTCGACTGAAGTCAGTCTCAGACTTCACATGAAAGAAAATCATTCAAAACAACACAGATATTTGAAGAAGAGTGTTTGTGATGGTTCCAGTGAGGAGGTTAGCACCCGAAGTGAGACTGTCTCTTGATTCAGATCAAAACCCCACTGATTTAGTGCCTGGAGTCCTTTAGTCCGTCACCCTGAGGGAGTCACATGACACGTCACAAGAGCTCGGACTTCTGAGAGGACGAACCAACGCAAACACACACACACACACAGAACAGACACAGAGATGAAGACAGAATCGGACGAGGAGGAGACGGAGGCTCAGGCACGTTCTCCGCGGATGCGGCGCGCCAGCTGGATGTCTTTGGGCATGATGGTCACACGCTTGGCATGGATGGCGCACAGGTTAGTGTCCTCAAACAGACCCACCAGATACGCCTCGCTGGCCTCCTGCAAACACACACACACACAGAGTCACATGACCTGACATCAGAGGAAGCAGCGCTGTTTTAGCATAACTGAAATACTGCTTTAGTTTTCGTTCAGAATTTTATATTCTTTGTTTTCATTTTAATTTTAGTTAAAAGTTTTAGTAATTTATAAAAAAAATGTCTATATAGTTTATTTATTTTTTTCAGTTTTAGTTATTTTTGTAAATCAAGTTAAACTAAATGAAAATGAGAAATGCTTTTTTTTTGTCCTTTTAAAAATGTCTATAGTTTTTATTAATTTTTATTTCAGTTTTACTTTTGGAAGTGCATTTCTGCTATGGAATAAAATGAATTAAAAAGGTAATTGTTACTTTTTATCTCAATTTTTACTCAGTTTTAGTTATTTTAGTAAATCAAGTTGAACTAAATGTTTTTTTAATGTCTATAGATTTTATTCATTTTCATATTTTGAATAAAATTTTATTTTTAATATGTTACATTTTATTTTTTATTAAGTATTTTAATATTAAGTATTTAATATTTTTATTTTATTTTACTTCAGTTATTTTTTTAAATGTCTATAGTTTATTTTTCATTTTTATTCAGTTTTAGTTATTTTAGTACATCAAAATATAATCTTTTTTCTAAATGTCTATAGTTTTTATTCTTTTTATATTTTAAATAATGATATTTTAAATAATGATTTGTTTTAAATTTTTTATATATTTTTAATATTAAGGGTGATCATTTAATTAATTTAATAATTTAATATTTTATTTTAATTTTACTTCAGTAATTTTTTTTAAATGTCTATATATTTTATTTATTTTTCATTTTTATTCATTTTTAGTTATTTTAGTACATCAAGTTAAACTAAATGAAAATGAGATTGTCTTTAAAAAAGTCTAAATAATTTATTCATATTTAGAATTAGATTTTATTTATAATATTTTTAATATATTTTTATTTTACTTTAGTAATTTTTTCAAGAAATGAATTTTTTTAAATGTCTATATAGTTTTTATTTAGTTTTAGTTTTTAGTTATTTTAATACATCAAGTAAAATTAAATGAAAATAGAAATGTTTTTTTTAAATATGTTTTATTAATTTTTATTTCAGCTATAGTTTTAGTAAGTTTAGTACATCAAGTTAAACTAAATAAATGTTTAGTTATATTTCATGTCAGTTAATGTTTATGTTTATCACATGTGTTTCTCTGGCTGTAGGTGGCGATGTGGCGGACGGACCTGCAGCGCTCCGATGGCGGCGCTCTGGAAGCGCAGGTCGGTCTTGAAGTCCTGTGCGATCTCTCGGACCAGACGCTGGAAGGGAAGCTTGCGGATCAGCAGCTCGGTGGACTTCTGGTAGCGGCGGATCTCACGCAGAGCCACGGTCCCGGGCCTGCAGGACACAGACAGAGCCGTCAGCGCTCGTCCCGTGAAGCACGGAGCCGTGCGTCACGTGACCTCCTCACCTGTAGCGATGGGGCTTCTTGACTCCTCCGGTCGACGGAGCGCTCTTACGGGCCGCTTTAGTCGCCAGCTGCTTACGAGGAGCTTTTCCTCCAGTCGACTTACGGGCGGTTTGCTTAGTACGGGCCATCCTGACACACGATCACCTGAAACTCAACAATATTACAGAATTCACAAACAAACAAACTAGATGCTGCTAGAGTACATGTTTAAAGAGTAAATATGTAATGAGGTTAATAGTACCACATGGTAAATAAACAAAGCCTTTACATAAATTAGACAAGTTTAGGGTACAATTATTGCATTTCTAATAAGTATTTTAATTGTAAATTTGTATTATTAAAATTATTATTTTTATTTCTAAAAGAGTTTTAATAGTCTTGTATTGCCAAACAGAATATATAAAGGCCTTTTCGTGCTGTTCTCAAGCAGTTTTTTGTAAATAATTAACAACTGCAATAAAATGTTTATGTCTGACCCTCCATGACGTCAGTGATTGACTTCAGTAGTTGTCAGACGAGTTTCACGGGGTTTCCCATGGTTTTTAGTGTGACACCCATCAATCAACATACTCTCTGCCTATAAACGCGAGTTACAGACTGGTGGGGCGTGGCTTCAGTCGCTCCGCACCAATCAGCGCTGAGTGTGTAAGTTCAGCACCGCCCCGCTGCGCGGATGACATAATGGCTGCTTGAAATTTGAGCGAAGAGATAAAATAGCAGTTTATAGCGCGAAGCACAAATGACACGATTTCCATCGTATTACAACAACACGGATCGCGTTTAACGGCGCACATCGGTAACACACACTGTCAACAAGTATTTCTGAAAACCCCTGCGAGCAAAAGTGTGAGAATGAGTTTAATTCATCGAAGGAAAGCGATAATGATGAGACTGAGCGCGCGACGCGTTTTACTCATTTCAGAATCAGACCGAGACCCTTTTAAAGCGATTTCTCCACACGATACTCATGTTGTTTACACATGTGACGGATTCCTGTCACCGTTGAACGGGCTCGTGTGAAGTGTGTACCGGGCGAGGACTCACCTGTCGGGTGTTTGTCGAGGTTTTATTCCGCTGCCGAGGGTTTTTGCTGCTCGAAGAGAGTTTGAGGTGAAATGGCTGATGGTCTCCCATCATACACCGCGGCTCGCGCGCCTCATTACACTAATCACACACGGACGGTTCTCTGTTCTTTATGACGGTCTTTCTTTCTTTATAGTATTGTAAAAGCAGTTTTAAAAGCAGAATCAGTTTTTACCACATTGAACACACTATTCTAGTATCTTTTTGGTTAATGTACTACTGTAAAAGCAGTGAAAAACAAACAAATAAAAAAACAGTAAAATTATTGCTGAGAATGAGATTCAAATGCAACAGCACAGTAATATTTTCAGTAAAAATGACCTTAAAGTGATATAAAAGTTGAAATTATGACATACTAAATCGAAATTATGAATTAAAAAGTCAAAATGATGACAAAACTACTATCTGACTGAAAGTCAATGAAAAAGTCAAAATTACGAGTCAAAATAATGACAAAATTCGGATTTATGCATTAAAAAGTCTTATTATAAGTTACAAAAGTCTTATAATTTACATATTTTGAAAAAATGATGACAAAAAAGTCAAAATTATGACATTAGGTCGAAATAATGACAAAATTCGGAATTATGAATAAAAAAAGTCAATTATGACAAATTGAAATTGACATTAAAAAGTCAAAATTATAACAAAAAAATAAATCTGACTTAAAAAGTCAGACAAAAAGTTGACATTGAATTCGGATTCATACATTAAAAAGTCAATTATGACATAAATTGAAATTATGACATTAAAAAGTTCAAAATGATGACAAACAATTCTGACTTTAAAAGTCAATGACAAAAATCAAAATTATGACATTAAGTCAAAAATAATGACAAAATTATGAATTAAAAAGATTATGAATTAAAATTATGAATTATCAAAATTATGACAACTAAATTCTGACTCAAAAAGTCAATGACAAAAACTCAAAATTATAACTAAGTCGAAATAATGACAAAATTTGGATTCATGCATTAAAAAGTAAATTATGACAAATTGAAATTTACATTAAAAAGAACTAAATTCTGACTTAAAGCCAATGACAAATAGTAAAAATTATGACACACTAAGTTGAAATGTCATACATTTCGGAATTATATAAATTAAAAAGTCAATTATGACAAGTTGGAGTTAAGACACAAGTCAAAATTATGACAGAACGTCATAATTTTGACTTTTTATCATATAAATTTGACTTTTTAATCTTATAATTATCGTCATAATTTAGAAAAAAGTAAAGACACCTAATATAAAGTGGGACCAAAGTTTTAATATAAATAATGAGTTATCAGGTGGTTCTTACTTGTTTTTGCACAACCTTGAAGTTTTTTATTTTATATACAGCGAATCCACCCTGTAATATTTTCACTTTTTGTGGAAAACAAATGTCACATTGCTTGGTCTGGATTTATGTGTTCAAATCATTTACACAGCCAAGAATAATAACAACAAAAGATCCATGCTTTGATAAAAGTTTATGTTCAAAAAATCCACATTAGAGATATCAGATCTTCAGTACACATAAGGCACCAGTTTGTACGGCACTCTGCGGCAGTATTCTCGCCAGGCGTCGCCGTGCTTCTTCAGACACGAAGCTTCGATCTCATTGGCTCGTTGCCTCAATAACTGAAAGCACTGCAGTGCCGGCAAGTACGGCAGAACGCTGGTGAACCCTGAATGGAAGACAAACAGCAGTTGAGATAAAACATGCAAAAGCTGATTTGAATGTTTCCGTGTCATGAACACGTGTGCAGGTACCCGTACCGCAGGGGAGACACCAGGCAAACATCATCAGAATGTCTCCTAGGTAATTAGGGTGTCTAACCCATCCGAACCATCCAGAAACCAGAAGACGTCTTCCTGTCGGGCTTTGGATTGTCTGCAGACCTTTGAAAAAGGTTGAGATCGTCAACCACCAGTACAGCATTGATTGGACCTACACATGCATTTATTTTTATGCATGCCAGAGTTTAAGTGAATGTCAATCTTATGCTTTCTTGGCGTACATTTATGAAGTAGTGTTTACATGGAACAAAAATGGTCCAAAAACTCTTAAAGTAGAAGACAAACACTGGATATAAATATCACACGGATTCACAAAAACGACTAAAAACGCTGTATTCTGCTGCCAGGCCAGTAGATGGCGATGTCACTTTGTAAAGAAACATGCGCCTATAGACTGAACATGTAATACACATGCGCATGATGTCACCGTTTTCACTAATTTGCCTTTTTGTAGTTTACACAGAGACGATAGATGTAGACGACTTTTCAGGCCCTCAAAACGCCATTGTTGTGTAAACGAATGGCCAAAACGAATAAAAAGTTTTCAGTTTTTAGTTGAAAACGGTGTCGTGAAAACAGTCCCTCAGTTTGGAGTTAATCAGAGTCACTTCACTTCATTAGAACTTGATTAGTCAATTCTGAACACCGCCACAATTATAAAGGGGGGTGTAGACTTATGCAATTAGGTTATTTCAAGTTCTTTTTTCTCTGAAATGTGTCACTTTGGTTTTCAGTGACTTTATATAAGTTGGCATTTTACATATAGATGTGCAAAAGTTCTGATTTTATTTTTTTACGTCACAAAAACCAGGGTGTGTACACTTTATATCCACTGCAAAATCAAGCCGGGTGTGTTTCTCAAAGCGAACTACGGACGGAAGTTACCGATAGATTTCAGTAGGACTTACGACCTTAGTTGGCTAACGATGCTTTCGTTAACACAACCCAGGATGAGAATATGAAGAGGTTATACATACAAGCGTAGGCCGGGTCATTTGGATTTCTGCGGAAACCATCTTTCTGCTCGTTGGACAGGTAATAAATCAGGAAGCCAATACCTGTCAATACATTGCATTGAGCATTATAACAATCACTAGCATGTAATCACACATGTTTCTTTTCTAAATGTGAGGTCTGATGGCTGATGAATGAAGATTATTCTCACCGAAGAGCAGGCAGATGGGCACGGCCGACAGGAAATGAATGTGATTGGGCCTCTGAAGAAGGAAGTAAACAGGAAGACTGGAGAAGAAAGGGATCCAGATGAACTCGCCCAAAATCATAATGAAGCCAATTGGCTCGTCTGTGAACTCTTTGGTCGTCAGCACAGACACCTAATGAACCGCATCATAAACATGACACAACATCAGGCACCAGAAATTGGCAGACAGAAATTGACTCATTTTGCTTCTCCAGTAAATGTATCTTGATTTAATAATGTTTAGATATTTGTACCGGAAAACCGCGTACAATCACACCACACATGACGGACAGCAGACTCATAATAAGCCAATGAGGAAACAGTATGGCCTGCTGACCTCATCGATGAGGAAGTCTAGTATGTAAATGAGATGAAAGACGATCACTAGCAGCAGACAGAGAGACAGCGAGTTCATCTCCATAGCGGTCAGGAGATAATTAAGATCCATCATGGCCTGCAGGACAAACACACAGACATCAATCACCTGTCTTTTCATTTCTCCTAACTCATGTACACAAACTCACCCAGCCGATGAATCCGATCCTGACCATGACGAAGTGTTTGACGTCGATGATGCCCAGACGAGGATCCATATTCTGACCCAGAACAAACTTCAGCAGGGGATCCGCTATAAAACACAAACGACCTCTGAACACGCTTGTGAAAACAAGTACAGAACTTTAGCACACTTTTATGACAGAAATAAATATATTCATACACTTAATTGCATGTTGTTTAAATGTATATTATATGCAAGTAGTGTTTTTAACCCACTTAAATTCATCTTTATAGGAGGTTTGTCGCACCTGTGTTGTCGTAGTGCACCTGTGCAGAGGCGTGTGTGTGGATCGGACACAGGTACAACGCCAGGCTGAGCAGCAGAGAGACGGCCATGCCAGCGCTGACCAGAGAGAAGATCCTGTCCGTCACGGCGCCGGCCCGCAGGACGCCACAGAACCACAGCGCCGAGAACAGAGCCACACTCAGCAGGAACGCATACAGACCTGCAGCACACGCAAAACCCTAAAAGATGCTCAACACATTCAATAAATATACATATATACCCAAAGATTTGTGTTCAATCTCCTACCGTTGAGTTTGTATTTTAAACGCTTTCCATTACAGCCCATCTTGCCTTCACTCACCTGCATAAAGGAGGATAAATGAAAATAAATAATGAATAATAGACTGCTGGTTTATGCAGGAAAGCTCTAGTTTCTGGTCTCACCTGTCCCACAGGTAGATGATAAAGCGCTGCCTGCAGGACAGTGAACAGCAGCACCACGGACACAGACGTCCAGTCCCAGATGGATCCGACAGAGCTGAGCAAAACCCACGAGTCAGAGGAGGAGCGACAGCCGTCCAGCAGCATTATGAGAGAGAAGCCCAACAAAACACACACCAGCGACAGATCTGACACACACACAGAAATATGCAAATGAGGTATTGTCAAATTAAATATGCGCTAATTTGCATACATTTACAGAACAGAAATATAAAGATTGGATAAAGTCAGGTTCTTGTTTTGTTGACGTATTAGCCCACTGATACATGAATTGTATGGAGCGATGTGAAAGTCAATAGTTGGTATCTATATAACCCCTCTACCCAGGTCCTACTCGCCCCGGTCTGTGCAGGCCTCGAACCCGGGTCTCTGGCATGGGAGTCGGACGCTCTAACAAGGAAGCTAAATGCTGCAACCTCTAGCGTCAGTTGCATCTATATGCTATAATATGAATGTAAGATATAACTAGACCACTTACGGATGGTGTTCCATTTACTGTGGACCTGAACCACACCTTTGCCATCATCATCTTTATCCTTGAACTTCTGTGTGTCTGATCCATTCCTGTGCAGCTGTAGGACAGTCAGAGGGGTGTAAACATACAGCGAATCTGGAATTAACACTGGATTTCATTTCAGAAGCTCACCTGATGTTCTTGATTGGGAGACGTCATAGTCACAGTCCGTGCATACTCGTTCAAACCCATTGTGCCAACTCAAACGTTTAAAGCAGCTGTGAACTTTAACACTACAGCACACCTCCACACTACTGTATTCACCAAAGACAGAGGTTTTTATGCTCCAGCTGTTACTACACATACTGACAAGTTGCAATATCTCTGAATGAAACGTGCAATAGCAGAGAACGTTCAACGGACGGGCCTTACTTCCCTCATTCTGAAAGAGATCTGATGAAAACCTCAAACACTTCATGAAGCTGCCATGAAAATCCCCTGGAATGTTCTCTGAACTTTAGCTAATGTTCTGGCAAGGTTCTCTCAAAGTTACGAACAAACGTTCTTCCAGTAACATTAATAGAACTTTCGTTCAAAGTTATCTGGAATTTAATAATGTTGTCAAAATGTTAGCACAAAAACAAAGGGAAAATGTTGAATGTTTTAAATGTTACTATGCGTTTCATAACGTTCAGAGAACATTTAAAAGTAACGTTCAGAGAACATTTAAAAGTAACGTTCAGAGAACTTTCAAAAGTAACGTTCAGAGAACATTCAAAAGTAACGTTCAGAGAACATTCAAAAGTAACGTTCAGAGAACATTCTAATTCAAAAGTAACGTTCCCATGATGTTTGCAGAAAATGGAATGTTCCCTTAAGGTTCACATAATGTTTCTAAACCCTGGATGTTTTGAACGTTCAAGTCAGAAAAAAAGTTTTCCTAATTTAACGGAAATGGTTTAATGGTTAAATATTAGCAAAACCTTCTTGAAATATATTTTTTAAGACTCTATGTTTGCAATCAGATTTGCATCTCAAAAGACATGTAAGAGAGGAAAGTATGTGTCATCTGTGTCTGAATCCATAAGTTAATTATGTCTGCACTGCATTAGTGCACATTATGACATATGCAGCGGGGCAAAATAAAAGCATTTTCACTAGTTTGGTTAATTAAATTCATTAGTATAAGTCATTACAAATAACAATGCAATGCATGAGTATTTGATGTTTTAATAACAGATTCCCATATACAAACTGTATATTGTGATATTGTTGGCCACGTCACCAGACTCAGGCATATAACCGTGTGCTAAATAAAAACACATGCAGTGGAAATTCAATGACTTTAAAGGAAAGCAGTGTGGAGGAATGGATTCTCCATTGAAATCGTCCATTTTCATACGTCGACGTCATCTGTTGGATACACACTTAAATGAGACAAAACATCTGTCAGAACTGAATGCATTTGCAAATAAAAATAAAATAAAATAATGGATGGTATTATTTAAGCAGTAGTTTAAAAACATACAATAAAAATACACAAAACATTCCAACATCCACTAATTGGTCCATTGCATTTCTCCAGTTAACAGCAAAGACAATCACAACGCTACAGCCGTACAAAACAAGTCCCAAAATATCTGAGATAAAAAAATAATAATAAACACAAATGAGACTTAAGTGTTAAGCATACATACCGTCAGGGCTAAAACACTGTTTTTTCACATAATGTTCTGAGATTATGTGGGAATGATCGCATACGAGTTCAGTAGCTTGGCCGTTGTCTTAAATACAAGCTGCCTCTAGGAGAAGAAACTTCCATGCCGGGATCACTAAAGTACACAAAAAACCACATTCAGGCTACAACCAGCGCAATGACCGGTTTACATAGTGTTATTCTACGCAGACGTCTAGAAAGACTCAATGTCCTCAAATATGGCTTAACACAAACTTCTCTAGCAAGCCTAGCAGCACACTACTGAGTGTTTACTACTGAGAAAACAATCCATTCTTAAGGTAAGTTCACTGTCAGGGTCACAAACGAAACAGGGAACGTTCTGGCAAGGTTCTCTCAAAGTTATGAACAAATGTTTTTCCAGTAACATTAATAGAACGTTCATTCAAAGTTGTCTGGCCTTTAATAATGTTGTCAGAACGTTAGCACAAAAACATCATCTTTTTTTGTTGGATGTTCATCTAATGTTTTTTTTAATGTTACTACTTGTTTCGGAATGTTCACTGAACATTCAAAAAGTAACGTTCCTATAATGTTTGAAGAATGATACAATGGAATGTTTTCTTAATGTTCACATAACCAAGAAAAGATGTTCAGAGAACATTCAGAAATAAAGTTTTCATAACTTAATTGAAACGTTAGCAAAACATTCCTAGAATATATTTTTGTTAGCTGGGTCAATATTTGCAGGCTTGGTTGAGAAACAGATTTTGAAGACACTTATTTGAGCTGTAACAACTGACAGTACATGTGATTCTCATATCCATACAGAAGACATTAGCTATGTTTCCATTCAAAGTTGTGAATTTAATTAGAATATGGCATAAAACATTTGCGAATGAAGCAGCGTTTCCTTCCCATGTCTTTAAGAGAACAAAATCGTCACTTCCTGGGAAATTGGTGCTAAAAAAAGTCAGAATTGTAAACTTGGTATTCCGAGCAAAAAGTCAGAATTGCAAAATGCAAACTCAGAATTCCAAGAAGTCAGAATTACAGAATGCAAACTTAGAATTCTGAGAAGTCAGAATTGTGAGATGCAAACTCAGAATTCTGAGAAACGATTCAGAATTGTGGGATTCAAACTCTGAATTCCGAGCAAAAAGTCAGAATTACAGAATGCAAACTCAGAATTCCGAGAAAAAAAGTCAGAATTGCGGGATTCAAACTCAGAATTCCAAGGAAAAAGTCAGAATTCCGAGACGTAAACTTAGAATTAAGAGAAAAATGACAGAATTGCGGCATTCAAACTCCGAATTCTGAGCAAAGGGATTTATTCAGTAAATGTGTTTTCGTCGTAGTTTATCCACGTCTTCTTATCGGATAAACAATGATCCACCTCAGTTGAGCGCATACACTTATTTTTAGTATTTATGCGCATTTTGGCTTTTCCATCCAGAGTTTTTTATGCAGTATCCCACAACAGGTGGATGGAAACATAGCTATTGATGCCTTTGGTTATGATGGGTTAGTTCTGTTAACATGATGTTAAAGCTGATCTGCTTAATGGGAATAATCAAATTGAATGCCAAAAGACATTTGATACAACATTGTCCTTTCGAGAAGTCTGCATGACACACTTCACATCAGTGATCCAGACTCCTGAAAATAGTCCCTCCAATGAGCTCAAATCAACCTGTAAATGTGCAAAAATTTGCAAGAGGCATAGCAGGTGTAAGGAATAGCGCCTACTCCATGCTACAAGAGTTAAACATGTCGAGAAGTTTCTCTTTGATTGCATCTGACTTGTGTTTCAACAAGGCAAATTTCAAGAGATCCGCCTCCAGGAGCTCTAAACAGTCAAAGCGGCGCGAACCTCCGATTTCATTCAGCGGTGACACTGCTTGCTTAGCAAAAACTTAGTAAATATATAAAATCTCGCTTTCACGGTTAGTACACCATTTCTAGACAACATTAACCTTGTTAATCTCTCTAATCTATGAAGCAGAGAACTCGTCTAGCAGTTGGACGAATGTACGTAACTCTCAAACTCCCATCCGACAGCTTATGAAGCACTAGCACACAAGAACAATAAATCATCAATTCCCTAAAATCTGCAAACATTCAATGCATCTGTCGCTATGTACAATATAGGATCTTCATATATTAATTATTCGAGTTCATTATTCCATTATAGAGTAGTCTGAATATGTACAATAGAAGACTCCATGATCAAATAAATAAATAAAAAGTAAAATGGCCGTGGCTTTCGCAGTGTTATAGAAGAGGCCAGCAGGGTTTCTGCAAAGAAGAGTCTCGATCTTCGATCGTTTGCAGTCTGTCTGCGGGCGAGAGCTGAAGTCGCAGCTGTGCATCATGGTCCCATGTGCATTTACATGTGACGTTAATGTGCAACTAAAGCGTGGATGGGTGAAACACTGGCTCCTGGCTCTCGGGAATGAGGCTTCGGCTATACCACAGTCCCGCTCGGCGAGTTTCCATTCTGTGCTGACAGCGGTTGAGACGGATGCTAGTGCAAAAACACAAGAAACAGCATGAGTTTGACTGCGAAAGCACTGGCGCTTGGCAAATGCTTTCAACATGTTTGCCACATCTGAAAATGACAGGCCAGAAACATGAAACCATATTGTTTTTATTAGAAGTACATGTCTTTAACCTGTTAACTGTCAGCCACTTTTTGAGCATATTTGGTTGTAATCCTTGAAAATCCTTTAGAAAATGAAAGAGTAAAAAAAGTTTTATAAAACATTATAGAACATTTTATACAAAATATATATTTCACAAAATAATTTGGACTCTAAAATTGGTACAAAATCAAAGTCATGTCTAAGCAAGTTGTGTTCCAAATTTGAAGTTGGTATCACAAAAATTGAGGTTCTTATGGGATTTTGTTTAAGCGCAATACCAAAAATAGCCCCTGGTCATGCATTTGATGCACTCTCCTGTCAAAAATATCTGTCACAATATCAGTTCTAAGAAAACAGCAGCCAAATATGGAAACTTGAGTCTCAGAGCTTTCCAACAATATGTCAAGATTAGAAAAAGAGTTGACTATAAAACACTAGTGCAAAGTGTAAAGTTGGTAGCGTTTGAAACACAACTTCGCCCACTAGAGGGAGGAGCCTGTTAAACGGTTTTCGATGGTAACACAATGTCCAATTTCTAATCGGTTTTCACAGAAAGACTTTTGAGTGTTTAAGCCTTTGATTGATACCTAATTTATGATGATTACTAAAATATGTGATAGGTTAAAAAAGGCAATAAAAAGCAAGCCAGGTTTGACTTTATTTATATATTAAATTACAACTAAAGTTACAGGTTAATTGGGTTAGAGTGCAACAGTTGGTTCCGGAAATAAAAATCTAATAATAAAAGCCATCAGCACACATTATTTCAACAAGATTTTAAAATAACTGTTTAGCAGTAGAAAAAACTACATTACCCATGATTCTGCAAAGAAATCAGAGAAATTAAACATGCAAATTGCGGCAAAAGAACTCTCTCTCTTATGATGCACTGCAAATGACTTATTGAATGACAATTGAATGTTTTCACTGATGTCATTCACAGTGCATAATGGGATTATAATTCTTTCCCTAAAGTCGTTAGGTTCACAGCTTCGTCTTTTTGTTTCAATTCAAAGTTTGTAAAGTTGTGACTTGTAGCTAGTTGGTTTGGTTTATGGCTTAAAACTCTTAAAAGACTTTTCTAAAATCCTAATGAAAAAAAAACGCCGTTGCGCTCTATATTTGCACTGTAATTTTTACTTGCATTTGCCGTATTTTGAACCGCGCAAAATGCTTTACGTGTAGATCTGGACTCACCGCTTTGCCGGGTCGAGCCCAAGTGCAGATGAGCCCCTCCTGGCACGCGGTGATGATGCAATCGTTCATGAAGACGAGTACGGTGAGTCGCTCGTGGGCGATTTTCTTGCACACTAGCGGCTCTAGCAGCGGCACCTCGTTCATGCGCGGACACAGCGTGGTTCCCAAGACTTTAGCACCATCTAGTCGATTGCTGCGCGGCGCCACGTTGATCTTATCGTTGCTTTTGCTGATGTTGCCAAGGCTGTGGTAGCGCTTGTGCTCCTTTTCCCCTCCCACCCCGGATTTGTCCGATTTGCGCTCTTGGAGCGACAGCGTAGCGAAGCGGCCGATGCTAAACGGCGCACTTCCTCCTCCGCTGCCGGCGCTGCCACTGCTGCCACCCGTGACGCCGCTCTCTGTCGCCCCCTGGATCTTGGAGGTGTTTGCAACGGCAGGGTGTGGAAGGGAATTGGAGCGCGACAGCGAGCGAGGTAAAGGTAGCGGCAATGTAGACGTTTGGTGCGAGGGATGATGGTGACCTTCGACTACGCTACTTCCGCTAGTGCTGTTCAATGCCGTGGATGCCGGAACGGTGGGGCCGAAGGTGTTCGTAAGCGCTCGGGAGAGCGGAAGTCGCGGATACAGAACGTCGTCCGTCAGGTCCCACAAACAGAACTGAGTGTCCTGCCCGACGGATCCGAAGCGGTACGACACGGACGACGCGCCACCTTTGGAGCTGTGCCGTGAGAGGCGCGAGAGCGTGCTGCTGGTGCGCACGCGGCCGAAGTGCAGCGCCCCCTGCTGGAGATCCTCCTCGCTGCCGCTGAGCTCAATCGGCTCATCGTCCTCCAGGTTAGTGGTGAAGGGGTCGAACGCCACCACGTTGACCCACGACTTGTGACCGTGTCCGCGCGCCACCACTCGGCTCTCCGCGAACGACCACACCGTCACCAGATCGTCCTCTCCGCCGGTGGCCAGGTACTTCCCGTCGGGGCTCCAGGAGACGCACAGCAGGCCCCCGAAGTAGCTCTTCATCACTCCCTGCAGCTCCATGGAGTCGAAGTGGAAGACGCGGAGGCAGCCGTCCTGTCCGACACACGCCACGTGAACGCCGTCGGGCGAGAAGGCGAACTCGTTCAGGCCGCCCTCGCCCACCACCCAGCGGAGTAAAGGGTTGCGGGGCGTCTTGGTCTTGCAGGAGTAGACTGAGAAGCCCTCGCCCTGGCGGAGCAGACAGTACTGAGGAGCTGTGGTGCCGCACGGATGCTCCACGTTGTAGAGGTAGAGGTGACCACTGGCGTGAGATGCCAGGAAGAGATTCTCCGACTTGGGCAGCCATTTGAGACACGTCACCTTTGATTTGTCTATTAATCTCTGGGGAAGAAATCACACAAATATGACAGTATGAAAATTATCCACTGATCAAATGTTACATTGATAATGTTAATAAATGCTCAAAAGAGTCAAAAAGTCCTGAAAAATAAAATGTATCACAGTTTCCACATATGGAATATATTTTTCATGAAATGATAAGAAATTAAAACTGCCAGTAGGTGGCGGTAAATGTCTAATTGAGCAAGTCATTTGTTTAAACACCTGATTCATTCAGGAATGAAATAAATTGCTCCCTTTTTGAATGGACCATTGAACCATCGGTTCACCCGAGTGATTCGCTAAAACCGTAAATCTCATTTGTGGTAAATGAGATAAATATTATTATTAGGCTGAATTATGACCTGTAATGTGAAGTATGAACTGGTAAGTCATGTTGTGTAAAGTAATCTTTTCAGAACATATACTTTTTCACCATAAGAGTATTTCCTTCTAAACTTGATGATCAAATAAGAAGCCACATACTACTTTCAGTTCAACATTACTGTGAGTTGTTGTAAAAAGGTCAAGTAATAAAGACTGTGAGTAAATTCTCTTCATGCTTTCGATTAGATTGAGAAACACAAACTGCCACAAGGAAGTTACAAAATGTTTGTGGCTGCTTGCAGGGGTTTCAAGATCTAAACAGGGTTCCTGTTTTCTTATCACTGATGTAGAAACATGATGTCAGAATGAAGGATCTTAATGATCCACACGATGGATCTCCAGATATCATTTATGCAAGACGTTTCTCCTTATATAGAACCTTTTTGGCATTGAGTCAAAAACCCTAGAGTTCTATTTAGAACCTTTATGTCTCGGAGTGTAACATTCATCTGCAATTCAGTTTGATTCCAGTAAATGAGTGTCATCTCATCTGCTCACCTCCTCGTTGAAGAGCTTGCTGGTCTCTTTCTTGATGGGGTCGAGGTACTGCACCTGTCCGGCGGAGAAGCCCACGATCAGAGCCACGCTGTCAGCGGTGGCCGAGTACTGGTTGAAGTCATGACATGTGGGCTGAGTTCCCTTATAGATGCGCTTGTCTATCGGCTTACTGAGATCCACCGCCTGCAGAGAGAGTCAGATATACAGAGGGATTTTTGTGTCATTGGGGTTTTATTCATATTCTGAATTCGTATTTATTTTTATACACTGCAGAAATGATGTTCTTGTTTTCCAGCACAAATCTAAACTTTCTTAAATCAAGATAGATTTACTGGAGAGGCAGAATGACTGAAGATATTAAGTCTTGTTAAATTAAAAACAAAACAAGATTAAAAACAAGAACAAAAATCTGCCAATGGAGTCAGAAAAATAATCTTGTTTTCACTTTCAATTAAAGGTGCAATGTGTAAGAATTTTTCAGTAAAATATCCAAAAACCACTAGGCCAGTGTTATATATTTTGTTCACTTGAGTACTTACAATATCCCAAATGTTTGCAACTATTTGTAAATTGTGAGAAAATTGCAATTTTAACCAAGGCTCCGGGACGTGTGAGGAGTCGCCTGTCGATTGCGTCATACCCGCGTTACCCTCGGTTTCCGTTTTATTTTGTAGAAACCATGGAAACACCAAAGACGCTTTAATATTTACATGTTTTATTAGACAATGGAACAACTGTTTTGATGTATTTATAGACAGAAAACTAATTATTGTTATATAGCTCAACACGTTTAGTCTTATTGTTTAAATCTAATTTTCTTGATTTTTTGCGAGTACCATGCTTTACCACGCCTCAGAGAAAAACACTATTTTGTGAAGTAGCTAACATAGCATAATCAGATGCAGCTTTATTTTTAGTAACAGTAATACAGCATTTTCTCCATCATACAATACGTTTTAAAATTAATTGCATACCATTTATCAACACAAGCATCCAGTATTTAATATGATATTCTAAAATCGATCTATCTTACTGCAGTGTGTCTCAAACAAGTGTCTCACAGCAGCCGCCGAGCGAACGCACAGAGTAACGTTATTTTCAACACACTCAAATGTATCTAATATGATAAACAGAGCTGCGTTACCTCATACTCATGACCGGGAAAGCGGAAGCAGCGCCGGCGACTGTGTCATAATAAAAGTCCCGCTGCTCGTGAGGCGTGTGTTGCTCAATCGCTCCAGCGGCCTCGTTCAGCTCCGCTTCATACTACAGTAACGTTAATAATCGCATCCATGAACATGATTTCTTCCCGAGTCTTATCCCAATTCTTTTCCACTGGCCGTTGAGGTGAAGACCACATGTCCCAAGATTCCGTGCTTAAACCTGGCGTCATCAAGCTACGCCTTTGTTTTGAATAGGCCTCTAGCGGACAAAAAATATTACATAGTGCACCTTTAAGTGTATTTTTTAAGACCCCATTGGCAGATATTTGTTCTTGTTTTAAGCACAAACTCATTTGATTTCGATTACTTTTTCTTATTATCTTCAGTCATTTTGCTTCTCCAGTAAATTAATCTTGATTTAAGAATGTTTAGATATTTGTGCTGGAAAACAAGATGGAAATACTGAGGAAGAACATTTTTGCAGTGAGATTTTCCGTTTTCTTGTTAATTTTAGTCATTTTCTTATGGAAGCTTGTTTCCACCACAAAATAAAACATAAAAAAGGTCATTCTGACTTTTTATCTCACAATTCTGACTTTATTTCTCAAAATTGTGAGATATAAACTCACAATTGCAAGAAAAAAAGTCCAAAAAGTCCTTTTTATTTGTTTATTCTGTGGTGGTAATCCATATTTTGTTGTGTTTTTTGTCATATTAATTAGTTTTTCTTTTTAAATAGGTCTATATAGTTATTAATTTTTTTATTTATTCCAGTTTTAGATATTTTAGATGAAGTTAATCTAGGCATCCAGCTGAAATAAACAATTATTTAATTTCGAAGATGTTTTCTTTTCATGTTTTTAGTCTTAGTTAACTATAACGACCCTGATATTCAGATATATGAAAGAAAGGACAAGATCTTTGTATCATTTTGGTATTATTATATACATTTGCAGTCAAATAGTGATTGTCACAAACTCTAAACACCTACGATATCCTTTGCTCAAATGTGCAAACCACAACTTCTCTTTTTATGCACATACAATTATGAAAACATGATGACGAACACATAAAACTTGCTGGTTTTGGCATCCTTTACTAATCTGACCAGATCAAGAGGATGTTCCTCCATTGAATCATGGGCCACAAACAACAACAATGCTGGCTGGTCAGTCCAGATCTCAGGGTCGAGTCTGACATCTTGTGGTGATTCAGAGGCCAATAAACCATTTTAAAAGCATATTACATATCAGTGTGGATGTCTTCAATACAAACACAGTGTTTTAAATGAAGCTTTACTGAAAGCTTGCATATGAGAGTTTAAATCTCGTGTAAACATAAGTGTCCGTATTTGTTGCATTTATACACGAATGCAGAAAGATTTCAATGCGATTCTCTTGATCTCGTGCGAATGTAAACAAAGCGCTGCTACATTGTAGCGCTCAGATCCGCATCTGTCATTCGTCACTGAGATCAAGAGATGCTGTCCGACCGTACCTTCTTAATGTTTGTGTAGGTGTAGAAGTAAAGTTCCCTGCCGATGTTGAAACACACTCGCTCCGAATCCTCGCTCGGGTCCTCCGGCTTCAGCTTCACCATCGACACCCGGACCGGCGGCAGGAAGCCCGGAGAGGAGTTGGCCGCGGCGGCGGACCCGGGCCCCTGCACCAGCCCAACACCAGCACCGCCGCCCGGGATGGAGCCCGTTCCTGCGCCCGGCCCCACCGTGACACCCGCCGAGGGCCCCCGCGGCAGCCCGGCCCGCTGCTGAGAGTCCGAGAGGGTGAGCAGCTTGTAAAATCCCTCCCGGGTCCGGAACTGCGATTTAATCTCATTGATATCCTTCAGAGCGCCTCCATCTGCGGCCATCTTCAGTCCAAACGCGCCGCACAGGAAGCGCCGCGCCTCTGACCTGGAAATAATGCGGAAAACTACAAGCAAAATGGGAGCAGCGCTACACGGGTCGCCCGTGAACTCGAACCGGAGCGGACGGACGCATCTGACCCAACCGGATGATGATGATGATGCTGATGATGATGATGCTCCAGTCCCAGAGTCACTATGATCTCAGAGCTGATTCAGTACAAACTGATATCTGTCTATCTATCCATCTATCTGTATATCTATCTATCTAGTCTTACATGATGAATGTATAGCATTTGTTAAATATATTTTAGACATATTTGCAGACATTTATTACAGTAGACATATAACCATCTTTGAATGGATTTTATTTTTTATAGTGAAAACATTGTCACATTCACATCTTCTGTTGATTTTACACAGAAACTACTTTATTAATCCACAACAGACGTGCAAATACTCCAGTTTCTCCAAAAACAGTCTGTTCTCTCTGTGATGTTCAGAATGTCCCATCAGAATAACAGCAAACTGACACTGAAGAGATTTCTGACCGACCAGGAGGTGGCGCTGCTCTCTCTCTCTCTATCACGCACACGCACACACACACACACACATTTTCTCTCTCTCTCTCTCACACACACACACACACACACACACACATACACACAAACACCTCAGATACTCGCTCTCTCTCACACACACACACACACACAAGCACATGCGTGTTCTCACACTTGTATTGACATCTTTATTAACATCAGGGAGTTTTATGTGAAGGAATTTAGTATAAGAGTTTGGCAGTCCTGTGTGTGTGTTTGTGTGTGCGTGTTTGTGTAACACTCTCAGGAAACAGGGGCGGAGTCAACCGTCTCCAGGATGTACAGATTACAGAGTCCTGATTGGTCATCACACGCTCGCTTCTCCATGACAACGGTTCTGTTGACAGGAATCAAACATGTCATAATGAGAAAACGTTTGTGACCTGAAAATTATTTAGATGTTTGAGGTACACTTGA